>CM038674.1:178599603-178917563 GCA_021605145.1 Aegilops bicornis
GTCGATCAAACGGTGCGTCGCCGTGTTGCGCTCGAAGGACATCCACCGAACCTTTTTGTGTGTGTGAAAACAATCCTCGAATATTACTCAACTTTTTTTCCTGGGAAAGTTCTTAACGCTGCAATATTTCCATATATTTAAATTTAGCTCCAGTTCGTGTTTATTTGGATTTGGACGTTTTAGGTGCGCCCTAGTTTTTTTAATACTGATTTTGTGTGTGTGACTAAGAGAGAACGTGTGTATGTGTCCATATGTGTGTTGTGGTGGAAGGTCAATGTGGAGACGGTGTGCGTGTGATACAGACATAGACAGGTGTGAATGTGCAAATGATCATGCATGAGTGAGACATAGACAGATATGCCGATACGTTGTGTATACATGAGAGAACGGTCCTCTAGTTTACTTGTGTGTGTGTGTGTGTGAGAGAGAGAGAGAGAGGGAGGGAGAGAGATAGAGGAGCATCCGTAACACAACAACCATCTCTCTCGATTCGTCCGTCCATCGCACGGTCGCATGCAACACATGCATCAACGCGCACATTTTGACACCCTCACCCGGCCCCTGCCCCCCTCAAGGCCCGGACAATCTCTTTGTGAATACCCATTTCTCTCCTTAGGTTTGTTTTCTCTCAATATCTCTCTCTCTCTCTCTCACACACACACACAGACACACGCAGCACAACACACACACACACACACACACACTCCCCCGAGCACACAATTCATCCCCATCCAAGGTTATATAGCGACCACTCTCGCTTGTGCTTCTTTGCACCCCAACATGCACAACACCTCAATCTTCAAAGAGGGCATTGAGCAGATCGAAGACGGCGACCACACCATGATGAGAGAATGCGGGGTCATTTGGAAGCAGGGTGATGTGTGACGGTGGCCGACTCCTCCCCCCACCCTCTCCCTCTTGCACAAAATTACCAATCCCTCTCTTCCCCGCACAAAATTGTCAATCCCTCAACCCACGAGATCCTTCCCCTCTCGTCCATGTTTTTCCAGCTCTCTCATCAAACATGTTGTCTCTTCTCCTTCCGCATATACAGAATCTGGATGCACACGCATCTCACGTATATTACATGTCTCCATCTTTCTCACAGACCTAACTTCTTCCTCTCTCTTTCTCTCTCTATCTCTCTCCCTCTGTCTCGTTAGGTTTGTCTCCTACTCTCTCGTCCACATACATACAATCTTTCCCACCCTATCTGCTCCATCTTCAAAAGCTCTCTCTGCATGTTTCATTCACACATTGGGATATGTCAAAATGTTGCTTCTATAATGGCCCTGTTTGGATCATGGGGTTAGAGCTAGTTTAGGTTAGTTGGGGGCTCAAATATCCCAAAAGTATTCAGACAGGGAGGGTTAGAGTGGGTTAGTTCCATCTAACCCAACTATCCCGGTGGAGAGGTGCTTATTTGGGTTAGAGTGGGTTAGAAAATAACTCTAACTCTAACTGTGTTAGAGTATCCAAACAGGGCCAATGGCTAATGTAGAGTTATGGTTGTTTTTGTTGCATCCTACAAAGTAATAACTATGAAATGCATTTAGATTCTCATTTGACTGGGATTATGTGAGTTTGAGCATGTTGTGAAGTACTATAGACCTTGTATACATCTTGGGATTCGACAATGATTGTAACTATTGAATTGTATAGACCATTACATTCGAAGTCAATAGCCTAATATATTTGTTTCACAATTTTAACAAATGATTAGTTCACTACAAACTAAGAAAACAAATGTGTACTCCCTCCATTTTTATTTAAGTCCGCGTATTAGCATTGGTCAAAGTCAAGTTTTGTAAACTCTCAGAAAGCTTATAACAAAAAATATTAACATATACAATAACAAATAAATACCATTAGATTCATTATTGAATGTACTTCCACATCATACATATTTGTTATGGTAAATGTTTATATTTTCTATAAACTTGGTCAAACTTTAGGAAGTTTGACTTCGGTCAAACCTAATATGCAGAGTTTACTACTACTACTCGCTAGTTGCTTAGCCGAATCACTCAACACGCCACACGGGGAGTCCAGTGTCAAAAATTTTTGAGGCCGGCGGGAAAATCTCCCGCGACCCTGATTCGAGCAGTGGGAAGTTACGATCATAGCCTTCGGAACAGGCCTACGGATGACGCTTGGTAGGGGGCTGTTTTCGTAACTTCAGGTTCACCCTACCCAGCCAACCCCACCTGGCACCCAGAGTAGTACACTTGAATACTCCCCATTTTCCATCCCCACCGCAAAATAGACTTCTCCACTGTTGGGGAACGTAGTAATTTCAAAAAATTTCCTACGCACACGCAAGATCATGGTGATGCATAGCAACGAGAGGGGAGAGTGTTGTCCACGTACCCTCGTAGACCGTAAGAGGAAGCGTTATGACAACGCAGTTGATGTAGTCATACGTCTTCACGATCCGACCGATCCAAGCACCGAACGTACGGCACCTCCGTGTTCTGCACACGTTCAGCTCGATGACGATCCCCGGACTCCGATCCAGCAGGGTGTCGGGGATGAGTTCCGTCAGCACGACGGTGTGGTGATGATGATGATGTTCTACCGACGCAGGGCTTCGCCTAAGCACCGCAACGATATGACCGAGGTGGAATATGGTGGAGGGAGGGGGGCACCGCACACGGCTAAGGAACGATCACGAAGATCAACTTGTGTGTCTATGGGGTGCCCCGCCTCAGATATAAAGGAGTGGAGGAGGAAGGGCGGCCCTCTATGGCGGCGCCTAGGGGAGTCCTACTCCCACCGGGAGTAGGATTCCCCTTTCCTAGTAGAACTAGGAGCCCTTCCATGTAGTAGGAGTAGGAGAGAAGGAAAGGGAAGGGAGAAGGAGAAGGAAGGAAGGGGGCGCCCCCCTCCCTAGTCCAATTCGGACTAGTCAATGGGGAGGGGTGCGACCACCCTTGAGGCCCTTTTCCTTCTTTCCCGTATGGCCCAATAAGGCCCAATACGAATTCTGTAACTCCCTGGTACTCCCGAAAATACCCGAATCACCCGGAACCTTTCCGATGTCCGAATATAGTCGTCCAATATATCAATCTTTACGTCTCGACCATTTGGAGACTCCTCGTCATGTCACCGATCTCATCTGGGACTCCGAACTCCTTCGGTACATCAAAACTCATAAACTCATAATAAAACTGTCATCGTAACGTTAAGCGTGCGGACCCTACGGGTTCGAGAACTATGTAGACATGACCGAGACACGTTTCCGGTCAATAACCAATAGCGGAACCTGGATGCTCATATTGTCTCCTACATATTCTACGAAGATCTTTATCGGTCAAACCGCATAACAACATACGTTGTTCCCTTTGTCATCGGTATGTTACTTGCCCGAGATTCGATCGTCGGTATCTCAATACCTAGTTCAATCTCGTTACCGGCAAGTCTCTTTACTCATTCTGTAATACATCATCTCACAACTAACTCATTAGTTGCAATGCTTGCAAGGCTTAAGTGATGTGCATTACCGAGAGGGCAGAGATACCTCTCCGACAATCGGAGTGACAAATCCTAATCTCGAAATACGCCAACTCAACAAGTACCTTCGGAGACACCTGTAGAGCACCTTTATAATCACCCAGTTACGTTGTGACGTTTGGTAGCACACAAAGTGTTCCTCCGGTAAATGGGAGTTGCATAATCTCATAGTCATAGGAACATGTATAAGTCATGAAGAAAGCAATAGCAACATACTTAAACGATCGAGTGCTAAGCTAACGGAATGGGTCATGTCAATCACATCATTCTCCTAATGATGTGATCCCGTTAATCAAATGACAACTCATGTCTATGGCTAGGAAACTTAACCATCTTTGATCAACGAGCTAGTCAAGTAGAGGCATACTAGTGACACTCTGTTTGTCTATGTATTCACACATGTATTATGTTTCTGGTTAATACAATTCTAGCATGAATAATAAACATTTATCATGATATAAGGAAATAAATAATAACTTTATTATTGCCTCTAGGGCATATTTTGACACCGCCAACGAGGCTGCCGAGATCCGGTTCCGCGGGATGCGCCTCGGCCTTGGCAATTTCGACACCGCCAACGAGGCTGCCCGCGCGTACGACGCGGCGGCGTGGCGACTCTGGTTGCCTCATAGAACATTGAACTTCCCCAACGTGCCGACGCGGGAGCAGGCGCAGGAGCTCGCGCCTCTGCCGCGGCTTAGCACCGACGAAGATCGTCGCGACAACCGGAGGCGGGAGCACCGTCTCGGCATCGCCGAGATGGACGAGGAAGCCATGGCGCTGTGGCGCCAACACTTCCTGCAGGACATCATCAACGAGCGCGAGTTCTACGCGCAAAGGAGGGCGGAGAGGGATAAGAGGAGGGAAGAGCGAGCCACCTATCGCGAGGACAAGCGTAGGCGAAAAGCGGATGCTTAATTCAACATGAGGCTAGGAGCAGCGTCGCCCTGGGAATCCGACGATGATCGGTATCTTCACGCCTACAGTCAGTCGTCGGAGGAGGACATCACCGAGGAGGATTCGGATGACGAGGAGTAGTTGAATTATCTTTTTTTATCTATCTATGCTGAGAACTATCCTCTACTCTATCTACTTCTCGATCTCAGCACTGTAAACGCTTTTTTAAAGCACCGCGCGTTGTGATTCTGTTGGAGATGCTCTAACATGGAAGACGAGTGCTTTAATGTTGCCCACAAGATGCGCGAGTATTACTGGTAGTATATTTTTCTTGCCATGTTGAGATTTTAAAACCACGAGTGCGAACATGCAGAGGAGCAATGAAGACCAAACACGGGATATTCGGGACATCTTCAAGGAGCGTGGCAAGTTAAAGAGGAGCTGCACCGAACACGTAAAAGCGAGCTTTGGTAAGTAACACCCTTTCAATTACTTTCGTAGCCTCGTGTTCTTCGATGTGTATATGTTGTAGTTTCAGTTTCTCTTAAGCGTGGTGTTCTTCGATGTGTAATAAGAAGAGTCTTAATCGTCCTAATGCTTTCGTTTTTAGCTTGATGTAGGAAGTGGGTGTTCTCACCTTGTAGTCTGTTTTTTTTTGAATTCACTTCTCCGAGTTCTGTTAATCTGGCTTCTACTAAATGGATCTAGGTTGCTCTCAGTATTGATCTAAAAAAAGAAGTAACTTCATGTCAGGATGCAGTTCCTGCAAGGAGGGAAGTATGGTCAACCTCGAGATCATGTTTCCAAAATGAGGCTGGATTACACACAAGGTTCCAGTTCCCTAATGATGCTAGATTAGACACAAGGTGCAAATTCCCAGATGATGCTGGATTACACACAAGCCGTGGAGTAAATCACTGTTCGTGCCCTCGTGGCATTAGTAAAGGCTGAAAGAAAGCATGCAGCAGCCCTTGAGAATGTAGCTGAGTTCCTAAAGAAGCGAAAAGAGCAATCTGATGCTCTCTTCACCCAAGCCAAAGAAGAGATGGAAGAAGCCAGAAATAAGCTAGCAGAGGCAGAGCAGGCTAGGCGTCTCCTGCTATAAAACTATTGTCAATACAAAATTTCCTTCATAATAGCTAGGTTCAAATGTTTATCCAGTCAGCAAGCCTGTTGTGATGTCCGTGCATCTACTGATGTGGCACAAAATGTTTTTTTTGGGTCATGTAATAATAGCAATTACTTTCCAAACAATAACAGACGAATCATTGGACATGGTATAGTTCACGTGGAAGCCCGACATTCCAAGTTCAACTTCCACATCAAACTCATGTTCACAGATATCTGCACATTTCATACATAATGTCCACAACCATGATTCATTTCAAAGCCAAAAAATGTGAGGAGAGTTATAAATAAAGAAAAACATCTACTAGTTCCTGCTACCAGTGCGAGCACAACAAGTCAAGACCATGCGTAAATTAATTATATTTTAGTCATTTTTTGTGTTCTAAAATGCCTGCCGGCTCGCAGAAGGACGTGACGTGTTGCCGGCACACGCGCGGATTCAATGAAGGCAGGAGGAGCAGTCTTAAGCTGGTTGCACGCGGCGAGGAGGCATGCTCAGCCGGGCCTGCAGCTAGTGCGGCCCTCTTGGCCGGCGCGCCAGTTCAATGCCTACGCTATGAGAGGTCGCGTCCGTGTCAGAGCAATCACTCCCTCCATTCCTTTTTTGTTTGGGTATAACAAAATCTCATTTTCCATTCACATTTTACAAGTAAAATTCATGGACAAACCTTGACCCAAAGTACGATGGGGACTAGTAAACCATAATGGAGGTAGTAGTTTTTTTAATCAAAGAAGGGTTTCCCCTTCCGATTTTCATTACTGAAAACCAGCATCTAAATCTAAACCATAGTATTTGCCCTAGAACTACCAGGTTCAACATCTCGCAACATAAACCCATACAACCTCCATCGCAAAAAAAACCATACAACCATACGCCAAGGAGGTACGCAGTACAATGAATTCCATTTTCGCTCCATACCAATTGTTATGAAAACTACTTACTACTTATAACGCTCCATTGAAAATCTGAACTCTTAACCCCGCTAGAAAAACGATATTTTAAACGTGGCTACTCGATCTGTGGCAACTGGCGAGCCACCGCGCTCCAAGTCGTTCACCTGTGGTCCCGACCATCAACTCCTACGGATCAAATTATCACGCGAGCTGACTATTCCTACAAAGGTGCTCCACCACGTACCCGGTACCCGCGAATGTAGCAATCGTGCACCTAGGGTTTTAGGGTTTATTTGTTAACATCGCCTTTACGTAACACTCATGTGTGCGAGACAGCGAGAGGCCGACTGCGTGCGTGCGCCTCTTCTCTTCGTATATGTACTCCACCGTTTGTCCGGTGTCCAAAAATTATAATAACTACTAGCAATGTGCCAATGCGTTGCCACGCTCAAAGTAGATTATTACATATTCACCGATTTGATAGAAAAAAAGTCTAGTTTTGAAATACGTATATCACTAAAAATATGTTATGTTTCACTCAAAATATATTCCTTTGGCGTTTTTGATGAGATTAGGGAGGAATGTTGTTGGTTTCAAGATTCGAGAAGTGGTATATGTCTAATTTCTGCTCTTACTAGCAAGATGCCCGTGCGTTGCATGGAACATCAAGATCTTGTGGGAGAAAATGATGAACGTGGGAAGGCCCTATCTGTAAATGTGGTGAAGAGTGCGGGTAAATTGCCATATTTTCCTTCCTATCCGCCAGATATAAATCGGACGACCTACATTGCAGGATGGCAGGCCCACCATCATCACCAACTCTATTTTTATCCCTACTCTTATAAAAAGCATTATCGGTGATGATCGTGTGCCTGCCATCCCAGACTGACATTGCAGGATGGCTGTCCGATTTATATCTGACGGATAGGAAGGAAACTATGGCAATTTTGCAAAAAGATACCCACACCCCTCTCCACATTTTCAAATAAGGCCTTCCCTCATTCATCCTTTTCCTCCACAAGATAAACTACTCATACAAATGCATCTTGATGTTCCGTACAACGCATGGGCATCTTACTTGTTGTTGCAAAAAGCCCATGTGTGTGTGAGAGAGAGGGAGAGTGGAGGAGAACGGAGTGCATGTGTGACAAAGACACAAGGAGTGTGTGTGTGATAGGTATCAGCTTAAAATGAGGTGATAGTGCGTGTGTACACGATCGAGAGGGCGTGTCTCGAGAAGGGAAGAAAAATCTACATAGATACAAGGAGCAGGAGAGACACATGTATGCGATGGTGGAAGCACGAGTGTGCGGGTGTATAAACCTATCTAGAGGCTAGCTAGTCGATAAATGTTTGTGAGAGAAGTACAAGTCGGGGTGCGAAAGCGAGAGTTTTGTGTGTGTGAGAGAGAGACAGTAGTCGGGAAGGGGAGTGGAAGCAAGAGTTGTGTGTGTGTGTCTGTGTGAGATAGAGAGGAGACGGTAGTCGGGGTTGTCTGATCGGTAAATAAATGAATAATGTCAGTCTGGGATGAAGACGAAAAGGAGACCGCAACAAATGTTGTGTCTACACGAGAGAGAGAGAGAGAGTAATTTTAGTGTTATGCGTCATATGTAGAGACATATAGGGTGTGTGAGAGAATCCCATAGAGAGAAAGACAAAGTGAAAAATGAGTGGAGACTGTGTGTGTGGCGGTGAAAAAGAAAGCTTAGGTACCGAGTACCAGAGAACAGTAGAGACGTGAGAGATAATGAAAACCGTGTAATGTATAATGATAGGCAGAGTGTGACACTTCTCAAGGGAGACGTCGAGAGACCATTGTAGGACCTTGAAGTATGTCTAGAGGGGGGTGATTGGACTACTTGACCAATAAAAACTTAACCTTTTCCCAATTTTATAGTTTGGCAGATTTTAGCTATTTTAGGACAAGTCAAGCAATCATCACACAATTCAAGCAAGCATGCAAAGAGTATATAGGCAGCGGAAAATAAAGCATGCAACTTGCAAGAATATAAGGGGAAGGGTTTGGAGGATTCAAACGCAATTGGAGACACGGATGTTTTTGTCGTGGTTCCGATAGGTGGTGCTATCGTACATCCACGTTGATGGAGACTTCAACCCACGAAGGGTAACGGCTGCGCGACTCCACGGAGGGCTCCACCCACAAAGGGTCCACGAAGAAGCAACCTTGTCTATCCCACCATGGCCGTCGCCCACGAAGGACTTGCCTCACTAGCGGTAGATCTTCACGAAGTAGGCGATCTCCTTGCCCTTACAAACTCCTTGGTTCAACTCCACAATCTTGTCGGAGGCTCCCAAGTGACACCTAGCCAATCTAGGAGACACCACTCTCCAAGAAGTAACAAATGGTGTGTTCATGATGAACTCCTTGCTCTTGTGCTTCAAATGATAGTCTCGCCAACACTCAACTTCTCTCATAGGATTTGGATCTGGTGGAAAAAGGATTTGAGTGGAAAGCAACTTGGGGAAGGCTAGAGATCAAGATTCATATGGTAGGAATGGAATATCTTGGCCTCAACACATGAGTAGGTGGTTCTCTCTCAGAACTGGTAAGTTGGAAGTGTAGGTTTGTTCTGATGGATCTCTCCACGAATGAAGAGGAGGTGGAGGGGTATATATAGCCTCCACACAAAATCTAACCGTTATACACACAATTTACCAAACTCGGTGGGACCGAATCGTTAAACTTCGGTCGGACCGATTTAGTAAACCGAGTGACCGTTAGTGATTTTCGTGGGATCGACATGCATCTCGGTGAGGCCGATATGGTTAGGGTTAGGGCATAACGTAATCTCGGTGAGACCGATTACACAAACTCGGTGAGACCGATTTTGGTAATAAGCTAACCACAGAGTTGGTCAGGTAAACTCGGTGGGACCGATTTTTGCTCTTTTCGGTGAGATCGAAATGTTACAAAAAGGAAACAGAGAGTTTACATTGCAATCTCGGTGGGACCGATCGCTCACTTCGGTTAGACCGAAACATTACGAAGGGAAACAGAGATATTGCAACCCCATCTCGGTGAGACCGAGATCCCTATCGGTAAGACCGATTTGCTTAGGGTTTGTGGCAGTGGCTATGACTTTTGGAATCGGTGGCGCCAGATAGAACGAATTGGTGTGACCGATTTTGGCTTTAGGTTTAGGTCATATGTGGATGTGGGAAAGTAGTTGAGGGTTTTGGAGCATATCACTAAGCACATGACGCAAGAGGCTCATTAAGCAACACCTCATCCCTTCTTTATAGTATTGGCTTTTCCTATAGACTCAATGTGATAGTGGATCACTAAAATGTAAAATGAAGAGTCTTGAGCTTTTGAGCTTGAGCCAATCCTTTGTCCTTACTATTTTGAGGGATCCACTTTCATCATCCATGCCATGCCATTCATTGAGCTTTCCTGAAATAATAGTCTTGGAATAGCATTAGCTCAATGAGCTATATGTTGGTATGAATTACCAAAACCACCTAGGGATAGTTGCACTTTCAATCTCCCCCTTTTTGGTAATTGATGACAACATATAGATCAAAGCTTTGACAAATGATAATAAAATTTAAATAACATCGTCGCTTTGAGAAGTATGTGATAAGCAAGAGCTCCCCTAAATTTGTGCATAGTTTTAGATTTGCTTTGGACTGCAAATGCACAATGAATTAGGCTCATGGGTTACTCTTCCATGTCACATACATCTTGGTGGAGCGCTCAAAATAATAAACAATGAATACATGCACTCATCACCAAGCATAGTGAGTGATCACATAAGATAGATAGGATAATATCAAGCATGCATAAGTGTAGCTTATGATCAAACACATGATCATCAATGTCTCACAAGCATAGTATCTCAACCAAAAGCAAACAAAGTTTGAAAAACCACCAAATAAAGCAAGAGAGAACAAAAGCAACACTCTCTCTCAAAGCCTATGATCTATACATTTTTCTCCCCCTTTGGCAACAAGTTACCAAAAAGTTCATAGAAAATGCATAGTGCTACATTGACTCTCGTGCTTGATCTTACGGTGGTGGAGTCCGGATAACGCCGAGGACGGAAAGCTTGCTTGAAGTAGATGGAGCTGGAGCTGATGTAGATGTCGGAGCTGGTGGCACCGAGGTCAGAGCTGGTGCAGATGAAGTTGCTCTTGTGTCTGTCACTGGCACTGCATCTAACCTCTGGGCTCTGGGCACTCTGGCAAACACATTGGTGGTAGTCTTGCCCTTCCTCTCCTGCATGTCATCTTGGATTTCCTCCACTGCAGACTGAATCTTAGTTACTTTCACATCTAAGTTATAGAACTTTTGTTCTATGATTCTCTCCAGGCTCTCCTGATTTTGAGTGAGGGTGGCCAATCCCTTCTGTATCCTCAGGGTTGATGCTATCAAGTAACCAAGCTGCTCCTGCATGTTCTTCAAGAAATACTCAGATGCCTCCTCTTGAGTTGGCATCTTGGCAGCCTTCTCCCTCTTTGCCTTCTCCTTCTTCTCCTGAGCTTGAACTGATTGTCGATCATCTTCATTCATGACAACCTCATTGTCCTCAAAGTCTGGATAAAGTGGAAAGTGTTCCTTATCCAACTGATATTTTCCTGTGCCCATTTTTGAGTTTATCAATTCTTGAATCTGGGGTGCATATCCACAGCTCCTCTTCCGATCTCTGCTGCAGTCCTCTTGATTGTTTCAATGATCAGGCTCATGACTTTGAACTTCTGTGGCACATCAAACACATGCAATATGTTGATGGCATGCCCTCTGATCATATTGTGGTCACCAGACTTGGGCAACAAATTGTGCCTCAGAATCCAATTTATGGTTGGCAACCCCGATGCAGAAAGTGAACTGATCCAAACTTGTGAGTTCCTAATGCCTTGTCTGGAATTTCCTTGTACATGTGAGCCATTGAATTGTGACCCATCTTCTTCTTGCATAAATGTCTAGCTCATCCTCATTCTCCTCTGGGGCATTTATCAGCTTTGCCCATTCTTCAACAGTGGACTGGTACCTTGTACCTTCAGACATCCAAACAATTCTTCCATCTGGGTAAAAGTGTCTTTGTGGAGTAGAACTGCATGATAAGTTCATCATTCCAATTTGTGAGCTTTTGCCCAACAAAATCTGCCACTCCACAAGCAATAAAGCTGTCTTGCACTCCAGACAAGTGCTCTTCATTCTCCTTCATGAAATTCCAGTCAACCCACCTCATGTCACAGACAATAGGCTTCTTGTCCAACAGAATTGTTTCATAGAAGTCCTGTTGTTCCTTTGTGTGGAACCTGTAGTCAACAGCAGTTCTTCTCCTTGAAGCATATGGATCTTCCATCCTCCATATCCTCAGCCCTGTATCCTTCCTGATTCTCATGTCCTCAGTCACAGGATGGGCATCATTGTGGTCTAGTATCTTGGGCTTGAGCTTTCTCAAAACTTGTCCTTCTTCATCTTCCTCATCAACATCCTCAGGCACTGGGGCCTTGTTCTTCTCAGCAGCTAGAATACTCCTGGTATTCCTCTTTGGTGTAGACTTGGCCTTGGGGCAGCTTTGGGTGCTTCCTAGGGCTTAGATGTGGCAGCCCCTGATCTAATAGCATCTCCCATAAGCTTTGGTGCCTTTGGAGCTGGTGCAGCAGTTTCATCTTCCTCTTCCATCATGGAAGGCTTCCCAATAACTCTGGCCATGGTCATCTTGACCCTTTCCTTTCTTTTCTTCCCTTCAGCAGCAGGCTCTTTGGGATCAGGCTTCGCAAGCAGTTTAGTTGATTCTCTGGCCTTGGACATTGGTTGTCTTCCTGCAGGCCTTTTGATCTTCATGCCTGGCTTTGCATTCTTTGCTGAGCCATATTCCTTCTTGAGCACCACTTTCTTGGAGATAGCCTCATCTTCCTCAGCTCTATAATCTTCATCCTCTGAATCTGAAGTTCTTTTCCTCCTTTGCCTAGTTGCAGCCTTAGGCAGGTTGCTAGGAGTACTTCTGCTCCCTTCATCTGAAGTTGAGGGACTAGTGCCCTCACTGAAGTCCATCTCATTGTTACGACTGCTCGTCACTTTGATCGGACATACCGCAAAAGCTGACTCTTGACCACAGTGAAGAGTTGTAGATGAGATAGAAAAGATGAGCATCACAAAATGCAGAGGTTTTGTAAAGAATGACTCAAAATTTCAGTCTTAGTTTTCCACATAAAGCATTTCGGATCCACCGATTTTCAAACTCGGTGATACCGAAGCAGTTTTGGAACCTAAACTGATGATCTCGGTTGGACCGAGTTTCAGTTCGGTGGTACCGAGACTGCTAGGGTTTCACAGAATTCTCAAATCGGTTGCACCGATTAGTAATTCTCGGTCAGGCCGAGAGTCACTAGTGCAATGGCATAAGCCAAATCGGTGAGACCGAGTTTTTCAACTCGGTGGGTCCGAGATGGTTCCGGCGGAAACCTAAACCTAAAAATTTGAATCACATCTAATCTATGAACTACTTTGGCAGGATAGATGTGTTTCAATCGTGGCAAGAATCAATATGAAAACAATGTGCCAGGAATCAGACGTGGATAGCACAAAGTTTAAGTCCATACCCTAACTTGGCGGTGGACTTGCTACGGCGGCAACGGCGGGGACGAAATCCGTTGACGGGCGGAGACCAGCGACGAGGAGGCTCTTGGCGACGAGGAGACGATCCGGAGATCACGATGGCGGAAGCGAGCTGTTGCGGGCGAAGGGTTTCGGAGAAATTTCCAAAATTTTGCCCGTGGCTATATATAGCTCGACCACATCGGTGTGACCGAGTGGAATAACTCGGTGGCACCGAGATGCATAATCGTGTTCGATTCTGACCAAATCGGTGAGACCGAAAATTTCAAATCGGTTGCACCGAGATTGAAAACTCAGATCAACTTGATGATCTCGGTAGGACTGAAATGGAAGGATCGGTCAGACCGAGAATCATTAAGAGGTTTTGGAAGTTTAAGTCCATGACGAATCGGGGACTCCGAGTGCTCCTCACACATAGTGGTTCGAATCTGACTTGATCAAATTTTCTGATGTAGCATGAATAGAGTTTGAGACGAGAAAATCATAGATAGCTAAAGAAGGTTCTTAGGCATTCTTGTCCATCCACTTGGCACAAAGAAAAGAATCCAAACAAGAAAAACAACAAGTGGGTGTACTTGAATGAGTAAAATATGCACCAACATGCTCACACAATAAGATGATAATTGAAATATGTGGCAAAGCATTCATAACCAATTTTAGCAACTATCAAGCAATTGGCGATGACTAGGTCATCTATATATGAGTATATTGACTTAGGAGTCAAATGAGAACATTTGATCATAGGTCATACTCATCGTTTAAGCTCAAGTGGGGTTACCACTTTTACATAATGCATTAATGTGTTCACACCATTAGAGTTGCTTTGACTCAATTCTTAGAGTTAAGCTCCCCTATATGTGAGATCCCCCTAGAGGGATAAACTAACCTTGGGTTTAAATCGATGATGACTTCATGTAGGTGTTGAAGATGTAGATGCTCAATGTTGATGTAGATCATTTGGAGCAATCCTTTGGAGTGAGTTGCACTTTCAACTTGCCTACATGGGTTAGTCCCACAAGGAACAAATAAGAATATCCATAGACATAGAGAGATGCACACACAGGATGATGTCCATGAAAACATTAGGTTACCTTGTCCCTTGCCTTACCAACATGAGGGTTTGGGACTCCTTGAACTAGTGCAAGATGTGAAAGTTGATTGCACTTGTTCTTGCCAAAATGATATGAGTGAAGAATGTTGGTGGAGTCACCCTCAAGAACTCTTTAGTTCTTCTTCTTCGGGATCCACATCATCTTGATGGGAATCCTTGGAGTTGTAGTTGTACTTGATGAAGTAGAACTTGACGTAGTCTTGGGGACCCACTCGAACGAGGCTTTAGGTGCTTCTTCAAATGCATTAATCTCTTCTTGAAGCTTGTCCTTGCCTTTGTTCTTGTGGTCTTGTGGTGGAAGATCATCATGAGCTTGTGTCGCCTTGAAGTAAGTAGGATCATACTTCTCTTGTTGAGGAACAAACTTTGTCTTGGGGTATTGATCTTCTTCCCACTCAACTCCATTGGCGTTGAACTTATGTTCAAAACCAACACCTTGATTCTTCCGGTGCCTTCCTTGCTTGCGTACAATTTCCTCGAATTGCTTACTCCCGGCAAGGCTCTTGTAAACACCTTTATCTATAATTCCCTTCAATAAACTATTTTCTTGCTCAACTGTAACTTGGCTAAGAGAATCATTAGTGGAATCAAGAGAACTACTAGAAGCAACAACATTGGATTTGACATTATTATTGTTACTACTAGAGGAAGTATCTTTCTTGTACTTGTTACTAGACTTGACTTGAGGCATGTAAGTAGATAAGAGTAAACGCTTGGCAATGTAATAAGAACTTTTCTTGCGGAGATCATCATTGATTGCCTTTAAGAACTCATGCTCTTGCTCAAGATTGAGCTTTTCAAAGCGTAACTTCTCATGAGCCCTTAAAAGTTCTCGATGATCTTCGAAGATAGTTTCATGAGCCAACTTAAGAGTGTTTAGTTCTTTAGTTAGAAGCTCAATTTTCTCCTTATCATTGTCATTCGTTTTGATTAGCATGATTAATTGACTTTTCATCATAGTATTCATCACTAGAGTTGTCAACAAGTAAATCATCATCACCTAGCAAGTCATCTTCATCACTATTAAAATCAACATACTCGGGATGTGTTACATTTGGACCTTTGGCCATGAAGCATCTACCAATTCCTTCATTTGGTGAGTCAAATATGTCGTAGGAGTTGGTTGACACAAGTGCTAGACCGGCAACACCTTCATCTTGAGTATATTCGGAGTCGGAGTGATAGCTTCTCTCGGAGTGATGGTCGGAGTCGGAGCCGGATACCCATTCACCAACATGATCTTGATGTCTTCGTTTTGTGTAGCTCTTTGATGACTTGTCCTTCCTTTCCGAATCCTTGCTTCTCCATGAGGGTCTTCGTTCATAACGATCATCTCTACTCCTCCTCTCTCTTGGTGGTGATTCTTCTCTTTTGCTCCTTCTTCTTGGAGAATCTTCTCTTCTTTTGTAGGGTGACGTACACTCATTGGATTAGTGTCCGGGTCTCCCACAATTGTAGCAATTTCGCTCTCGACTAGAAGATCTCCTGTCATTGTAAGACCTTGACTTGGAGCTTCTTTCTTTGCTTCTAGTATTGTAGAATTTGTTGAAGTTCTTCACCATTAAGCTCAATTCTTCATTGAAGGTTGGTTTATCACTTGATGATGTGGGGGCTTCACTTGAGGCTTTGTAAGCACCACTTTACTTGTTGTGAAGTTCCTCCTTATCCTTGAGTGACATCTCATGAGCAACAATCCTTCCAATGACTTCCGTTGGCTTGAAATCTTTGTAGTTTGGCATCATTTGGATCAATGTGCACACGGTATCATACTTTCCATCCAATGCTCTTAGGATTTTCTTGATGATGAATTTGTCGGTCATTTCTTCACTCCCTAAGCCGACAATCTCATTTGTGATAAGAGCAAGCCTAGAGTACAGTTCAGCGACACCTTCACCATCCTTCATTTTGAACTTGTCAAGCTGACTTTGGAGCACATCCAACTTGGATTCCTTGACGGACTCGGTACCTTCATGCATATCAATCGAAGTATCCCAAATTTCCTTTGCATTCTCAAGACGGCTGATTTTGTTGAATTCTTTGGGGCACAATCCGTTGAAGATGATGTCACATGCTTGAGCGTTGTATTGTAGCATCTTCAATTCTTCCGCATTAGCTTCACGGTTCGGTTCTCTCCCATCAAAGAATTCACCTTGCAAGCCAATACAAATAATTGCCCAAAGCAGCGGGTTATGTCCAAGAATATGCATTTTCATCTTGTGCTTCCAACTAGCAAAATTAGTACCATCAAAGTAAGGACATCTACGGTGATAATTTCCCTCGCTAGACGCCATACTCTCCTAGGTTGTGAAACCAAGGCTATGACCACCAAAGCTATGGAAATCAAAGCAAATGGAAACCAATGCTCGATACCACTTGTAGGACCTTGAAGTATGTCTAGAGGGGGTGATTAGACTACTTGACCAATAAAAACTTAACCTTTTCCCAATTTTATAGTTTGGCAGATTTTAGCTATTTTAGGACAAGTCAAGCAATCATCACACAATTCAAGCAAGCATGCAAAGAGTATATAGGCAGCGGAAAATAAAGCATGCAACTTGCAAGAATATAAGGGAAGGGTTTGGAGGATTCAAACGCAATTGGAGACACGGATGTTTTTGTCGTGGTTCCGATAGGTGGTGCTATCATACATCCACGTTGATGGAGACTTCAACCCACGAAGGGTAGCGGCTGCGCGAGTCCATGGAGGGCTCCACCCACGAAGGGTCCACGAAGAAGCAACCTTGTCTATCCCACCATGGCCGTCCCCCACGAAGGACTTGCCTCACTAGCGGTAGATCTTCACAGTAAGCGATCTCCTTGCCCTTACAAACTCCTTGGTTCAACTCCACAATCTTGTCGGAGGCTCCCAAGTGACACCTAGCCAATCTAGGAGACACCACTCTCCAAGAAGTAACAAATGGTGTGTTGATGATGAACTCCTTGCTCTTGTGCTTCAAATGATAGTCTCCCCAACACTTAACTCTCTCTCATAGGATTTGGATCTGGTGGAAAGAGGATTAGAGTGGAAAGCAACTTGGGGAAGGCTAGAGATCAAGATTCATATGGTAGGAATGGAATATCTTGGCTTCAACACATGAGTAGGTGGTTCTCTCTCAGAACTGGTAAGTTGGAAGTGTAGGTTTGTTCTAATGGCTCTCTCCACGAATGAAGAGGAGGTGGAGGGGTATATATAGCCTACACACAAAATCTAACCGTTACACACAATTTACCAAACTCGGTGGGACCGAATCATTAAACTCGGTCAGACTGATTTAGTAAACCTAGTGACCGTTAGTGATTTTGATTGGATCGACATGCATCTCGGTGAGGCCGATATGGTTAGGGTTAGGGCATAACGTAATCTCGGTGAGACCAATTACAAAAACTCGGTGAGACCGATTTTGGTAATAAGCTAACCAGAGAGTTGGTCAGGTAAACTCGGTGGGACCGATTTGCTCTTTTCGGTGAGACCGAAATGTTACAAAAAGGAAACAGAGAGTTTACATTGCAATCTCGGTGGGACCGATCGCTCACTTCGGTTAGACCGAAACGTTACTAAGGGAAACAGAGAGATTGCAACCCCATCTCGGTGAGACCGAGATCCCTATCGGTAAGACCGATTTGCTTAGGGTTTGTGGCAGTGGCTATGACTTTTGGAATCGGGGGCGCCGGATAGAAAGAATCGGTGTGACCGATTTTGGCTTTAGGTTTAAGTCATATGTGGATGTGGGAAAGTAGTTGAGGGTTTTGGAGCATATCACTAAGCACATGACACAAGAGGCTCATTAAGCAACACCTCATCCCTTCTTGATAGTATTGGCTTTTCCTATAGACTCAATGTGATCTTGGATCACTAAAATGTAAAATGAAGAGTCTTGAGCTTTTGAGCTTGAGCCAATCCTTTGTCCTTAGTATTTTGAGGGATCCACTTTCATCATCCATGCCATGCCATTCATTGAGCTTTCCTGAAAAAATAGTCTTGGAATAGCATTAGCTCAATGAGCTATATGTTGTTATGAATTACCAAACCACCTAGGGATAGTTGCACTTTAAACCATGTTTGCAAGGATAGGAGAAACATGAAGTGAGTGTGCGGGTGAGCTAGAGAAAAGAGAGTGATAGCTACCTGAAGGAGCATGCATGCGAGAGATATGGGCGTGAAAGGAGTGAACAAAAAAGGGATTCAAATATTTGAATTCGAGATGATGATACATGTAATCCATACTCGAACCAAAATTGATCTATCAAACATGCATATTCATATGAATTCACGCACATCTATGTTATTTAATATGTTGGTATTACTGACCCATACATTTTAGTAGAACATAATTTGGTTAAATTTTTTCGAATTCAAACGTAAGATTTCGAGATCGTTGTATTTGTAAATCATATTATACATATAAAGGAGCAAAATTCTTTGTTGTGCTTTTGAAAGTATATATAAAAAAATGATGTATATAGAATGTAATTCCAATTGAAAATGGATCCCGCCCAAAAAAATAGAATACAAATGGGATTCAAATTGAGTTGGCACAGTAAACATGCACTCTGCAAAATTTGAATGAAGCGGGGAAAGTCGCGATAACATCAGAAACCAAAATCTGCGAGATGGAAATCACTACTGCCTATCCCTGCCACGCAAATCCTATCTGCTGGATTTCTATAGGTTTTGATAGAGGTAGGTTTGTAATTTCACCCAAACGTGACGTAACCGCCTCTCACCCGGATTCATACACGGTGGGCGCCAAAACACAGTGTGTCCTCGTCCGAAATCGACTCCCTCCCCGATTCATATTCATACACGATGGGTGCCAAAAACAAACTCTAAATCGGCAAATATTCGATTGTATGCGAGATTACCGTCCTATCCCCAACCGACTAATGTTCTTTGTGATGTAGTAGAAATTGAAGCAGGGGCTAAGTTTGTAAATTTCCTCGCATTTGAGACAAGCGGCATACAATACATGGTTCCCCCTTCCTCTCTACCTCCCTTTTCCCCATTCGTACTCCGTGGGCGCCAAAACACCCTCTCCACCCCGCCCTCCTTCGTCCGCCGCCATCCGCCACCCCATCCACCCCCGTCCTCCTCCAACATGCCGGAGTTGATACCCCAACACCGCTGTCCATTACCAGAGATCTACCTCTCTCATCCAAGCCTTCGGACCGGGATCCTTGCATCCCGTCCTCTCGCTTCATCCACGCCGTCGTCCACCTTGCCGGCGCCGCTCCTACGACCGTCTCGTCCACGACGCCTCGCCACCGCCGTCTACCCTCCTAGATCTGCTTCCACGCTGCCGACAGCCATCGCTACCGCAGCACCGTCAAATTCTCAGCAGATGCGTACAAGGCGCCGGACCAGAGGCGGTACTCTTTCGTATCTGCTCAACTTATTTATCGTAGCAATAAAATAGATCGCGACTGCTTTACTTGGATTTCTTGTCTTGGTTGCGAAGTTGCCTTTGTCCGGTTTGCACCTTCAGATCCGCCATGGCACACTCAACACTACACTCCCAATTCTTATGGTTTTCCCCTTTTATATTTCACACTAGTTAAATCACAGTAGACTAAATTTCAAAATTGGGTCAGTCGATTTTTCAGAGCTCGCCGGAGTTCGCCGGTGCGATCGAAGGGGCTCGGGTGGTTGTGGGGCCTCATGAACAAAGAAAACTCAACGCGGGTGGGGGTTGGGCGCGGGTGGGGTGGGGTGGCGGAGGAACATAGGCGGTGGGGGCAGTGGTCCGGCCCGGCCCGTCTTGGTGTTACGTATGGTAAGAATCGAGAGGCGAGGAAGAAGAAGGGTTAGGAGACGTAGGATCTTCATCCAACCGCCTGAAATGGTCATGAGACAGCTAGGAGTTGCATTCTTAATGCGCTCTGGTTCATCATGTGTGGGCACTGCACAACCAACATTTTATTATCCAAAATCTTCTTGCTCTTCTTTACCATGTTCCTCTTCCGTTCTTCTTTAATATGTACTCTCTCCGTTCCTAAATACAAGTATTTGTATATATTCCAACATGGACTACATATGGAGCAAAATGAGTGAATCTACACTCTAAAATGTATCTGGATACATCTGTATGTGATCCATAGTGGAAATCTCTACCAAGACTTATATTTTTGGAATAGAGGGAGTACGCTAGTAGTACAGTATGTTCCTTGTACTGAAGATGAGTAGGGACATTTGCAGTGTAGAGGCCTATACGGTCGGTTGTGATGGACTTTGAGCCTCTTTGATTTGTAGGATCTTGTAAACATAGGAATAGGATTTTTAGTGGCCTGCCCACTTGAATCCTATAAGAATAGCAAGGAAATGCGGGGAGCTGTGTCGCCTTTGAGAGTTACACTGATATTAACAGTAACACACCTTCACTTGAAGAGATCTGGTATATGAAGCCTTTCTAGTCGTACCGGCAATACTAGCACATATATTCCAGCGAGTTCCAGTTTGCTGATTTTACTCTGATGCTTAAGGTTTTCCCGTTATATCTACACTATGATCTGTCACACTAGCAGCATTCCACTCTTGAAACTAAACGCTGCAATGACTTACAAAATTGGCACCAAGGCATTGAGTGCCATTCTGGATGCAATGAAACTCATACGCTCCCCACCTGTTGATTCTTGTTCAGAATATGATCCTAATGACTATTCTAACCTTGAGGAGTCAAAGGCAGATGGCCTGTCCTGTTCATCCATCAAGGTTCCTGTTCTAATTTGGCAATGTTTTATTGATTGCGGGTATCTTGCATATGTTGTCTTGCATTTCTTCTACTTTGTTGCACCGCCATCTGCTTAGTTTACTCATCATATATGTCGAGATGCCATGCCCATCCATTATCAATACATATTCCATCCGTCATCATACCATGTTTTTCACTCAAATGTTGTTCTTGTGCATCGGACATCAAAAGGAAGAGGGTGATTGCCGAACCTCAAGGAGCACCAGCAAAGTCCTTGAACAACGTGGTGGTCTTTGGAGAAATCAGACAGACCCCACTTATATTGGTTGTACAACTAGTGACACAAAGCGTAGGACCGACTCCAAAGCAGACTGTACCCATACTTCATGGCCACACCACTAGCCCCACCACAGGACCTGCACCCCAAAGAAAAGGTATACCGATTTCATTTGCCATAGCACCAGCTGTACCACAGCAAAATCCCACTCCAAAGAAAAGTACAGCAAGTCCACCGAAGACCTATCCCAACTGCAAAGACGGCCAATTCCCGCAGATTGGAACCCCATTCCATTTATTCCCAGTTTAAAAGACAATGCTTTCAATGTTGTTAGGGACTACGTGCATATATTCCCATCATGGGAAGATTATAGTGAAGACAAACACCATTTTCACATCTTCATGTCCAACTTACGTGTAAGTGCTATTATTCATGGTTATTATTTTCCTGTTTTTTACGCTGATTGAACACATCAATGATTTACATTACATTGTTGTAACTAGGCGAGGTCTATCTGGATAGTCATGACGAGCAAAGCTTGCTTGTGCTTTTCAAGGAAGCATTGCAGCGATGTCGGTGTTACCTGAGGAAATCACACTTTGATGGCAAGTCTATAAACGAATTTCCGGTGAAGTCTCCTATGCTAAATTTAGAACACATTGAATGGAAAAACCTTGTTATGCACCGGTCTCGTTCCCAGGATGAGGTACTGTCTATGAAATCACATGACAATTTGAACTTCTACTTTTTCGCATGTGCCTTTCGGATCTTTTTTGCAGGAAATCTGTTCATAGAAGAATTCCGTTTTGAAAAGAACGACATGATATCGCAAATATGCTGCCCGCTGCTTTGCTCTTGTTAGTACCTGTTGTCCTGTATCACTGTACTTGCATACATACCTGGTTCATTATGTGATGACGGTATGCATGATAGCTTGCTTATCAATTGTTTGCTCCAAATTATTTGATCTGTATGAATGGTTACATTAGTGTAGAATATATCCAATGCCAATGTTTTTTTAGCTCTGCATTGTTCTTGTAAGTACATGCTGTCCTTTATCAGTGTACTTATAATGACAGGTAGTTGTTCATGTACCATCACTCTACAGCTTATTTTCCTTTGCCCTCCATTTTCTACACATCAGATCTATATTTACTCTTACCATCAGGTTGGTACTGAAGAATTTTAGTTGTGCATTGCTCTTGGTTGTACCTTTTGCCTGTATCGCTGCACTTAAATTTATAGCTACTTGGTTATGTGGCATCACTCTTCATCTTATCTGAAATATTCTCCATTTTTTCATATATTATTACATCTATATTTACTCTTAACAAAATGTAGAATAAAGGCAATGATTTTGAAGAAGATTCTGTGGTGAACTTCTTGAATTGCCCCCCCCCCCATCAGCATGGACAAGGCCTTTATAGAGCCTGTCTTCACCAATAATGTAAGTTTGTCCATCTCAAGCCTTCAAACTTTGTTGTATATATTTGGTTAGGCATGACTGCACCAGCTGTTTATTTTTGGTGTTTGCATCAAATTGCTTATTTAAAGTCTATTATGTAGTTCATAAACAAAAGTTTGTCCTTTCTCAATTTAAGTTTTCAGTTGTACAACCAAGTTCCTTTCTTCATACCATGTAAATTAAACTATACAGAGCAAGTGATCTTCTTTTGCACTGCATGTATGCTTCATTCTTCATCCGTAATCCGGTGGTGTGGTGAACCTAGCCACTACAAAGACAATGTCATATTCTGCAATGTCTTAACTATGAACAATGTCATATCATTCTACTATTATTTAAACCGTCTCTTTATTTGCCAATCTGAAATGGTATAAATTGATAGCACACTAACCATTGATACTTATGAGTTCTTGATCTGTAATCCAGTGTTGTTGTGAAGCTGCCAACTCCTTCACAATGTCATTTCCTGCCATGTCTTGACCTGAACAATACCATATTGTGTTAATGCAATTTTAAACTGTCACTTTATTCGTCAAGAAGAAATGTGATGAATTGTCAAGACCTTGATACTTTTACGTGCAAAACATGTCATCTATCGCTTGTTTATCTTTCAGAGTGAGGAAGATATAAGTGTTGAACAAGCGCAGCCTCATCATCTTGCTTTCATTTGCTTGCTGCAGCTCCCCGGCAGGGCTAACCTTTCTTGAACTCTATTGAACTGCTGTCGGTTTTGTATATTATTTTGTCGTCGTGTTTATTTGCACTGGTGGCGATCTTTGATGCCTAGTGTATGTAATCTGCTGTCTGCTTGTGCTTTATTATCATAGTGGCGAACTTTGATGCCCAGTGGATGTAATATGCCGTAATTTCTTTATTGTATATTCTAGGTTTTTTCTTATTCATGATACTGCAGTTATTTTACTGTATATATATCCTGTCTTCACAGTAAACCGGCCAAACCGTAAAATTACGGTACATAATCGGGCCGTCATGCAATCACGATGTAGGTTGGTCCTGAAACATGCCAAATAGCTCACGGGCCGGCAGCATGCCGAAATGAACCCCGACCCATGATTGTGCGAATCAAATCACGGGCTTTTAACAGGACAAAATTGTCTCGGTCCTTGTTTGGCCCAATCAGATATCGACTGCGAGCAGGCCGGATGCAAATCGGGCCGTAGTTAGGCCCAACTATATGACATGCTTTTAACAGCCGAAATTAATATAGGGCCAAAATGTTAAACGGGCCCTTAACAGGCCAAAACTAATATCAGGCCGAATTACTAAGTGGGCCTTTAGCAAGTGGGCCCAAAAGCATAGTGTCCAGTTGCCGGGCCGAATTTGATATGGGCCATAATTGAGCCCAAAGCCTCTTAAAGGTCGGACCTGATCTGGGCCGTAATTTGGCCCAGAACATGGTAGGCTTATAACAGGCCGGATCTCATATGGGCCACTTTTAGGCCCGGAACATGGCAGGCCATTAATGGACCGGACCAGATATGGGCCGGCATTTGGCCCAAAACATGGCAGCCAGTTAATGGGCCGGCCTACTAGGGTCCTCAAAATCTTGTGGGCCTACAGCTGGGCCGGCCCATTAATTTCAGTGAAATCTCGTGGGCCTTTAGCTGGGCCGGCCCATTATGATCCGCAAGAATCTTGTGGGCCTTTACCTGGGCCGACCCATTATGGCACACACAAATCTTGTGGGCCTTTAGCTAGGCCGGCCCATTATGGCCCGCAAAATCTTGTGGGCCTTTACCTGGGCCGGCCCATTATGGCCCGCAAAATCTCCTGGGCCTTTAGCTGGGCCGGCCCATTATGGTCCGCAAAATCTTGTGGGCCTTGACTTGACCCATTATGGTCCGCAAAACTTGTGGGCCTTTAATTGGGCCGGCCCAATTAAACTTGTTGGGCCGTGCCACGTGTCGACGTATCATAGGCGCCTTCTGTCCAATGAGTGGATGACATCTGTCCCAGCGGTGAGCCGACACGTGTTTCCTCCAGCCAATGATGATTTTACACGTGGAAAATCCCCATTGGTAGGGCTGTTAACGAGTTATCGGATCCAAAACCCGACCCGATAGCTTAACGGCGTTCGTTATGGTGGATGCCACGTGTCGGTCACCCTTGACGAAAAGCACTTACGTGACGCTACGATTTATCGTCATGGAAGTGGACACTTCCGTGATGTTAATTTTTGTAATGTCATGGAACACTTCTCTACGACAAAGACAGTATGACTATCTTGATTCTGTCATAAATTTGTCATGGATGTACATGCATGACAAAAAACGCGACCTACTGTGACAAACACGCATCATCACGGAAGTGTTTTTTTGTAGTGCACTCATTCTCCTCTGGTCCCTTCCTTCTGTCGGCACCACTCCAACCATGGCCTCCTGGCACTCCAAAGCTCTCTTGCACATATTGTCGTAGGAGCAGATGAAGGACATCGGCGGCTCCACTGCGGGCGCGCTCCAAAGCTCTCTTGGACATACTATCGCAGGAGCAGACGAAGGAGATCGCCGGCTTCCCCCTGGCCGCCCTCCGCCGCCACGACCATGAAGCCAGCGCGCATGCGCGGGCACAGCCGACAGCGAGGAAGAGTAGTAAACGGTAGGTTGCCGCCGCTCTGGTCCCAGGAAGGCCACCGCTCCTCCACTTAGTCGACGCCAGGCTTGGTGGGATAAACATCGGCGACCGGTTAGTCGCTTGACGACGAGGTGGAGGCGGAAATCTTCAGAACCTTGTGCTCCGGAGGAGGAGGTTATCGAGGTAGATGAGGAGGAGGCAAAGGCAATGGTCGGCTTTCTCGGGTTCATGGCCGGACATGGTGTTCGGGCGCCGGCGGTTGTTTAGATTAGGTTTACAGTAGGTTTTAGTATGGTTGTTGCAAAATATGTAATGAATTTCATCTAGTTTATAGGAAATGTTTTCGAAATGTAATGAATTTCATCCAGTTAATTTGAAATTTGCTTTGCTTGCATGAATTTCGTCTGGTTAGTTCATATAGTTGTCGAAAAGTATGCGGGCAGCATTGGATGGCATCCATCAGTGTCCTCGGATAGATGCCGGTGTAAATTTGAGGGCCAGCGCTGGAGATGCCCTAACTATCATGCTATAATCGCTAACAGTGCTCCATTATTTCCCAGGGAACAGTTATCCCTCGATCAAAATTAGATCCGCTGTGTTTCGCACTCCTCCCACGTAACAGTGTAGACTCTTGCTTACATAAAAATGGAGCAAGTGGATGGCACTGTAGCACGTCATATCACTCAAACTAGCCCGCCTAACTTGCGGGAAAGCACCGCCCTCGTCATTTTGTTCTGGATTTCTATGATCGATCGCACGAAAATGTTACGCTTTGCAAGTTCAAAAGGAAAAGGCGGCATACTTATGACTCGTACGCGTCGCACCCCCGACAGTCCGGCTCGCACGCCGCTCACCAGAGGGCACACGTGTTGTCTTGCATTTTCACTGAGATGTGGGACTGCAATTGAATAAACCGTCGATAGCCGGAATCTAATCGCTCGGTGGGCGTCGCCTGAGAAGAGAGAGACGGGGGAGGGAGAAGAGATCGCCTGTCCGCCGCGCACGGACTCCAAGAAATATATATGGAGATAATGTGAGGTTGGCCATGCGGGAGTCCGAACCGCTTCCAAGCCCGCTTCTGACCGCCCTGGCCCACCAGAATCCCCCCACCCCACCACCTCCCCGCGCGCACTCCCCCCTCAGACGCTAGCTGCCCACATTCATAGCAAGTAGTACCAGTAAAATTCTGGGCTATAACGGCATGTAGAATGGTTGATAAGATAGTCTTATCATAAGTTTTGCACGTAATTTAGAGATGACAAAAAACATGTGTACAATGGATCATCTCTTAGCCTTATCTTCAATAACTAGTTATTCCTAAAAACATGGTGAAACATATTGTGCTAAGAGATCATCTCTTGTCTTCTCTTAAATAAGAGAAGACAAGTCTTTTCTTATGATTTCTCTTTCCTCCACCTCATCATTTATCCTATGTGGCATCCCTACAATACAACCATTGTACATGCCCTAATCCCGCTTATGTGGAGGAGAGAGAGGCATTGACAAAGTCAAGGAGTGGGATCTACAGGGGCCCGTCTCTACACGTGCTCCTAGGTATAAAAAGCTAATTCTATTAAAAAGAGGCATAAAAAACAATTGTGTTTGAAAAAAGAAAGGTAAAAACATTTGAGAGGAAATAGATAGAGAGAAAGTGAGAAAAAGTTGTAACCTTATAGCCAACCTTATAGTCAACACTATGGTAGTATTACATGAGGAAGGAGGGAGTGGTGCGCATGCCAAGTTCACCGGGCTGCCATGTTTCACACTCCTCCTTTGTAACAGTCGAGACAATAGCTTTCATAAAAAATAAACAATGAATACTCGTTGCTCGTCCACTATATCGGAAAGAATACTTTCATTCGCCGACATGTGGGACGTCGACCATCCTGGTCCACCTGCCATGCACAAAATTATCCTGGTCCACCCTGGGCGTAGCGCAGACCCAACCTTTCCCACTATAAGTTGGTCGGAGGAAGGAACCATCATGACTTTGTTGAATTCCGCTTCTTCAAGAAAACTTACTGTACCCGTTGTACTGCTACCACACGCAAAGACTGGACGGCACTGTACCACGTCATATCACTGAAACCAACTAGGCCAAACTAGCCCGCGTAGGATTTGTACTCCCTCCGTTTCAAAGTTAGTAGTACAAAGTTGAGTCATCTATTTTGGAACGGAGGGAGTACATCTCTGTACTACTATGATTTTTTGGTGTACGTCTCTGTTCTTTTGCTATGATTTTCCTACCCTATGAACCAAATGAGGCCTGAATATATCTGTGTCGACTATTGTCTGATCGATCGCTAAGCCTACAAATTTAGGAGCTTGGGCTATTGGCCGATCAACGACGGATCAATATAAGCATACCACGAGCTCATCAGCCCCAACGTTTCTCTTCGGTGAGTGTTTTGCAAGTACTATAGCTCGCACAGTAGCTAGCCTACTAACACCAAGATTCATCAAACAAGCCCTGCTGATATGATAAATAGTTCAAACTTACATCTAAGCATGCCATATATTACATGAAAAGCTGGCGAGGATACATCTATTTCCACAACTCGGAGAGCATTCGCTTGATTCACTATCAAACAAAAGTAGCAAGTACCGCCCATACAAGACAGTGCACTAGCCCTAAGATGGTTTGATAACACGCATCGTTTTGGTAATTAAACAGAATGCAAACTACCCTGAAGGATTAGGGCGACCAACTATTTCTTGTCATCGATCTCTCGGGCAATGAGCACAACACGGACAACGGCATGGGAATCGATCTCTGGGGCGATGTCCACCGCGGCATCAGAATTTATCTCTGGGGCGATGTCCACACGATGGACAGCGGCATCGGAATCGATCTCCGGGGCGATGTCAACAGGACCGACCGCGACATCAAAAGATCATCAAGGACGTCCACCGGCACCTGCACAACCCTAACATATTAGCAAGCACATTGCAAATAATAAAAAACCACAACTATGGTAAGCCATTATTTTTTACCTTATCCAGCTCACCGGGGGATCTCATCCCTCCGGGGGCCATCTCCTCGTCCTCGATGGGGGCCATCACCTTGTCAGGGGAATACTGCTTCTCAACGACGACTATCTCCTCAAAATCGACCTTGCATAGGTGGCCATTAGAGTTTTTGGGGTAGGAACGGTGGGGCCCTTGCAGTTCTTCCAACTTTCTTTGAGGAGTTCGTCCACCAACGTCATCAACTCTTTGGCCAGTGCTTGTTTCTTGTAGTTCTTTGTCTCCATGGGTTGGCCCGCCAACATGGTCAACTCGTTGGTCGGTGCTCGCTTCCTGGAGAGCGCTGTCTCCAGTGGGTTATCCGTCGGCAACTCTTTGCCTAGTGCTCCAGGATCCATCAATGAACTAACAAACAAAAAGCAATCGAAAGGAAACCACAATTGCAATGAAAATAGGAAAAGAATAGGCTGTGAGAATCGATCGGTGCTTCGCAAAAAGAAGATTCTTGGAATGAAAATATAGTAGCATCACTGATTCGTCCACCTTCCCTTCATCTGTATAGAAGAAAAATGGCAGAAGTGAGTAGCCTGGAGTGAGGTTTTCTTCAAGAAAGGGGAGAAAGGGCTTCAACGAGCGTTCCAGTGAAATGATGGTTGCTTCCTCCAGTCCAACTTCGAGGCCACTTTACCACTGCTAGTAAAGGTGTGGGTTTTGTGATATGATGGGTCATGACGACCACACCAGGGTGACCGGTGAGTCTCGACTATAGCACCTCGCTGTGATTTGGTGGATGGCACATGGGCCTGGATGCTTTGTGATATGCATTGATGCTTTAATGTTTGGTAGGGTGTATGAAGGGTGCATGAGTCCACACTAGCTTAACACAAATACACTAGGAGTATGCATGAGAAGAGCATGCTATGATGAGCATGCACGAAGAGAGAACAACTATGCTGAGATGAGAATGCAACCAAACACACTGTGGCGAGCGTTCGCAACTGCCACGTTTGGGTTGCGCTTGGCTCTTCGCCTCTTCGAGAAGACGAACAATGATGTTTCTACTACTTCTACAGTATTGAATCCACTGCTGCATGTCTGTCCGCCGCGTGCGGGAGGGATAGCTTGTTGTATACTCTATATTTGCTGCAACCTCTAACATTTACCCCACCACAAATTAAAATATATATTCCTGTATTGACCAGATGAGCATGCAAACTACAATCACCAGGATGACAGGTAGGGCCAGAAGATTATTTTAACCAAAAAAAGCATGGAGCCGACCCAAACGATTTCAAGCTTACAGGCACGGTACACGCCATCCTAGACTACTCTACACATGAAACTGCCACACGAGTGTCCGGGCTGCGCTTGGCTCTTCGCCTCTTTGGGAAGTCGAACAATGATGGAGCACTACTGCAGTGGAGGAGTACTACAGTATGATTCTGGCCATCTGGCACCGATTGAACTGCTGCAGGTCCACCGCGTGCGGGAGGGAGAGCGTGTAGCGAACGAAAGCTTCTCCTAGTCCTGCCAGCCACCACGCTCATGGGCGAGGGAGGGACGGAACTTCATTGACTTATTGCTCCTGCCTTTGCGTGTATGACAGGTAGGACTAATAGGTGGGTGACCCACCTGTTATGCAGCCAAAGGCAGGTGCACGGGGGAGAGGGTGTTGTAGTAATCAAACTTCTCGGTCTTGTACGAGTTGAGCGACACAAAAAAGCACTGCACACGATATATTTCAATAATTTGCGTTTACCGATGCATTAATTACAACGCATGCATGCATGACATGACTCTCCTTTTAATACTTGCATGTGTTGATTTAATGCACCTTGCCAAATTTTGACTATAAATTTAACTAACCAAATGTTCATGCATGTCACAGAAAATTACATAATTGAAAACTATGTTCAAATACGAATCAAACAATATAATTTTTGTTAACATGCACTAACATTTTGTCAGTTAAATCTTTGGCCAAAATTTAGCACCAATTACAAAGGGGCCCAATAAATATTGTACTCTCGCATTTTGTTTTGAGGATATTCCCACATAGAAAATATAAATAATAATGCATGTTGGGGCAGCCCACGTTTCCGATAATTTTAGCCATGGGCTTGTTCACAAATTTTACAAGGGGGTGGTTGTTTATTGAATGGAGGGTCTTGTACCAGACTTGAACGATACAAAGTGCGACCTGGCACACCGTAACACCACTTGGAATAAGCGGGTAGCTATCTCAAAAAACAATCAACAACAAAAAAACGGCGACCTGACACGTACACCATTTTAAACGATTGTTTTGATCAAGTGAAATAGGAAAACTACCCCACTACGTATATATAGGCCGGAGCCTCCGCGCTTGCTTGCTAGGGTTGCTCTATTCACACACTCTCATCCTCTCCAGATCTAAACAAGATAGCGATGGTAACACTGTCTTTCTCCCGTCAAAAAACACTGTCTTTCTATCCTCGCCGCTGGTTACAGATCCGGACGTATCCCCCTCCGCCAGTGAAGGGGAGGAGGGGCAACGTTTAGGCCGTCATCGACAGCGAGGGAGGAGACCCACTGCCGGCCGCACCATTATCTCTGGCCGAGCACTGGCGCGGGAGGTCCTCCGAACCCTTCGTCGTTGCCCTAGTGTGGGCGGATCCGGCCTCCCGCTTCCCACCTATCCACATCCCGACGACCTTCAGGTATATCTTTCTTCGAAACCGCCCTAGCTCTACTTCCCCAGCTCACTACATCGCTGCATGTGCATCATTTTCTACCTCTCAGCCCCTCTCGATCGGATGGCCAAACGACACATATTTTTTTTCTTCTATTGTTAGAGGTAAAGCTACTTCATGGAGTCGAATCTTGTACTTGGTTCAAACAGGAAATAAAGTGGGGGTGGGGGAATTTAGTATGTACATCGGACTTGGTACAAACAGGAAGGATAGGGGGTGAAAGTAGTACAGATTGGTCATCCAACCGGTCTCTTGGTCGAAAATGGAAATATCGGGGAAACGCTGTACACAGTGGTATGACCAGGACTAGATTTGCTATCCACACATAAGATGGCTACATGCATTATTATGATGCAGAGGACGGGGGCACGCCTCCATTTCCAAAAAAAACATAGGAGTAGATCGCTAGAGTGAACAAAAATGGGACCAACCCAGATATGTTTCTTGGATGTTTGTTTCTTGGGGCAACAAATTCTGAATCACCACTTCATGCCCCGGTTTAGGTACATGGTGCTAGACTGCTGGTGCACCCTCTGTTCCATGCCCTTATACCAAATATTTAGCTGTTCTTAATCTAATGCCCCTGGTAAAATGAAGCCATGACAAGTTTAGTCAAATGTTTTTGCCTGTAATTATTTGGGACTCTGACTGTTTCCTCTGTAGCTATTTGTGCAAACAGGGATATCCATTTCACCTGGTTGTTGTTGTGACCTTTTGGTGCACTGCACAAAACACTTCTTAAAAGAAGTGACTTTTGTCTTTGTTTAAGCTGGAATGTCGAGAATGGAACAGTTGGTTTATTTCGGTGGAAGTGCACAAAGGGAGATCTGTGTTCCAATCCTCATCATCCATATTGGCACCATAACCTTCCTTTAGGTAAGAATGATATTTAATGCATGTGTTCATCTCTATTTTGTGACTGCCATGAGAAAATCATGCTATTGCTTACTACTACACTTGTACTCCCTCACTGACAAAATCAATTCTGAAATAGAAGGCCAATCATGTACTTGGTTTCACCAACTGGTGAGGAGAAAGAGAAACGGAGCATGAAGAGGAGGAAGAAGAAGAATAAATAGTGCCAAGGTGATATTGCTGAAGCTGAGGCCTAAGTCGAGGCCATTCAAGGGCTCCGGCAACATCTACCTTACATGTGAGACGATCCTCCAGGGAGCCCTTCCACCTCTGCATATTGTCCATGATGAATTTGATGCTACTGTTAGAGTAATATGCTAATGTCTTTCTATCCTTTCTCACTAAGCTAATGAAGGTTTCACCTTGTTCCTACTTGTGCAAACAGGGATCATGTTGTGCCAATCATACATTTTAGTGGAACTACACAAGACAATACAATGAACTGTATCCCAGCCGATTGCTTTAACTCTGCTGGAAGTTCTTGATAATCTTTCGATATAATCTCAGCACTGGTAAACAAGAGTGATTTCAACCATACATTTGAGCTGCACAAAAATATATACTATTGAGTGATTCCAGTGAGTGCTTTATCATCTCTTCTGGGACTACATGAAAAAGCTTTTTTGCTCAGGTTGGTACCGGCCTAAGGCCTTCATCCATATTAGTTTGTTGTCATCTCTATTTGTATGATGCTACTGTCATGAGAAACTCCTTTATCTTTGCATGTTAAAATTTTGCAACCTACGATACATGGTAATGCTTTGAGTGTTGAGCTAATTGGCACTGATTAAATAAACTAATACCTCTCTTTAAGCAAGACTACTATGTTGCTAACTTTACCCATTAAGATAATGAGGGTGCTTCTATTTGTTAGTGTATGTTTCATCAACTAGTCCCACTATTACAGTAATCTCACTCTCTCAATATATGTGCCAACAGGGATGCTCGATTTTGGTGGAACTACACAAAAACTTTGGGTGCTTCATTTCCTCGACAACTTCCTTCCTTTCCTGTCAGTCGCTAATCTGGGCTTGCTTCCTTCCTTTGCTATCAGTCGCTTGGCTTATCTCGGCTTCCAGTCAAAGGAAATAGTAATTGACATGCTACCTCACACAGGTTGGTACTGGTCTTTATCCTGATTATTGTGCTTGTCATATGTATTAGTAATTTGGTATTGTGCTACTTTTTGCCGATTTCATAAAGGAGTAACTTGGAGCCTGAACTCGCAGTCAAATCATTACATTGGGTGATTTCAGTAGAACTGCACAAAAAGATCAGATGGACATGTACTTATGTTGCTGCTATGTACTCCAAAGTTCACTCAGACAAGCATCGACGTTGACAAGAAGAAGTGCCTATATTAATTCGGGTATCAACTGGCATCAAACGGTTGTCAAACTCCAAGTATTAGGAGAGTGAACGCCAAAAATATTGCTTGGCGCATAGCCCAGAAAAACGCAGTCCAGTCTTTGGTCCCAACTTGTGCCTTTTGGTTATCGGCACATATGGTAGCGAACAGTATGGCATGGAGTCTAAAGATTCCAGACAAGTTGGTTGATGCGTATATTCATCTGGCACTTAATCAGTTTGCACGCCAGGGATGCTCCATTTCAGTTGAACTGCACAAAAAATTTGGGTGGTTCATTTTCTCAACCGCCTTCTTTCTTGTCTACAATGTAGAATTTTGGCGAGCTACAGGACCAAGATGAGCCATTAGACTAGTTGGATGAAAGTAGTGGCCAAGTTGCTCAAACCTCCCTCGGCACGAGGCAACTATTTGAGGATAAACCTACAAGCAAAGTTCAGATTGTCTGTGTTGCCTCTTATGTACTCGAAAGTTTACTCATACAAGCATTAATTTTAGCAAGAAGTACCTCCGACTAAACACCATTTACCAGTCGGTACCCTAGGTAATTAAAGTTCGTCCATGGATGGCATTGGCGGTGATCTCAATCATTTGGTTGCATAAACATACTGAACATGTGTATATCCGAATCTTTTTGTGAATTATCTATGAATATTGTCGTGTGACCTATCAATCATTTGGATGCATAGACATGCTTAACTTGTGAATATATGAATATTTTGAGTTGGTGATTGTGAATGTTGGCTATGAATATGAATGTGTCCTGTGAACCTGAGTTTGATACGAATGTTTACCTGTTCTGTTGTACTTGTGTAGTATGTCTACAGTGGGATTTGTGACGTGTGGGTTTCAATGGCACACCTTCTTCCTGAGAAGAATTGCACCTGCTTTGTTAGGGTAGCAACGGCGCATCAGCTCTTTTTAATATTTTTGCTCTGTCTTCCCCCCTCCACCGCTCAACCCCTGCCGTAATGTTTTCGGCCTCAAAACAAGCATAGTACTGCGTTGTTTTTGGGGCTTGATGAAAAATCGAGTGCTAGTTTCTGTAGGTTGGCCCGCCCAGAAAATGGGCTGCTGGTCCACCACGGGCTGGGAGGCTAAAAATACAAGTTGTATGGTGCAGAGGCAAGTAAAAAAATGCCATCGAGAGCCATCCACTGAAGAAAAAAATCGTGTCTGATGTGCTTCTTCAGTCGGGCCGCCGGCCCCCTCTTTAATCCAGTTCGCTCGTGGATCTAGCTTGTACTATCATTTTTTTCCAGAGGGCGAACAAGTATCAGCTAGGCCTAGGTATGCGTAGCCCATGACATACGGAGACAGTGGTTTCAACTTATTTTTTGAGGTCCACACCGGCCTATGGGCCTGCCAGCGTAGGTTTTACTTTTTCTTAAAGATCGGAAACCCATTGTATTTTCTTAATAAAACGCAGATCTCTGTTCTATTTATCCATATATAAGAAAAATAATCTTGTGTCCAATTTATGTTTTCCCTTCTAACCACATTATATATATTTATATTATTACTATTATTGTATATTTTATAGAGACTTATATATACATTATAAAAACATCCCACGTGTTATTAACTTATAAAAGTAAATGTTTAACAGATGTGGCAAGAAAAATCCTGGTTGATTTTGACTCACAGGTAGGAAAATCCTGGTGACTGCGTACAAAAGCTTGCGAAGATTTTGAGGACCAATGTAGTAATAACGCGCTCATTTTTATTTTGAGCAATAACTCGCTAATTTGTTAATTTTATATATAAAAATGTGTCTAGCGGTTTATTTTTTGATATTAATTGCTCCTTCTAACCTAACATTATATATAGAACGAGCCCAGCTAATTCGTGTATTTCAAGAAAGTGCAAATGGGTTGGGATTTCTTAGAAAATATTAAATGGGCCGCATTGACGTGAAATTATTTGTTCACCCAGCCCAGCAAATGGACTGTACATTCTAGAAAACATGGGTTAAATATATGCCACATTTTTTAAGGCTGGCATGTGGGACAATAGGTCGAAGCCTACGTAGGGCGTTGTCAACTTGGTCAACAAATGATTATGACATCCACAACCGTCTTCTTCCTCCAGCATCGTCGGGACCGCTTGGTCCAGCCTCCGGCGGCTAGCGGCTCTGCGTAGCACGCATCGCTGCGAAGCGCTTCCCCATTGCCAGCCAGGCTATACCTCCACCCCTCCACACCTCCTGTTATTCTCCACCGACTGCAGCCCCACGCCGCACCATAACCAGCTATAACCCTTGTACTCCTCTCAATCTGCGACTCCACTGCCGCGTCTTCCCATCTCTAGGTCGTTCACGTCCGAGGCCTCGGCGTCGTCCACAGCCTCGCTGCGCTCGGTGTGGCGTGGTCAACAAACGAGAGGCATTGGAAGAGGACTATACATGGAGAGCCTGACGGCTGGGACCCGCGAGGTCCATGGTTGCACGGAAGGAAAGTTCCTCCTTATTAAGCTGGAAAAAAATGCTGCCTCCCCCTGACAGGTGGGACCCACCGGCTGTATCTTCGCACGGAAGGAAGTGCCTCCTTGTTATGCGAAAAAAACTATTCCTCCTGTTGACAGCTAGGACCCGTCAGATTTGCTGGCTAACTTGTGGGCCTACTAAGCGGGCGTGTAGGCAGGGCTTTGTCAACTTAATCAACAAATGATTCTAGTAGCTGGACCATTGGATGTTAATCCAACAGTCGTGCTCCTTCTTCAACCTCTGTTCTTGCTCCTTTCTCCCATGGGCGGCAGTGCTGTCGCGCACCCGAACCAGTCAAGTTTCCCACTCCTCTCCATCTGCGAATCCACTGCCGCGGCTGCCCCATCTCTGGGTCGTTCCAGTCTGGGGCCCCGCTGTTGTCCACCGTCCTTGGTGCACTCGGCACGGTGTGGTCAACGTGGTCAACAAACGAGAGTCATCGGAAGATGACTGTATGTGAGAGGCTGACAGTGGGGACGCACCACGCCCATGGACGCATGCATGCAACTGCATCCTTTTTACCCTGAAAAATAATGTTTTCTCCCCCTGACTGTTGGGACCCACAAGCTACATCTTCGCACTCAAGGAAGTGCATCCTTATTACGCCAAAAAGAATGAATACTACCGCTAACATCTCGGACCCATAAGCTATATCTTCGCATGCAAGGAAGTGCCCCCTGACTGCTGGGACCCACCAGCTACATCTTCACACGCAAGGAAGTGCCTCCTTATTACGCACAAAAAAAATGAATACTCGCCCTGCTAGCTGGGACCCACCATAGTGGGAGGCTGACTTGTGGGTGTCCATCCAACGGCCGTAGTGCTTCTTCAACCTCTGGTCTTCATGCTCCAGCCTCCCAAACAAGCATCGGCCGTGCTGCCTGCTCCTGCCTCCCGTGTCCGACTGTGCTGCCACCGCTGGCCATGCCATCCCTCTATACTCACCCACACCTCCTGTTGTTCTCCGGCGACGGCAGCCTCACACCGCAGCCGAAGCAGTCAACCACGTACTCCCCTCCGCGTGGGCATCCACTTCTATGTCTTCCCCGGCTCCGCGTCGTCCCCTTCCTAGGCCTCGCCGTTGTCCACCGCCCTGGTGCTCTCGGCGCGGTGTGGCCAATGTGGTCAACGAACGACTTCCATCGGAATAGTACTGTACGTGGAGAGTCTGACAGCTCGGTCCACCGGATGGGCCACCTTATTTCGTGAAAAAAAACGTTTCCCCCCTTACTGCTGCGACCCACCAGCTACATCTTCGCACGCAAGGAAGTGCCTGACAGTCGGGACCCACCTGGTTGAAGTGTACATAGCGTTGTCATTCTTGTGGTGAATGTGTACGTACATACTGGTCGATCGGTCTGTCTGCAGGCCACAACGATGAACCGTGGCCGAGTAAGGAAGGGCACGTGTCATAGTAGAGGCGCGCACGTAGCATGTACATGTATGTACAGCGACCAGGGTGCAAGAAAGTAAATACGACCACATACGCACATACGGGCGGGGTCTCGAATGCCTACTCGCGCATACGTACGGCCATGGCTCGAGTACATAGTTGGGTCGGAACAAAGAAGCTGCGCCGTCGTCGTGTTCATGGGGAGGCAACGGAATGCATCGTGTTCATCGGGAGGCAACGGAATACATCATGTTCATTGGGAGCCAACCGCCTTGGACGGAACATCCAATGGAAACGAGGCTTGGCGTACCGTACAACAGAGGAAACGGTCTTGTGTTCGACCAGCCACAGTCGAAACAGGATCCTGTTCATCGGGAGGGGTCTAGCGTACCGCATAACGGAGGAAACAGACCTCCTACGGTCCAGACGGGGTCCTGTTGATCGGGAGGGGTGTGGCGTACCGCAAAACTGAGGAAACGGACTTGTGTTGGAGCGCTAGGTCGAAACAGGGGTGCTGTTCATCGGGAGGGGTGTGGCGTACCGCAAAACAGGACTCCACAGGATATTGTTCATCTCCACCGTCGACCTCCTCCAGCCTCCACGGGCTACTGTTCATCCACCGTCGACCTCCTCCAGCCTCCACTGCATTTGTTCATCCACGGGCTCCTGTTCATCCAGCCTCCACCGCTCCTCCACCGGCTACTGTTCAACTAGCCCTCTCCACGGGGACCTGTTCAACCACCCCTCCACGGGCTACTGTTCATCCAGCCCTCCACCAGCTACTGTTCAACCAGCCCTCCATGGGGTCCTGTTCATCCAGCCCTCCATGGGGTCCTGTTCATCCACCGGCTCGATCGATTGGGGTACTGTTCATCCAGTGGCAACGACCTCTACTACCACGGGGTCCTGTTCATCGAACCCCCTTACCGGGAACTGTTCATCGAACCCCCCCCCCCCCAACAACGCTCACTATTCGTCCAGAGGCAGCATCGACCATCTTCAGTTAGCAGCAGTAGCAAAGGAATCACTCGGGTTCAGTTAACAAAAAGGGATCGATCGATCACTCGGATTCAGTAACGCGTAGCCTACAGTGCAATCGCTCAGGTTCAGTTAGAGCCCAACGCCTTGCTCGGGTTCAGTTAGAGCCCAACGCCCCGCGCACACGCGCGTACGTACGAGAGAAACGCGCATCGCTCGGCCCCCGACGACCCACTGTAACCGGGAACTCCTGGATATTTTCCTCGCCGTCGCTTCTACCACGGTTTTTCCATCATGGATGGTCCAAAGAATGTCATGCAGCTACGTCTCCGGCCCGCCCAGGACAAAAAGCCCATTTTCTGTCATGATGTTTTGTCATAGAAGTAGGACCCCACCACATCTATGATGCTACCGGGTTTTGTCACAATTATCGTCATAGAAGTGTCATAAGCATGACAGAAAAAATTTCGTTCGGCCCAAAATGTCACGGATGTGTATTTTTTTGTAGTGTATGTCGTGGTAAAAACATTGCCAATTTGGGCCAAGCTTTATTACAAACCTCTTACAAACCGGAGCCTGTCGCAAGAACCCTCGTGGTTTTGATTGGGAAACGTGTCCCCTTGTGGGCCAAACGATAATCACCCCCTCTTCTAGCCTCATATTTTCTTCTACATGTGACACAGAACAACTGGAGATTCGCGCTGAATTTGAAATTATTCAGGGTTCGTTTGACCTTTTTTATTCATTAATTGAGTTTTCTAGGCATTTAATGTCCATCATTCAAATCCAAACTACAAATACATGCTCCAGTGCACCAAAATGGCTAGAAAAAACATACATCTTTCCTTGGGGCGCATGTTTAGGTCCCATGGAACAAATGGGAACGAATTCAACATCTCGCTGTCCTGGCTTGGCCACAAACATTGTGAATCTCGGTTTTTAAATGTCTGTATATCCAAAACTCACCAGGAAATCATGAAACTTGGCATGGTGTCACTACATGGTACATATAATTGTCCAATCTGGACGAAGCTATATTACAAGCCTTTTACAAACCGGAGCCTGTCGCAACCCTCGTGGTTCCGGTAGGGAAACTTGCCCCTCTTGTCGGCGAAACGATAATCGCTGCCTCTTCTCGCCTTGAACTTTGTTTTCTACAGGTGAGGGAGTCCTGGATTAGGGGGTGTCTGGATAGCCGAACTATCACCGTTGGCGGGACTCCTGGACTATGAAGATACAAGATTGAAGACTTCGTCCCGTGTCCGGATGGGACTTTCCTTGGCGTGGAAGGCAAGCTTGGCGATACGGATGTGTAGATCTCCTACCATTGTAACCGACTCTGTGTAACCCTAACCCTATCCGGTGTCTATATAAACCGGAGGGATTTGGTCCATAGCACGAATAACAATCATACCATAGGCTAGCTTCTAGGGTTTAGCCTCTTTGATCTCGTGGTAGATCCACTCTTGTACTACCCATATCATCAATATTAATCAAGTAGGAGTAGGGTTTTACCTCCATCGAGAGGGCCCGAACCTGGGTAAAAACATCATGTCCCTTGTCTCCTGTTACCATCCGCCTAGACGCACAGTTCGGGACCCCCTACCGAGATCCGCGGTTTTGACACCGACATTGGTGCTTTCATTGAGAGTTCCTCTGTGTCATCATCCTTAGGCCCGATGGCTCCTTCGATCATCAACAACGACGCGGTCCGTGGTGAGACTTTTCTCCCGGACAGATCTTCGTATTCGGCGGCTTTGCTGCGGGCAATTCACTTGGCCATCCTGGAGCGAATCGAAAGCTACGCCCGCCATCAGGTCAGATTTGGGAGTTTGAACTACGGCCGACATCCGCGGAGATTTAATCTTGACGGATTCGAGCCACAGCCAAGCGCGCCGCCTTGTCTCAATGGGCACGATCTAGCTCTGCCGCGAGCGATTGCCACAGGCCCGCACCGGCGTCGCTCCAACCCTTAGCTCGGAGCCGACTCCGCCGATCGAGGACGAGTGGCTGAACACCGCCTCGGGGGCTACAATCTCTACGGCGATTGAGCCGAACACCATCCCTGTCCTCTGCGAATCCCGTGACTCCAAGGTGCCGGACTCCTCTCCGGACTCCGAACCTCCCGCGCCACGGCCAATCGAATCCGATTGGGCTCCGGTCATGGAGTTCACTGCCGCGGACATCTTTCAGCACTCGCCCTTTGGCGACATCCTAAATTCACTAAAGTCTCTCTCTTTATCAGGAGAGCCCTGGCCGGACTACGGTCAGGAAGGTTCGGATGCGGACGACGAAGAAATTCAACTCCCACCCACCACCCACTTTGTAGCCATTGTCGACGATTTAACCAACATGCTTGACTTCGACTCCGAAGACATCGACGGTATGGGACGGCGATCTTTGGAGCGACCAAGAACCCGGCGCCTAGAACGCTGAAGGCCACCTCATCATACGACATATACATGGTGGACATCCCAAAAGATGGGAACGACGATGGAACAACGGAGGATGACCCTCCAAGAAACAGCCCAAGCGTCGGCGTCGTGATGCCGCTCTAAATCCCGCCACAGCAAAAGCGGTGATTCCGGCACGGGAGATAATAACACTCCGGACAAAGGTCAAGACAACCCCTCCAAGAGGATTTAGCACAGATGAGGGAGAAGCCAACCCTCATGATAGAGCGGCGCAGGAGGTGGAGGACGATAATTATATGCCTCCCTCCGAAGATGAGGCAAGCCACGAATTTGTCGTGCCTGAGGATCCCGCCGAACAGGAGCGTTTCAAACGCAGGCTTATGGCCACGGCAAGCAGCCTCAAGAAAAAGCAGCAGCAGCTTAGAGCTGACTAAGACTTGCTAGCTGACAGATGGATTGAAGTCCTTGCAGCGAAGAGTCTGAACTCGAGCGCCCCTCAAGAGATACCCAAAGCGCAGGCTGCTACCCCAATTAGAGGAAGCAAGACCCAAACCTACATCACCGGCGCATGATGCAGCCGACCGGCCACCCGTGGTCGCGACGGAGAGGCCTCTAGACCCTCCATTCAAGCCGCACCTCGGCGTCGCTCGAAAAGTACTAAGGCACGGGAAAGCAGCGCCCGGACCTGCGAGACATATTGGAGGACAAGGCAAGGCAAACAAGATCGATCTACGGATCGCGTGGGCGCCCCACGACACGCGACGATAATCGTCACGCCGAATACAGCAATTCCGGCCGGGCCGAACACAGAGGCGCCGCACACCCACTATGCTTCATAGAAGAAGTGATGGATCATCAAAACCCCGAGGGTTTCAAACCCGTAAACATCGAATCATACGATGGCACAACAGATCATGCGGTTTGGATCGAGGACTACCTCCTCCATATCCACATGGCCCGCGGTGATGATCTACACGCCATCAAATACCTCCCACTCAAGCTTAAAGGACCAGCTCGGCATTGGCTTAACAGCTTGCCGGCATAATCAATTGGTTGTTGGGAGGACACGGAAGCCGCATTCCTTGATAACTTCCAGGCACATATGTGCGATCACCGACGCCGATGACCTCAGCCACATAATTCAGCCCGGAAGAATCGGCGGAACAATTACGGACACGGTTCCTAACCAAGAAAAATCAAATCGTTGACTGTCCGGATGCAGAGGCCCCTGCAGCCTTCAAACGTAACATCCGCGACAAGTGGCTTGCCCGGCACCTAGGACAGGAAAAGCCGAAATCCATGGCAGCCCTCACAACACTCATGACCCGCTTTCGCGCGGGAGAGGACAGCTGGCTAGCTCGTAGCAACAACTTGACCAAAAACCCTAGTATTTTGGATACCAAGGACAACAATGGCAGGTCGCGTCGCAACAAACACAAACGCCCGCGTGCTTGGCGATAATCTTTGAAGATCTGGCGGTCAATGCCGGATTCAGAGCTCTAAACCGGTCGTGAAAAAAGCCGTTCAAAAGAAATACTCAGGGCCCGTCCAATCTGGACCGAATACTCGATCGCTCGTGCCAAATACATGGCACCCCCAAAAAACCAGCCAACCACACCAACAGGGATTGTTGGGTCTTCAAACAGGAAGGCAAGTTAAATGCCGAACTCAACGACAAGGGGCTGCATAGAGATGACGAGGAGGAGCCCCGGCCGCCGAACAATAGAGGACAGAAGGGCTTCCCCCCACAAGTGCGGACGGTGAACATGATATACGCAACCCACATACCCAAAAGGGAGCGGAAGAGTGCACTAAGGGACGTATATGCGATGGAGCCAGTCGCCCCGAAGTTTAACCCATGGTCCTCCTGCCCGATCACCTTTGATCGAAGGGACCACCCCACTAGCATCCGCCACAGCGGATTCACCGCATTGGTTCTTGACCCAATCATCGACGAATTTCACCTCACTAGAGTCACGATGGGCCAGCGGTAGCAACTGAACACCTTTATCGGGATACGGTCGCAAAATGGGCATAGACCCCTCAAGGATTAAACCCACAAAGGCGACCTTTAAAGGCATCATACTAGGTGTAGAGGCCAATTGTGCGAGCTCGATTACACTCGAAGTGGTCTTGGATCCCGGATAACTTCCGGCGAAGAGTTAATCTTCGACATAGTCCCGTTCGCATGGCGGCTATCACGCCTTTGCTTGGACAAACCGCATTTGCAAAGTTCAATGCGGTGCCGCACTCTGCGTACCTCAAGCTTAAGATGCTAGGCCCTCGAGGAGTAATCACGGTCAATGGAAACACGAACGCTCTCTCCGAGCGGAGGAGCACAGCGATCTCGCGGCGGAGGTGCAAAGCAGCCTCTCACAGCAATTCTCGAGTCCGGCTATTAAACGTCCGGACACCATCAAGCGCGCCCGGAGTAACCTACAACAAGACCGCCTGGCACGATCCGAGCACGCGTAGCAATCCGGCCCCAACCCTAGCCCTCGCGAAATTGCGAAGCCAGTACTACGCGTACATAACTACGCTCTGGAGATACCATGGGCATAAGGGGAGGGGCACGACCACGGCACGCCCAGAATGCGGCTCAACCGCACCAGGGGCTCCCGATTGTGTCATTCTTTTTCTTTGTTCTTTTCTCTTACTTTCAGGACTCCGTTTTCCAGTAGCCCAGTCCGGCACTAGAATTGCCGAACTCATGATGCAACAGCCAGGGAAGCAGAAAGCTACTCGAGTGTCCAGGTGGTCTCTACTACGAGCATTGTACCTGTTTTGCATACCATCCCGCAGCTTACCCCTGGAGGGGGACATGTTAAATAGTCCCATCCCTTGCTTATCGCACTATTTGTATCGTTATGCTTTCATTGCAGTACCTTTTTGAATAAACAATACATACCTTTTACCTATTATTGCACTCCTTTTTTATCTATATATATGTTCATTCATGACATGTTGCACCCGTACACTTTGGTACGGCCAATACACCAGGGGCTTAAGTACCCCAAAAATATGGTGTGATAAGTGCGAACACTTTCACAAGTGCGGCACCCGAACTTATAGCATTATATGCATCGGCTCGAATCATGTCTTGGGTCAATAGTTGGGTTTGCCGGCTCCCATGTTTTGGTACCTTACGTTCCGTTATATCGGCTAAGGTAGCGCTGGGAGAACCACTGCGATTGTGCCCGGTTGAGCTGGGTTGAGCACCTCGGTGGAGAAAGCTAAAACTGGCCGTCATGATGGGGGCGAGGCGGTCGCTGTTCGAGAGGTTTTTCGGGTCCCTAAAGACTTATGCCGCTTAGGCGAGGAGTCGGCATTGTCCGGCCAAGGCGTGGATAACGCCCCGAACTCGGTCTTCCGAATACTAGGGGCTTCGCCGAAATTTAAAATTATAGAATTCTATGGCTAAGTGAGAGTGTTCAAGCACTATAGTCCGGGTGCCTTGTTCGTTGCGTTGAGCGCCTCCCTCAAAGGACCCAAGAATGGGAACAAGAGCGCTCAAGTTTATCCCGAACACCCCAAAGACTCGTGGCATGGGGCTGAAAGCCAACGACTTGCCATCTCTCAAATTTGATAAATGGCCGCCTGAAGGTAATATTTTAAATTCACAAGCGTTGCTTAGCGCATATGAACAAGTTTTCAGCGTCTGAGGATAACAAATGCGAGTCTATTCAAAAATTACATCTTTGGAGCATTCACCCGTTATAAAGCGGGCACCCTTGAGGCGCCCTCATAGTACATTTCGGGCTTGCGATGCTCCTTGCCCTTGATGGCCCGTCCGTCACAAGCTTCTCGGCATCCAGCTTGCCCGGTGCACTTTAGCACGGGCAAGGGCCCGATGGGCACCTTCAATGCAGACGGAGCACTTGATGACTTCAATCCATGGACAAGGCGTCCACCGGCCGCCCTTACTAGCCGAAGTAGCTCCGGGCATGGCTTCCAATGGCTACTGACCGAATTATGAGGCCCTTCATGGCCTGTTCGGAGACCTTGTGGAGCTCAACCAGCTGCTTCATTTGGTCGCTCGAGCACCGGATGTCCGACCTCGACATCTTGAGACTAGAACACCTTTTCCGTCGAGCTCCCTCCTTGGCGCTGGTAGAACGCAGCGACATCGGACACCACGGGCAGATCTGCGAATGCTCCTGGAGAGCTCTGGATTCGGGTTAGTAATAGATAATCCATTTTCACATGCTTGCTTTGCATAAGGAATGCCTTACCCTCCGCTATCTTCTTTAATGATTCAATTTCCTGGAGGGCTTTTTGGGCTTCGGCCTTAGCGGCTTTGGCACTCTCAAGAGCCGAGGCGAGCTCGGACTCTCGAGTCTTGAGTCATGCTCCAAACTCGTGTTTTTCCACGAGCACAGAGCTCTTGCCGCACCTCCGCCACCCGTGCCTCCTGCTTCTCTCACTCGGTGCGCTCCATGGCCGCTTTGCTTTCGGCCGTGAACACCGCTTCCTTCAGGGTCACCACCTTGTTCGTGGCCCCTACAATACCCACGTTAGTCCTGCCAATTTTGCAACCAAATCATTTCTATAAGGTATTACTTTAAGAAGGTATTACTTACCTTCCTTGTCCTCGAGCTGCTTCTTGGCAAGGCCGAGCTCGTTCTTGGACCGCTCGAGGCTCTGCTTCAATACATTGACCTCTGTAGTCAGTGCGGCAGAGGTCAGCAGCGCAGCCTGAATTCCCATATTGACATACTTATGTTAGACTCCTGCGTGTATCTTTTTAGATCCTCAGTCCGATTTTTCTTTCCGAACACCGAACTAAGCATCAGGGGCTACTGTCTATGCGGTAATATTTTTACATATTCTAAACTTACCTCAAAGCCTGTTAGAACTCTGGTACAGGCTTCAATCATCCCGCTCTTGGCGGACTGAACTTTCTGGGTCACCACACTCATAACAGTGGCGGTGCTCCTCGTCGATGGAGGCGCCGTTAAGCACCTCCAGCAAGCTATCCGGTGCCTCCGGATGGACGGAGGTCACCAGCGTCGCCGTCTTGCCCTTCTTACGAAGGGGCCGCTTGTCGTACTTCGGAACCACTGAAGGTTCCAGTACAGAGTCCGGCACAGGTCCGGACTTAGAGCCCTCTGGGTTCTCGCCCCCTTTGCGCCCAGAGTCTGGGAGGTCGCCTTACAGCGCCTCTAGGACCACCTCCTCCTGGCTCGTCCCCTTTTGGGACTCCACCGCGGTGTTGTCTGCGTCACGAGGAGAGGAGGCGGTCGAAAGTGAAGTGCTATTCACATCCGACGAATCCAGGGAGCCGCTCGACGAAGCGGCGAGCTCGTCCTTGGGCGGGCTACATGGTTATATTCGGCATTAGAAGACACTATGCGACAAATAAAAAGTCATGAGCTATTCCGGAGTCCGGACACTTACGATGTCGCCAGGGGCTTGGCCCTTGGTGGCCACTCCTCCTCGTCGTTGTTGGCGTCGGTGGAGAAGTCCGGAGGAAGGGTCCTTCCTTTCTTGGACCCTCCGGCCTCCCGGTCAGGCGGCCTTCCTTTCTTCTCTCCCACGGGGGAGAGGCTTCTTCCTCCTCCCCGTCCTCGGTGAGGATTCCGCCTCGAGTCGTCGGACGATGAGTCCGACAACACACGGCATCGGGCGCCTCGCCGTGTCCCGTGGCCTTCTTCTCGGCACCACGTGAGGTGTCGGAGCCAACCCGTCAAATTTGGCGTCCGCTGGAGTCTTCGGCAAGGAGTCGGACGATTAACCTGCCGGACGTGTTCGCCAGTCTGTCAAAAGGTAAGGAGTTTAGATCCCACATAGAGTCAAACTATGAAAAACAAGAGTCCCGTAAAGGGAAAAATAGCTTACCTCGGTAGCTTGGCGCTACGAGTTGAATCTGCGATCTTCGGTAGCGGATGTAGGAGCCTCGGCGCCCTTGAACAGCACCTTCCAGGCATCTTCGTACATAGTGTCGAAGAGCCTTTTCAGAGTTTTGTGTTGTGCCGGATCGAACTCCCACAATTTGAAGGCCCGTTGTTGGCATTGGAGGATCCGGCGGATGAGCATAACCTGGACTACATTAACAAGCCTGGGATTCTTGTCCACCAGGGTTCGGATGCAGGTTTGGAGTACGGACAGCTCTTCCGAATCACCCCACGTCAGGCCCATCTCTTTCCATGATGTGAGCCGTGTGGGGAAGCCGGATCGGAATTCGGGGGCGTCCGCCCATTGAGAGTCGCGCGGCTCGGTGATGTAGAACCACCCCGATTGCCACCCCTTTATGGTCTCCACAAAGGAGCCCTCGAGCCATAGGACTTTGGCCATCTTGCCAAACATGGCACCTCCGCACTCCGGCAGCAGCCGCCCACTACCTTCGGCTTGACATTGAAGGTCTTCACCATAAGCGAAGTGGGGCTGGATGCAGAGAAAGGCCTCGCACCTGACGATAAACGCCGAGATGTTGAGGATGAAGTTGAGGGCGGATCGTGGAAATCCAGGCCGTAGTAGAACATGAGCCCCGGACAAATGGGTGAAGTGGAAAACCTAGTCCGCGGAGGAAGTGGGTGAGGAACACCACCCTCTCATGGGGCCTAGGGGTGGGAATGATCTGCCCCTCATCGGGGAGCCGGTGCGCGATGTCGCTGGACAAGTATCCGGCCCTCCGCAGCTTTTTGACTTGTCCCTCCGTGACGGAGGAGACCATCCACTTGCCTCCCGCTCCGGACATGGCTGGAGAAGGTTGATGAGGGATGTGCGGAGTGGGCGGAAATGGATGAGCAAAGGAGGAAGAAGGCGTAGGTTAAAAGGTTGATCCTTATCCCGTTATATGGGCGGACGAAGCTATGCGTCCCCTGCCAGCCTGGTAAAACTCGCTTATCTCCCAAGTGCCGAAATCAATGGCGTGGTTGGGTTACCCACGTCCGTATCGATGGGAATCCCGGAATAAGGGGGCACAATCTCTGCTCTAATAAGACGTGCCAAGGAAACCGCCTCGTTAAACGCGATGAGGTGGAACAGTAAAAACGATTCATATAAAGGCCTGGTCGTGGTGTGATGTCACACCGCGGAATACGTCAGCAGATCTGTGCAAAGGTTATTCTCTCTACGGTGGTATGTGGAACTTGATTTGCAGAGCCGGACACTGTCCTTGTGTTCAAAATCTTCTATGAAGTATTCGGAGGAGGAACCCGCCTTGCAATGCCGAAGACAATATGCGTGCCGGACTCGTCATCATTGAAGCCTGTTTGAGGAGCTCTTGAGGAGTCCTGGATTTGGGGTGTCCGGGTAGCGAACTATCACCGTTGGCCGGACTCCTGGACTATGAAGATACAAGATTGAAGACTTCGTCCCATGTCCGGATGGGACTTTCCTTGGCGTGGAAGGCAAGCTTGGCGATACGGATATGTAGATCTCCTACCATTGTAATCGACTCTGTGTAACCCTAACCCTATCCGGTGTCTATAAAAACCGGAGGGTTTTAGTCCGTAGGACGAACAACAATCATACCATAGGCTAGCTTCTAGGGTTTAGCCTGTTTGATCTCGTGGTAGATCCACTTTTGTACTACCCATATCATCAATATTAATCAAGCAGGAGTAGGGTTTTACCTCCATCGAGAGGGCCCGAACCTGGGTAAAAACATTGTGTCCCTTGTCTCCTGTTACCATCCGCCTAGACGCACAGTTCGGGACCCCCTACCCGAGATCCGCCGGTTTTGACACCGACAACAGGCAACATAGAATAACAGGAGTGTCGGGCTGAAATTTGAAACTGTTCAGGGTTTGTTTGGCCATTTATATATATTACTAATTACTAAGTTTTGTATGCATTTAATGTAGTCCATAATTCAAATTTGAACTACAACCACATGCACCAGTGAAGCAAAATGGGTGGGAAATCGTACATGTGTCATTGGGTGCATGTTTAGGTCTCATTTAAGGAATGAGAATGAATTACAAACTTGTCATCGTCCTGAAACAATGAGAATCTCTGTTTTTAAATCCTAGTAAATCAAAAATTCACCCAAAAATCATGAAACTTGGCATGGTTTCATGACATGGCACATATATGCCGTGGTAAAAAAAATCGTCCAGTTTGAGAAGAAGCGCACACATTAGTAGCCAATGAAGTCCTTTTTGAAACAAAAACTGACATGTTAATATCGCAAACGGTTGTATTATATTTACTGTGTCGAAATTTAAGCATACTCGGTGGCATGCGTGCAGCTGTTTGATTAGACGGGACGAGCATGAGGAGTCCGCCGTGCAGGCTCGACGGGACGCGTGTGAGCAGTCCGCCACGCAGGCTCGACGGGACGTGTGCATCCTGTCCACCTCGCGGGCTCGACAGGACACGTGCGAGCAGCAAGACTGCCCATGCTCACCGAGAAGCGAGCTATTTGACCTCCATGCACCAGCCGCCGCCCGCCTCGCTCACAACTTCTCCATTAATGAGTTAATTAAAGCACCTGGACAGAGGGTGTTTGCTTGTGATCCCATGGAAGCATTTGCTTTGTTCGTGTTTTCAACTTGTATTCCGCCCTAATTTAAATTGCCACATAGGGGAATGGATAATACGACCACAAATAAAATGGCAACGGATAATACGACGACAAATTTACATATTCTGGATTATTTAAAATGCCACATGCGGCAAAGCTCGGAAGACACGGGGGCAAGATAAGAAGGAAATTGCGGAACAACGATGCAGGTCGATCTTGTCTCTACTCGTTGATGGATCGCCGGGCGGCGAAATCCTCCAGCTCCGTCTTCAATTCCTCATGAGTTTGCTTGAAAGCAGCCACAGATTCCTCCACCTCCTGCTCGCGCTCGATCCGGAGCTTCCTCAAGCCACCCATCAGTTCCTCGATGACTGCTTTCAGCGTCATCTCCGAGGCACTGCTCTGCTCATGCAGCATCTTCCAGCTGACGGCCTCCTCCTCCTTCTCGGCGACCAACTTGAGGAGCTTCACATTGTCACCCATGAGTTGGTCGACGAGGCCGGTCGCATTGTCAACCGAGGCATCGCTGATCTTGAGCAGCTTCATCAAGCCGTCGACCAGCTCCTGCTGCGTAGTGACGCCAGCGAGAATGTCTTCGTCGCCGGCGAAGGACTTCAGGAATGCCGGCTCGTCACGATGGCCGACGCCGCAAATGTGCTTGTGAGAGCCCTCGCGTGCCCGTGAGAGCTCGTTCGAGGGCTCCGCGGCGCGCCGGGACATCTCTGCTGCGGCTGCGGCTTCACGGCGGGACCTCTCTAGTGCTTCCGCGGCCTTGGTCTTTGCTGCCTGGTTATATGTCCACCCTAAACTCCTCCTACCGGTCATGGCGGAACGACTTGACAGAAAAAACAAGTTTTGTGGGTGATGAGGAGAGGAACTATGAAGTAATTTTCGACTGGGTAGTTTTTATAGCCCGGTGCTAAGTGTGAACACATATTAGTTTGATAGATGTGAACATATTTGTAATTACTTATTGCATTGTAATCAGCAATGTGACGAGAAAAAAGGTCAAAATTTATTGATGGCAGAAGGTTGACCATGTGGTTGCTCGCCGTTGAGGCGGCCGGGCCGCGCTCCGCTCTGGTGTCCCTGCACGCGCTCTGCTCGCCATTGAGGCAAAGTTACAATGGGAATGGTTAATAATTCTTAATAATTGTCTTACATATTCATGATAATTTCAAATGCCAAATGCGGCAAGGCCCAGAACACTCACGACCTACATATGCTTACAATTATAATATAATATAAGCTAAAAGGCTGAGCTGGCGGCCTTCCGACGATGGTCTTCTCGGACTCCATGATCAGTATAGCACCCTTGCGGCCGTGCACTCCAAGTGTCCCGACCCGCCTCCGCCTACGGAGCTGCTGGCGCTGGGAGCCTCTTGGGGCTGCTGGGCCTCTTCCAGAAGAGCTTGAAAGCATGCAATCGCGCGCATGACAACTCCGTGGAACCGCTCCATTTCCATGTCTCTGGCCTGGTAGCAAATTTCGTCGATCACCTGCATCCTCAAAATATCACGTTGGCGATGTTCTACTTCATCGGGGACGTCAACTCTATGAAGGATGCGCTCGAGCCTGGCCACCACATCATCAGGATCAAGGTTGACACGGCCGCCACGGGCAATGATGAGGCCGCAGGCTGCCTTTGTCTTGACTGAATCGTAGAGGTCCTCTGCACATTCCTTCTGGGGCATTAGGCTCTTGGTGAGCACAGGTGACGGTGGTTGCCGCCGAGCAGCTCTGGATCTTTTGGAGGGTGGATGGCAAACTGCTCATCACACCTCCTCTGCAATATGTCGATTGTGCTTCTAAGGATTGTGACACTGATATCGCTGCCGATGGGCCATGGTGCCTGCACCGGCCGATGAAGCTCTTGCTGCCCGACCTGCTCCGGCTCGTTCTCGTCGCCGTAAATGTAATGCAGGTAGGCGTCGACATCGAAGCTTTGGTCATTGCCTAGCATGCTTGGAATAACTAATGGTAGATGGGTGAGGACTAGATCTTCGCAGAGTGTTGAGACAGTGCATTGCCGCCTGGTTTATACGCAGCGAGCCGTTAGCTGGTGGCAGGAAACCGGTGAGGGAATAGGCGTGGATTTCACAATTCACCCATGTGGAGCGCGGGAAGACAAAGTGGAGCACACACACAACCTGAATACCGTATCCGGTGCCACGTGTTATTTATCACACAAGTGTTAACATAAGGAAATGCATGTGTAACTTACTAATCATCACACACGAGTACTCTCAGACGCGTCGTGTGCGATACTCCTAGCCACCGCAAGCAACTAGTTTGCATTTTTCAAAGTTTTTTGTACACACAGAATCGCTTTACGAACTAATCTGTATTAACTGCATGTTGTAAGTTTTCGTCACAAACAGTTCATCTGAGTCGGTTGTTTGCCACGTATCACACACATCTTGTTAAGTTGAATCATTTCTTATGCGTTTGCAAATCGAAAACAGTTCGTCCGAGTGAACCATATGCCCTATATCACACACACCTTGATCTGGCTATCCGTTTATGTTGCACTCTCTAATAGCAAATGGTTCATCGGAGCAAACTGTATGCCGTATATCGCACACACATTGATATGGCTGCCTATTTACATTGTTACGCCTCGCCATAAACAGTTAAATGCGGGTTAACCGTGTGCCCTGCATCGCACACGCAACTAAAATCTGAACCGTGTTTGATGCATCCTCCATCACAAACGTTTTGCACCTTTTTTGACGGTTTTTTTACATCCCCGTTTGTGATTAATGCACACACACAGTTTCGTGAAAGGGTCTCTGATCGTAGTGTCGCGTTAGCAGCGTCCTGCAGTAGTGATATATTCACGTTCGGGGAGAAAAAAATTAGAGAGAAGGATTCATTGCATCTTATGATACGGATCCGCCGCCACCTCCTGTTCTTCATCGGGAGGGCGGATCTGGAGTCCGTTCGGGGCTCCGGAGAGGGGAAATCGACACCATCATCATCATCATCAACCATCCTCCATCACCAATTTCATGATGCTCACCACCGTGCGTGAGTAATTCCATCGTAGGCTTGCTGGACGGTGATGGGTTGGATGAGATTTATCATGTAATCGAGTTAGTTTTGTTAGGGTTTGATCCCTAGTATCCACTATGTTCTGAGATTGATGTTGCTTAGACTTTGCTATGCTTAATGCTTATCACTAGGGCCCGAGTGCCATGATTTCAGATCTGAACCTATTATGTTTTCTTGAATATGTTTGTGTGTTGATCCTATCTTGCAAGTTTTAGACACCTATTACGAGTTATGATCCGCATACCCCAAGGTGACAATAATTGGGGTTCTTTCCGATGATTACCGTAGTTTGAGGAGTTCATGTATTCACTAAGTGCTAATGCTTTTTCTAGTTCTCTATTAGAAGGAGGCCTTAATATCCCTTAGTTTCCATTAGGACCCCATTGCCACGGGAGGGTAGGACAAAAGATATCATGCAAGTTCTTTTTCATAAGCACATATGACTATATTCGGAATACATGCCTACATTATATTGATGAATTGGAGCTATTTCTATGTCACCCTAGGTTATAACTGTTGCATGATGAATGCCATCCGACATAATTATCCATCATTGATCCATTGCCTACAAGTTCGTTTCATATTGATCTTTGCTATATTACTTTGTTGTTGCCACTGTTACAATTGCTACGAAACTGCTGTTGTTACCTTTGCCACCGTTACCGTTACTTCCATACTACTTTGCTATTAAATACTTTGCTGCAGATATTAAGTCTTCCAGGTGTGGTTGAATTGACAACTCAGCTGCTAATACTTGAGAATATTCTTTGGCTCCCCTTGTGTCGAATCAATAAATTCGGGTTGAATACTCTACCCTCGAAAACTGGTGCGATCCCCTATACTTGTGGGTTATCAAGACCATTTTCTGGCGCCGTTGCCGGGGAGCATAGCTCTATTCTCTGAGTCACTTGGGATTTATATCTGTTGATCACTATGAAGTATCTGAAAGATCCAAGAACCAAGATCTATCCCTCTACTACGAGGGGAGGTAAGGAACTGCCATCTAGCTCTGCACTTGATTCACCTTCTGTTTTGAGTAAACTTGCGACACCTACACCTGCTATTGATTCTGATATGTCGCATGTTATTGATGCTACTTCTACTATGAATGATGCTTATGATGATACCACTCTCCTTGATAAAACTGTACCACTGGGTGAATTACTTGATGAACACCTTGCTAGAGTTAGAACTATTGATTATGCTGAAGATGATGATATTTTTGAAACTGATGAAATTATTGAAACTGAAAACTTTGAAACACCTGATAAGACTAGCTCTCCTAGATATGGACTTCCTATTATACCCGAGGGTTATGTTATGGATGGAGAGGTAGCTAGGGACTTTCTTGCTTGTAATGATAGAGATGATCTTAAGAAATTATTATGCAAGTGGAAAGAAAAATCTTTGAATGCTAGAATGCAATATGATCCTAAGTTTGCAACTTCACCTATCTTCTTTACCGATGAGGATTATGAATTCTCTGACGATCTTGAGTTAATAACTCTGGTTGAATCTGTTCCTTTCTATGGTTATGAATCTGAAACTGTTGTGGCACATTTTACTAAATTGAATGATATAGCCTCCCTATTTGCTCATGAGGAAAAAAAATTCTATTACTATATTCTTAAGTTGTTTCCTTTCTCATTAAAGGGTGATGCTAAGTTATGGTTTAATTCTCTTACTCCTGGTTGTGTGCGTAGACCTCGGGATATGATTTACTGCTTCTCTGAGAAACATTTCCTTGCTCATAAGAAACAAGCTGCTTTAAAGGAAATATTTAACTTTGTGCAAATTGAAGAAGCGAGTCCCCCACAAGCTTGGGGAGGCCTCTCCAATTCGTTAATGCTTTGTCTGATCATCCTCTCAAGAAAAATGAAATACTTGATATCTTTTATAATGGACTAATCGATGCTTCTAGGGACCACCTAGATAGTTGTGTTGGTTGTGTTTTCAGGGAACGAACTGTTGAGCAAGCTGAGTTGCTATTGAATAATATATTGAGTAATTTTAATGATTGGACACTTCCTGAACCAACTCCTAAGCCAACTCCAAAGAAATGAGGTATTCTATTTCTCAGTCCTAAAGATATGCAAGAGGCAAATAAATATGTGAAAGGAAAAGTTATTAAAGCTGAAGATGTTAAGAATTAACCACCTATTGAAGAAATACATGGTCTTGATAACCCGACACAAGTAGTAGAGGTAAATTCTCTCTATAGATTTGATGAAGGTGATATTCCTCATAATAAGTCTGCTAGTCAATGCTTGGATGAGTTTGATAATCTTATTGTTAAACTAGAAACTTTAAATGCTTATGTTAGTAGACAATTGAAACATAATGCTTACATGCTTGACTGATTGGGTGATTACTACTACTTCTTGAGCTTGCGTTGGTTTTTCCCTTGAAGAGGAAAGGGTGATGGAGCAACGTAGGGATAAGTATTTCCCTCAGTTCGAGAACCAAGGTATCAATCCAGTAGGAGACAACACACAAGTCACCGAATACCTGCACAAACAATCAAACAACTTGCACCCAACGTGATAAAGGGGTTGTCAATCCCTTCACGGTTACTTGCAAAATTGAGATCTGATAGAGATAGATAAATGGTAAAGTAAGTATTTTTGGTATTTTTGGTTTATAGATCAGAAAGTAAAAGATTGCAAAATAGTAGATCGGAAACTTATATGATGGAAAATAGACCTGGGGGCCATTGGTTTCACTAGAGGCTTCTCTCAAGATAGAACATAATATGGTGGGTGAACAAATTACTGCCGAGCAATTGATAGAAAAGTGCTAAGTTATGACGATATCTAAGGCAATTATCATGAATATAGGCATCACATCCGTGTCAAGTAGATCGAAACGATTCTGCATCTACTACTATTACTCCACACATCGACCGCTATCCAGCATGAATCTAGAGCATTTAGTTCATAAAGAACGGAGCAACGCATTATGCAAGATGACATGATGTAGAGGAATTAACTCAAGCAATATGATGAAAACCCCATCTTTTTATCCTTGATGACAACAATACAATACGTGCATTGCTTCCCCTACTGTCACCGGGAAAGGACACCGCAAGATTGAACCCAAAGCTAAGCACTTCTCCCATTGCAAGAAGAACCAATCTAGTTGGCCAAACTAAATCATGCATAAAAGAATTCAGAGGAGATTCAAATAATATTCATAGATAAGCTGATCATAAATCCACAATTCATCGGATTTCGGCAAACACACCGCAAGAAAGTATTACATCGAATAGATCTCCAAGAACATCGAGGAGAACATGGTATTGAGAATCAAAGAGAGAGAAGAAGCCATCTAGCTACTAGCTATGGATCTGTAGTTCTGTGGTAAACTAGTCACGCTTCATCGGAAGGGCAATAGAGTTGATGTAGAAGCCCTCCGTGACTGAATCCCCCTCGGCAGGACACCGAAAAAGGCCCCTAGATGGAATCTCACGGGTACAAAAGGTTGCGGCGGTGGAAAAGTGTTTTTGTGGATGCCTCTGTTGGTTTGGGGATATATGGGAATATATAGGAGCGGAAATTAGGTCAGGGAGTGCACGAGGGGCCCACAAAGGGTAGGGGCGCGCCCTACCTCCCTGGGCACGCCCTACCCCTTCGGCACACCCTACCCCCTGGGCACGCCCTACCCCCTGGGCACGCCCTACCCCCTGGGCGCGCCCTACATCCTTGTGACCTCCTCGTGGCTCCTTCGACTTCATCTCCAAGTCTCCTGGTTGTCTTCTGGTCCGAGAAAAGTCATCGTGAAGGTTTTATTCCGTTTGGACTCCGTTGGGTATTCCTTTTCTATGAAACTCAAAAACAGGAAAAAAACAGGAACTGGCACTGGGGTCTAGGTTAATAGGTTAGTCGCAAAATAATATAAAATACCATATTAATGCATATAAAACATCCAAAACAGATAATATAATAGCATGGAACAATCAAAAATTATAGATACGTTGGAGAGTATCAAGCATCCCCAAGCATAATTCATGCTCGTCCTCGAGTAGCTAAATGATAAAAACAGAATTTTCATGTGGAATGCTACCTAACATATTTATCCATGTAATTTATTTATTGTGGCATGAATCTTCAGATCCGTATGATTCAAAACAAAAGTTTATATTGACATAAAAACAATAATACTTTCAGCATACTAAAAAAACAATTATGTCTTCTCAAAATAACATGGCCAAAGAAAGTTTATCCCTACAAAATCATATAGTCTGGCTATGCTCCATCTTCATCACGCAAAATATTCAAATCATGCACAACCCCGATGACAAGCCAAGCAATTGTTTCATACTTTTGATGTTCTCCAACTTTTTTAACTTTCACGCAATACATGAGCATGAGCCATGGACATAGCATTATAGGTGGAACAGAAGGTGGTTGTGGAGAAGACAAAAAGAAGGAGATAGTCTCACATAAACTAGGCGTATGAACGGGCTATGGAGATGCCCATCAATATATATCAATGTGAGTGAGTAGGGATTGCCATGCAAGTATGCACTAGAGCTATAAGTTGATGAAAGCTCAAAAAGAAAAACTAAGTGGGTGTGAATACAACTTGCTTGCTCATGACAACCTAGGGCAATTTGAGGAAGCCCATCGTTGGAATATACAAACCAAGTTCTATAATGAAAAATTCCCACTAGTATTTGAAATTGAGAAAATAGGAGACTCTCTATCGTGAAGATCATGGTGCTACTTTGAAGGACAAGTGTGGTAAAAGGATAGTAACATTGCCCCTTCTCTCTTTTTCTCTCTTCTTTTTTTCTTTCCTCTTTTCTCTCTTTTTTTGGGCCTTCTCTTTTTTATTTTGGCCTTCTCTCTCTCTATTTTACTTCCTCACATGGGACAATGCTCTAATGATGAAGATCATCACACTTTTATTTACTTACAACTCAAAAAAAAATTACAACTCGATACTATAACAAAATATGACTATATATGAATGCCTCCGGCGGTGTACCGGGATGTGCAATGACTCAAGAGTGACATGTATAAATAAATAAAAATGACGAATGGTGGCTTTGTGATACATCTCCGTCGTATCTACTTTTCCAAACAATTTTGCCTTGTTTTGGACTCTAACTTGCATGATTTGAATGGAACTAACCCGGACTGACGCTGTTGTTAGCAGAATTGCCATGGTGTTATCTTTGTGCAGAAACAAAACTTCTCGGAATGACCTGAAACTTCACGCAGATTATTTTTGGAAATAATGAAAAATACTGGCAAAAGAATCAAGGCCAGGGGGCCAACACCCTGTCCACGAGGGTGGGAGGCGCGCCTGCCCCAGTGGCGCCCACGCCTCGTGGGCCCCCTGGAGCTCCACTGACCTCAACTCCAACTCCATATATTCGTGTTCGGGGAGAAAAAAATCAGAGAGAAAGATTCATCACGTTTTACGATACGGAGCTGCCGTCAAGCCCTAAACTCTCTCGGGAGGGCTGATCTGGAGTCCGTTCGGGGCTACGGAGAGGGGAATCCATCGCCATCAGCATCATCAACCATCCTCCATCACCAATTTCATGATGCTCACCGCCGTGCGTGAGTAATTCCATCGTAGGCTTGCTGGTCGGTGATGGGTTGGATGATATTTATCATGTAATCGAGTTAGTTTTGTTATGGTTTGATCCCTAGTATCCACTATGTTCTGAGATTGATGTTGCTATGACTTTGCTATGCTTAATGCTTGTCACTAGGGCCTGAGTGCCATGATTTCAGATCTGAACCTATTATGTTTTCATGAATATATGTGAGTTCTTGATCCTATCTTGCAATTCTATAGTCACCTACTATGTGTTATGATCCGCAACCCAAGTGACAATAATCGGGACCACTCCGGTGATGACCGTAGTTTGAGGAGTTCATGTATTCACTATGTGTTAATGCTTTGGTCCGGTACTCTATTAAAAGGAGGCCTTAATATCCCTTAGTTTCCGCTAGGACCCCGCTGCCACAGGAGGGTAGGACAAAAGATGTCATGCAAGTTCTTTTCCATAACCACGTTTGACTATATTCGGAATACATGCTTACATTACATTGATGAATTGGAGCTAGTTCCGTGTCACCCTATGTTATGACTGTTACATGATGAACCGCATCCGACATAATTCTCCATCACCGATCCAATGCCAACGAGCTTTTCACATATTGTTCTTCGCTTATTTAGTTTTCCGTTGCTACTGTTACAATCACTACAAAACCCAAAAATATTACTTTTGCTACTGCTACCAAGTTACTTCCATACTACTTTGCTACTAAATACTTTGCTGCAGATATTAAGTTATCCAGGTGTGGTTGAATTGACAACTCAACTACTAATACTTGGGAATATTCTTTGGCTCCCCTTGTGTCAAATCAATAAATTTGGGTTGAATACTTTACCCTCGAAAACTGTTGCGATCTCCTATACTTGTGGGTTATCAATACTTTTTCTAGCGTCGTTGCCGGGGAGCATAGCTCTATTCTTTGAGTCACTTGGGATTTATATCCGCTGGTCACTATGAAGAACTTGAAAGACGTAAAAACAAAAATTTATCCCACAACTACGAGGGGAGGTAAGGAACTGCCATGTAGCTCTACACTTGATTCACCTTCTATTTTGAGTAAGCTTGCGACACCTAAACCTGCTTCTGCTATTAATTCTGATATGTCGCATGTTATTGATGATGCCACTTCTACTATGCATGACACTTATGATGAAACTACTTCTATGCTTGATACTACTGTGCCACTTGGTGAATTTCTTGATGAACAACTAGCTAGGGCTAGAGAGAATGAAATTATTGAAACTGATAATATTGATGAAAGTGATGATGAAGATTCTCCCCCTAGATATGAATTTCCTGTTGTGCCTGAGGGCTATGTTATGGATGAAGAAACTGCTAGAGACTTTCTTGCTTGCAATGATAGAAGTGATCTTAAGAAATTATTAGCTAAGCTAAAACAAAAAACTCTGAATGCTAGAATGAAATATGATCCTGCTTATGCTACTTCACCTATCTTTGTTACTGATAAGGATTATGAATTCTCCGTAGACCCTGATATAATTTCTTTGGTCGAATCTGATCCTTTCTATGGCTATGAATCTGAAACTGTTGTGGCACGTCTTACTAAATTAAATGATATAGCCACCCTGTTCACTAATGATGAGAAAACTCGCTACTATTACATCCTTAAAATATTTGCATTCTCATTAAAGGGTGATGCTAAGATATGGTTTAATTCTCTTGATCCTGGTTGTGTGCGTAGTCCCCAGGATATGAATTATTACTTCTCTACTAAATATTTCCCTGCTCATAAGAAACAAGCTGCTTTAAGGGAAATATATAATTTTGTGCAAATTGAAGAAGAGAGTCTCCCACAAGCTTGGGGGAGGCTTCTCCAATTACTTGATGCTTTGCCGGATCATCCTCTTAAGAAAAATGAAATACTCGATATCTTTTATAATGGACTAACCGATGCTTCCAGAGACCACTTGGATAGTTGTGCTGGTTGTGTTTTCACGGGAAGAACACCAGATGAAGCTGAAATTATATTGAATAATATGTAGATAAATGAAAATAATTGGACACTTCCTGAACCAACTCCTAAGCCAACTCCAAAGAAAAGGGGTGTTCTATTTCTCTGTCCTGAAGATATGCAAGAGGCAAAGAAATCTATGAAAGAAAAGAGTATTAAAGCTGAAGATGTTAAGAATTTACCTCCTATTGAAGAAATACATGGTCTTAATTTACCGCCTGTTGAATAAATACATGGATTTAATCCAATCCATCACCTATTGAAGAAACACACGGTCTTGATAATCTGACACAGGTAGTAAAGGTAAATTATCTCTATAGATTTGATGAAGGTGATATTCCTCGTTATAAGTCTGCTTGCCAATGCTTAGATGAGTTTGATAATTTTATTGTCAAACAAGAAAACTTCAATGCTTATGTTGGTAGACAATTAAAACACAACGCTTATATGATTGAACACTTGGGTTATTATATCTCTAGAGTTAAAGGTGAACTTAAACTCATTAGTAAACATGCTTCTATGGTTACCACTCAAGTAGAACAAGTACTTAAAGCTCAGAATGATTTGCTCAATGAATTGAATAGTAAGAATAATGACTATGCTGTTAGAGGGGCTACTAGAACTGGTAAAATGACTCAGGAACCTTTGTATCCTAAAGGCCATCCTAAGAGAATTGAGCAAGATTCTCACAGAAATAATGTTGATATACCTAGTACTTCTAAAAAGAAGAAAAACAAAAATGATAGGACTTTGCATGCTTCTAGTGAACCTGTTGTTGACACACCTGAAAATCCAAACGATATTTCTATTTCTGATGCTGAAACACAATCAGGTAATGAACATGAACCTAGTGATAATGTTAATGATGATGTTCATGTTCATGCTCAACCTAGCAATGACAACGATGTAGAAACTGAACCTGCTGTTGATCTTGATAACCCACAATCAAAGAATCAACGTTATGATAAGAGAGACTTTGTTGCTAGGAAGCACGGTAAGGAAAGAGAACCATGGGTTCAAAAACCCATGCCTTTTCCTCCCAAACCATCCAAGAAAAAGGATGATGAGGATTTTGAGCGCTTTGCTGAAATGATTAGACCCATCTTTTTGTGTATGCGTTTGGTCGATATGCTCAAAATGAATCCTTATGCTAAGTATATGAAGGATATTGTTACTAATAAAAGAAAGATACCGGAAGCTGAAATTTCCACCATGCTTGCTAATTACACTTTTAAGGGTGGAATACCAAAGAAGTTAGGAGATCCAGGAGTACCCACTATACCATGCTCCATTAAAAGAAATTATGTTAGAACTGCTTTAGGTGATCTTGGAGCCGGTGTTAGTGTCATGCCTCTCTCTTTATACCGTAGACTTGATTTGAGTAAGTTGACACCTACTGAAATATCTTTGCAAATGGCCGATAAATCAACTGCTATACCTGTCGGTATTTGTGAGGATGTGCCTGTTGTGGTTGCAAACGTTACTATTTTAACGGACTTTGTTATTCTTGATACTCCCGAGGACGATAGTATGTCTATTATTCTTGGAAGACCCTTTTTGAATACTGCAGGGGCTGTTATTGATTGCAATAAAGGCAATGTCACTTTTCATGTTAATGGTAATGAGCATACGGTCCACTTTCCGAGGAAACAACCTCAAGTTCATAGTATCAACTCTATTGGAAAAATTCCATCGATTATTTTTGGAGGTTTTGAATTTCCTCTACCTACTGTCAAGAAGAAATATTATATTCTTATTATTGGGGATGTGCATATCCCCGTTGAGGTAACATAGTGTTATTTGAAATTTTTCCGGTTCCATGTTAGTCGGAATGAGTTTGTTAACAAGACTTGATCAACCTTGTTAGTGGATTCCTTTTGATGAGCATGAGATGGGTGAAGTTAGAAAGCACAACCTTCTGTACCCTCCTTTTACTTTCTATTATTTAGTTGAAATAAAGTAAAAATAGTATTTCCTGTCAGTTTTCTGAATTATCCGTGCAATAAAAAATACACTGAAAATAAAAGTTCTCCAAATGCCCCGAAATTGAAAATATGATTTTTTTCTCGAATATTTGAGAATATCTGGCACTGAGAACACAGCAGGGGGAGCTAGCACCTGGCCACGAGGGTTGATACGTCTCCAACGTATCTACAATTTTTGATTGTTCCATGCTATATTATATTCTATTTTGGACATTAATGGGCTTTATTATACACTTTTATATTATTTTTGGGACTAACCTATTAGCTGGAGGCCCAAATTTTAATTGTTGTTTTTTCCTATTTCAGAGTTTCGCAGAAAAAGAATATCAAACGGAGTCCAAACGGAATGAAACCTTCGGGAACGTGATTTTCGGAACGAATGTGATCCAGAGGACTTGGACCCTACGTCAAGACATCAACCAGGAAGGCACGAGGTAGGGGGCGCGCCTACCCCCCAGTGTGTGCTCTCCACCCTCGTGGGCCCCACGTTGCTCCACCGACGTACTTCTTCCTCCTATATATACCTACGTACCCCCAAACTACCAGATACGGAGCCAAAATCCTAATTCCACCACCGCAACCTTCTGTACCCGTGAGATCCCATCTTGGGGCCTTTTCTGGAGCTCCGCCGGAGGGGGCATCGATCACGGAGGGCTTCTACATCAAGACCATAACCTCGCCGATGATGTGTGAGTAGTAGTTTACCTCAGACCTTCGGGTCCATAGTTATTAGCTAGATGGCTTCTTCTCTCTTTTTGGATCTCAATACAATGTTCTCCCCCTCTCTCGTGGAGATCTATTCGATGTAATCTTCTTTTGCGGTGTGTTTGTTGAGACCGATGAATTGTGGGTTTATGATCAAGTTTATCTATGAACAATATCTGAATCTTCTCTGAATTCTTTTATGTATGATTGGTTATCTTTGCAAGTCTCTTTGAATTATCAGTTTGGTTTGGCCTACTAGATTGATCTTTCTTGCAATGGGAGAAGTGCTTAGCTTTGGGTTCAATCTTGCGGTGTCCTTTCCCAGTGATAGTAGGGGCAGCAAGGCACATATTGTATTGTCGCCATCGAGGATAATAAGATGGGGTTTATATCATATTGCATGAGTTTATCCCTCTACATCATGCCATCTTGCTTAAAGCGTTACGCTGTTCTTATGAACTTAATACTCTAGATGCATGCTGGATAGTAGTAGATGCAGGCAGGAGTCGGTCTACTTGCCTCGGACGTGATGCCTATATACATGATAATACCTAGATATTCTCATAACTATGCTCAATTCTGTCAATTGGTCAACAGTAATTTGTTCACCCACCGTAATACTTATGCTCATGAGAGAACCCACTAGTGAAACCTATGGCCCATGGGTCTATTTTCCATCATATTAATCTCCCGACAACAAGCTATTTCTGGCACCATTTTTATTTTGCTTTCTTTACTTTGCATCTTTATCACAAAAATAAAAAATAATTATCTTATCATTTCTATCATATCTCAATCTTGTAAGTGACTGTGAAGGGATTGACAACCCCTTTATTGCGTTGGTTGCGAGGATTTATTTGTTTGTGTAGGTGCGAGGGACTCGTGCGTGGCCTCCTATTGGATTGATACCTTGGTTCTCAAAAACTGAGGGAAATACTTACGCTACTTTGCTACATCACCCTTTCCTCTTCAAGGGAAAACCAACGCAGTGCTCAAGAGGTAGCAAGAAGGATTTCTGGCTCCGTTGCCGGGGAGTCTATGCAAAAGTCAACATACCAAGTACCCATCACAAACCCTTATCTCCCGCATTACATTATTTGCCATTTGCCTCTCGTTTTCCTCCCCCACTTCACCCTTGCCATTTTATTCGCCCTCTCTTTTCCGTTCGCCTCTTTTTAGCTTGCTTCTTGTTTGCTCGTGTGTTGGATTGCTTGCTTGTCATGATGGCTCAAGATAATACCAAATTGTGTGACTTTACCAATACCAACAACAATGATTTTCTTAGCACTCCGATTGCTCCTCTTACCGATACTGAATCTTGTGAAATCAATGCTGCTTTGTTGAATCTTGTCATGAAAGATCAATTTGCGGACCTTCCTAGTGAAGATGCCGCTACACATCTAAATAGCTTCGTTGATTTATGTGATATGCAAAAGAAGAAAGATGTGGATAATGATATTGTTAAATTGAAGCTATTTCCTTTTTCGCTTAGAGATCGTGCTAAAGCTTGGTTTTTGTCTTTGCCTAAAAATAGTATTGATTCTTGGAATAAGTGCAAAGATTCTTTTAGCTCTAAGTATTTTCCTCCCGCTAAAATAATCTCTCTTAGAAACGATATTATGAATTTTAAGCAACTTGATCATGAACATATTGCACAAGCTTGGGAGAGGATGAAATTAATGTTACGTGATTGCCCTATGATACGTCCATTTTGCATCATGCTTTTATATCAATATTTATTGCATTATGGGCTGTTATTACACATTATATCTCAATACTTATGGCTATTCTCTCTTATTTCACAAGGTTTACCATGAAGAGGGGGAATGCCGGCAGCTGGAATTCTGGCTGGAAAAGGAGCAAACGTTGGAAACCTATTTTGCACAACTCCAAAAGTCCTGAAACTCCACGAAACAACTTTTTGGATTTTATAAGAATTTATGAGCAAAAGAAATAGGCCAGGCGGCCCACACCCTGTCCAGGAGACAGGGGGGCGCCCCCCACAGGGCGCGCCCCTATCTCCCTGGGCCCCCTGATGGCCTCGGCGTCCATCTTCTGCTATATCATCACTTTTACCCTGGAAAAATCGTGGGCAAGCTTTGGAATGAAACTCCGTCATAGCGAGGCGGAACCTTGGCGGAATCAATCCAGGCTCATGGCGGAGCTGTTACGGGGACACTTCCCTCAGGGAGGAAATCATCACCAACGTCATCACCAACGATCCTCTCATCGAGAGGGGGTCAATCTCCATCAACATCTTCACCAGCACCATCTCCTCTCAAAACCCTAGTTCATCTCTTGTATCCAATCTTGTATTAAAACCACAAATTGGTACCTGTGGGTTGCTAGTAGTGTTGATTACACCTTGTAGTTGATGCTACTTGGTTTACTTGGTGGAAGATCATATGTTCAGATCCTTTATGCATATTATTACTCCTCTGATTATGAACATGAATATGCTTTGTCAGTAATTACGTTTGTTCCTGAGGACATGGGTGAAGTCTTGCTATTAGTAGTCATGTGAATTTGGTATTCGTTCGATATTTTGATGATATGTATGTTGTCTTTCCTCTAGTGGTGTTATGTGAACGTTGACTACATGACACTTCAACATTATTTGGGCCTAGAGGAAGGCATAGGGAAGTAATAAGTAGATGATGGGTTGCTAGAGTGATGTAAGCTTAAACCCTAGTTTATGCGTTGCTTCGTTAGGGGCTGATATGGACCCATATGTTTAATGTTGTGGTTAGGTTTACCTTAATACTCCTTTTTTTAGTTGCGGATGCTTGCAATAGGGGTTAATCATAAGTGGGATGCTTGTCCAAGTTAGGACAGTACCCAAATGTCGGTCCACCCACATAACAAAATATCAAAGTACCGAACGCGAATCTTATGAACGTGATGAAAACTAGCTTGACGATAATTCCCAATGTGTCCTCGGGAGCTCCTTCTTCATTATTAGAATTTGTCGAGACTTATCCTTTGCTACATAAAGGATTGGGCCACCTTGCTACACTTTATTTACTTTATTTATTTTTTGCTCGTTACTATTTATCTTGTCACAAAACTATCTATCACCTACTATTTCAGTGCTTGCAGAGAAAACCTTACTGAAAACCGCTGATCATTTCCTTCTGCTCCTTGTTGGGTTCGACACTCTTACTTATCGAAATGACTATGATAGATCCCCTATACTTGTGGGTCATCAAGACTCTTTTCTGGCGCCGTTGCTGGGGACTGTAGCACTTTTGGTGAGTGGAACTTTGTAAGGAAACAATTATATAGTGTGCTGAAATGTTCTGTTACTTGTCACTATGGAAACTAATCCTTTGAGGGGCCTGTTTGGGGTATCTTTGCCCCAACCAGAAGAGCAAATAGATGCTCCTCAACCTATTGAACTTTGTGAAAATATTCACTTTGAGATTCCTTCGTGTATGATAGAGAAACTGCTAGCTAATCTATTTGCAGGAGATGGAACATTGCATCCCGATTTACACCTTATCTTTGTGGATGAAGTTTGTGGATTATTTAAGCTTGCAGGTATTCCTGATGATGTTGTTAAAAGGAAGGTCTTCCCTTTATCTTTGAAGGGAGATGCATTGACATGGTATAGGCTATGTGATGATACGGGTTCTTGGAATTATATGAGATTGAAGCTGGAATTTCACCAGAAGTTCTATCCTATGCATCTTGTTCATCGTGATCGTAATTACATATATAATTTTTGTCCTCGCGAAGGAGAAAGCATCGCTCAAGCTTGGGGGAGGCTTAAGTCAATGTTATATTCACACCCCAATCATGAGCTCTCTCGGGAAATGATTATTCAGAATTTTTATGCTCAGCTTTCTCTTAATAATCGCAACCTGCTCGATACTTCTGTCTTTGGTTCTTATATCTTTGAAGACTATTGATTTAAAATGGGACTTATTGGAAAGAATTAAACACAACTCTGAAGATTGGGTTTCCGACGATGGTAAGGAGTCAGGTATGACACCTAAGTTCGATTGTGTTAAATCTTTTATGGATACCGATGCTTTTCGTGGATTTAGCGCTAAGTATGGACTTGACTCGAGATAGTAGCTACTTTTTGTGAATCTTTTGCTACTCACGTTGATCTCCCTAAAGAGAAGTGGTTTAAATATAATCCTACTGTTGAAGTGAAAGTAGTTGCACCTATTACAGTCGAAGAAAAGACTATTACCTATAGTGATCCTATTGTTCCTACTGCTTATGTTGAAAAACCTCCTTTTCCTGTTAGGATAAAAGATCATGCCAAAGCTTCGACTGTTGTTCGTAAGAGCAATATTAGAACTTATACAACTCCTGAGCAAACCAAAGTTGAACCTAATGTTGCTATTGTTAAAGATCTCTTGTCTGATAATATTGATGGGCATGTTATTTATTTCTGTGATGAAACTGCTAGAATTGCCAAACCTTGTGCTAAAGATAAACATAGACTTGTGGTAGGCATGCCTGTTATTTCTGTTAAAATAGGAGATCATTGTTATCATGGCTTATGTGATATGTGTGCTAGTGCTAGTGCAATACCTATTGAATTATACAAAGAAATTAAGCACGATATTGCACCTACTGAGTTAGAATATATTGATGTCACAATTAAACTTGCAAATAGAGATACTATTTCACCAATGGGAATTGATAGAGATGTTGAAGTCTAGTGTGGGAAAACTAAATATCCTGCTGATTTTCTTGTTCTTGGCTCCCCACAAGATAGCTTTTGTCCCATTATATTTGGTAGACCCTTCTTGAACACCGTTAATGCTAAGATAGATTGCGAAAAGGATGTTGTTACTATTGGTCTAGGTGATATGTCTCATGAGTTCAACTTTTCTATATTTCGTAGACAACACCGTGAAGAGGAATTACCTAGTAGGGATGGGATTATTGGTCTTGCTTCCATTGCTGTTCCTCCAACTGATCCGTTAGAACATTATTTTTTAGACCATGAAAATGATATGTTTATGAAGGAAAGGGAAGAAATAGATGAAGTGTTCCTTAAACAAGAACCTATGCTGAAACATAACCTTCCGTTGAAATTCTTGGGATCCCCTCCACCCAAGGGTGATCCCGTGTTTGAACTCAAACCTTTACCTGATAATCTGAAGTATGCTTATCTTGATGAAAAAGAAATATATCCTGTTATTATTTGTCGGCGTTCTGGGAACGGGGGTACCCAGACTTGCCTGCCTGCGGCCTGCGGCGTGGCTCAAGGGGTGGCCCAAAGACGACCCATCTTCATCAAGACAAGCTCAAGACCCTCGCGAGGGGCCAAGCCTCGTGGGGCGGACGACAGGAAGCCTCCTCAGGCACGACCTCGTCAGGCTGGCTCGCGAGGAGGCGGAGAGATCAAGGCGGGGTACCTCACGAGGTGCCCATGACGCAAGCCATGATGACCAAGGGCGCCAGGCGGGCGCCAGCCCGCGCAGTGTCCTTATTTCCTCTTTGGTGCAAAGGGGGCAAGCGCAGGCAAGAGTATCAAGCAAAGGCATCCGTTTCGGTGCAACAAGACCAAGACCGTCGCAACGGCTGGAAGGAAGTCATCGTGGAGCCCAAGCTGGCGTCACCACCAGAGCCTTTGATAGGCGAGGACCAACTTTAGTCAGGATAAGTGTACTAGATGTTCCCCTTCAAAATGGCCAATTGTTGGCGCCCTTCCCGCTCAATATTTGGGAAGAGGCCCAGGGCCTTTGCCTATAAATAGGACTAGCCACCCACAGGGTAGAGGCATCTGGAATCAGCGGAGAGAGAGAGAGCGACTGAACTCCCCCTAGCAGTTCATCGCACCAGCCAAGAACAGACCCTCGCGAGGCTGTTCTTCCTTGTATTGTTCATCATCAACCCAAGAGGCAATCCACCACACCACACACTGGAGTAGGGTGTTACACCACAATGGTGGCCCAAACCAGTATAAACCTTGTGTCTCTTGTGTTGTTCCTTTCATAGTTTAGATCCTAGCGAGGCGGCGAGGTGCGAGTAGGTAGAGGGTGAGATCTCCGCGCGCACCCCAGAGTTCGAACCTAGAGGGTCTACTGAACCTGAAATCCGACATTTGGCGCGCCCGGTAAAGGGTGCACGGAGCTTTCCCTTCCATGAGCCGCTCTCCGCCGACACGCGACCCGCCCTGCGATGAGCGACCACGCCGCCCGCTCGATGCCCGGCCGCGGGCGAGGGCTCGAGCCTTGGCCCCAGCCTTGCGGCAGTGCGGTGGCGGACAAGTTCAAAATTTGGGCGCCCGCCGCCTGGCAACACGGCCCGATCCGTGGCCTTCTGCTTTGGCGTACGAGGAGGCCATCCTCGAAGCAGGAGGCGACGACAGGGTCATGGCTAACTGGCTTCCGATGGCCCTCACCGACGCCCCGTGCATGTGGCTTCTCCACCTACCGGCGGCTTCCGTGGCCTATCGACGGCGGTGCGAGCCTCAGCATGCTCTCGGTTGAAGCCTTCAGCCTCCTCCACATACCACCGGAGCGGCTTCAGCCCAGCCGGCCCTTCTTGGGCGTTGGGGGCGGGTCATCCAGCTCCACAGGGCGAATCCGTCTCCGGTAACCTTCGGGACCCTCGACAACTTCCGCAGAGCTAATCGACTTGACATCGCCCCCATCGGCCTCCCATACAACGCCATCCTCGGCTACCCAGCACTGGCCCGATTCATGGCCGCGACTCACCCAACGTACAACCTCATGAAGATGCCCGGGAGCAACGGCGTCCTCACCGTGTCCGGAGACACTGGGGATGCGCTGCAAGTGCTCAAGCTCGCCTTCAAGGCGGCGGTGGCGGCGCAGCCTGCCGACTCAGACGCCCCTAAGGCCAAGGGGTCTGCGCCGGCCAAGAAGAAGCAGTTGCTCACCCAAAACAAGGCAGAAACTAAGCAGATATTGGTTGACGAGGACGGATCCTCTAACGCCACCTTCACCATAGGCGCCAACCTCGAGCCCGAGCAGGAGGAGGCCCTGGTTAAGTTCCTGCGCACAAACAAGAAGGTATTCGCATGGGAGCCTGATCAGCTGGCGGGGATCCCTAGAGGCGTAATCGAGCACCACCTCAACGTGTGCCGCAATGTCCGCCCCGTGAAGCAGAAGGCAAGGCGGCATTCCACTGAAAAGCAGGCTTTCATCGTCCAAGAGACCCGCAAGTTGGAAGCTGCGGGGGTCATTCGCGAGGTCCGATACCCGGCTTGGTTGGCCAACCCAGTCGTCGTGCCAAAGGAAGGGGGGAAGGAACGTATGTGTGTCGACTTCACCAACCTCAACAAAGCCTGCCCGCAAGATCTGTTTCTGCTCCCTCGCATCGATCAGATCGTCGATTCCACCGCCGAGTGCGACCTGTTATGTTTCTTGGATGCCTTCTCTGGGTATCACCAGATCAAGATGGCAGTAGAAGATGTGGAAAAAACGGCTTTCCTGACCCCGTGTGGGGTGTACTGCTACACATGCATGCCGTTCGGCTGCACAACGCAGGGGCGACCTTTCAGCGGCTGATGCACATCACCTTGGGCCCGCAGCTCGAGAAGAATGTTGAGGCTTATGTCGATGACATTGTGGTGAAGTCTCGTGAGGCCAAAACCCTGATACAAGACATGGAGGAAACCTTCGCAAGCCTCAACGCAGTGAACCTGCGGCTCAACCCGGAGAAGTGTGTGTTTGGGGTCCCCTCGGGCAAGCTCTTGGGCTTCCTCGTGTCCCACCGAGGCATCAAAGCTAACCTAGAAAAGGTCAAGGCGGTCGAGGACATGAGCCTGCCAAAGACCCTTAGAGAAATGCAGAAGCTCACCGGGCGCGTGACAGCACTAGGACGCTTCATCTCCAAGTTGGGGAGCGGCTGCCTTTCTTCCGGCTGATGACGAAAAAGGGACCCTTTGAATGGACTGAAGAGGCCGACAAGGCGTTCCAAGATCTCAAGAGGTACCTAACCAGCCCTCCAGTAATGGTGGCCCCGCGCCCTCAGGAACCCCTGGTGCTCTACCTTGCAGCCACTCCCTACTCCGTCAGCGCAGCCCTGGTGGCGGTTAGGGAGGAGCGTCGGACCAAGGCCGCGGCAGCTGACCAGGTCAAGGCGAAGCAGGATCAAGGAAGACCCACAGAGACCACTACCGCAGCCGAGAAGGACCAGCCGCCGCAGGGAAATGCACTCGGGACAGAAGAGACCCCTCCCCCTGGCTACCAGCCGCTGGAGGCTCCACTGTCTCAGGAGGCGCCACAGTCTCAGAGGGCGCCATCGACACCAGCACTCCCAACCTCGTTGAACACCCTGTGTACTTCGGCCAAGACAAGTGTTGCGGGGACGCGAGGCGCGGTACCCCATGCCTCAGAAACTCCTCCTCGCGCTATTGGTGGCCTCGCGCAAGCTGCGGCATTATTTTCAGGGCCACCCCATCAAGGTTGTCTCAGCGTACCCCTTGGAAAGGGAGCTCAGGAGCCCTAACTCAGTTGGAAGAGTCGCTGAGTGGAACATTGAACTGCAAGCGTTTCAGCTCGAATTCAGCACAACCAGAGTCATCAAGGGGTCCGCCTTGGCGGATTTCATGGCAGAATGGACGGAGGCGCCGGGCCTCAAGGCTGATAACGATCGATCCCTCTCCCCGGGAAGCGAGGCGCCGGACGGTTGGGTCATGTACTTCGACAGGGCGTTCTCCAGGCACGCAGCGAGGCTGGTGATGCTTATATCTCCTGCTCAAGACAAGCTCTACTACGTCGTGCAGCTCTGTTTCCAGCATAGAGAAAAGGTCTCCAACAACATAGCAGAATATGAAGGCCTAATAGCAGGCCTGAAGGCCGCGGCTGCCCTAGGAGTGAAGCGCCTTACCATCAAGGGTGATTCACAACTCCTTGTCAACTTCTCCAAAAAGGTATACGAGCCGAGGGATGAGCACATGGAAGGCTACCTTGCGGAGGTCCGCAGGATGGAGAAGCAGTTCTGGGGGCTGGAGTTGCAGCTTGTGCCCCGTGGCACCAATCAGGAGGCCGACGACATCGCCGAACGAGCATCCAGGCGGCTACCTCAGGAGCCTGGCGTCTTCGAGGAGCGGCTCTTCAAGCCCTCGGCCACGCCATCACTGTCAAGCACGGTGCAGCCTCGGGAGGAGCTCCCCCAGCCGCCAGCCTCGGGAGCCCGATGCATGGCCCGGCCTCGAGGCGCGTCTGCTCTTGACGATGGAGCCTCAGGAGGGGTGCTGGATCACAGAGCTCCGGAGCTACTTGACGCAAGGGACCTTGCCAGAGAAGGAGGAGGAAGCGGAGTGTGTGGCGCGGCAAGCCACAACATACTGCATCAGGGATGGAGAGCTCTACCGGAGGCGACTGAATGATGTGTCCCTACGCTGCATCTCCAGGGAGCAAGGGAAGGAACTGCTGGTGGATATACACGGTGGAGACTGTGGGCACCATTCATCATCGCGGACCCTCGTTGGCAAGGCGTTCCATGGCCAGTTCTATTATTGCTAAGCTCAATGATGTCGTCGAACTGGTGAAGGCTTGCGAGGCCTGCCAATTCCATGCCAAGCAGATCCATCAGCCGGCGGGAGGTCTGCAAACTATACCCCTCTCGTGGCCATTCGCTGTCTGGGGGTTGGATATCCTGGGCCCATTTCCTCGGGCGCCAGGGGCTATCACTACCTCTACGTCGCCGTGGACAAGTTCACCATGTGGGCTGAAGTGGAAGCCGTCTGCACCATCCCCGCGGGTTCTGCGGTCATGTTCATCAAGGGCATCGTCAGCCGGTTCGGGGTGCCGAACCGCATCATCACCGACAACGGTTCGCAGTTCACCAGTAACCTCTTCAAAACATACTGTGCTAACCTTGGGATGCAGGTATGCTACGCTTTAGTGGTGCACCCACGGAGCAACGGACAGGCCGAGCGGGCCAACGCAGATGTCTTGAGAGGCCTCAAGACCAGGACATTCAAGAAGAAGCTGGAGGCCTGCGGCAGAGGTTGGTACTACGAGCTTCAGTCCGTGTTGTGGTCCATCCGCACGACCGTGACCAAGCCAACTGGTGAGACCCCGTTCTTCCTGGTCGATGGAGCTGAAGCAGTCCTCCCTCACCAGGTCAGACGTCGTTCTGCACGGGTCCTGGCGTTCGACGAGGCGCAGCAGGACGCCATGCGGGCGAAGGACCTCGTGCTGGGGGAGGAGCATCGTCGGGAAGCCACGCTGCGAGTGGCAAGATACCAACAAGCGCTACGGCGATACCACTGCCACAACATCCGCCCCAGGACTCTCGAGTTAGGAGACCTCGTGCTCAGGCGGGTTCTCTCCAGGGAGGGACTGCATAAGCTTTCTCCCATGTGGGAGGGCCCGTTCAAGGTTGTTCATGTTTCCAGGCCCGGCTCCGCGCGCTTGGAGACTCGGGAGGGGGTGCCCGTCCAGAACGCGTGGAACATCCAGCACCTCCGAAGGTTTTACCCCTAAAAAGGCCCAGAGCCTGTGAAGAAGGCGAACGCCTGTGAAGCCGGTGCGTCTTGGAAAAGGCCCAGAGCCTGTGAAGAAGGCAAATGCCTGTGAAGCCGCTGCGTCTTGGAAAAGGCCCAGAGCCTGTGAAGAAGGCGAACGCCTGTGAAGCGTTGTGTTTTGAAAAAGGCCCAGAGCCTGTGAAGAAGGAGAATGCCTGTGAAGCTGTTGCGTTTTGGAAAAGGCTCGGTGCCTGTGAAGAAGGCAAGCGCCTGTGAAGTTCATCTTTACGAAAAGGCCGGAGCACATGAAGAAGGCCAATGCCTGTGAAGCTCGCCGCCCGTGACACTCTCACGTAATAATGAGTTGGGGTTGTACACGCCCCGGAGTCTCAGGAGCGCCAGCCTCAGGCCCTGGGGCTCCCCCCACGCCCAGTGGCAGCATTTAGCTCCGCGCTGGTGAGAAGACGTCAAAGACTAGATTAGGTGCCGGACGCGGCTTTTCTCATTTGCTTTCTGCAGTTGGCTTGTTCATTCCCATTTGAAGTTTTATTGAAGTTGTTGCCATCTTTCGCTTGTGACTCCTTGCCTTTTCGCTCTCCTGCCTCGATCTCTCTCGCGCAAGTCTCATGAGGGAGCTGCGCGGGCACCCTCACGAGCGTTTTCCGCCCTTATCATTTGAGGCTTCCTTACCCGGGTCCACTACAGGAGCACTCCTCCAGTCCGTGCCCCACAAGCACCGCGAAACGAACACAGGACCTGGGTTGTTCGCCTCCACAGCTGAGGCCGGGAACTACCTCTCCAGACTAACCTTCGCAGGACATGAAGCGTTCGACGAGGCCTCGGCCTCGGGAAGCAAAACCACGACAGCCCCCCCGAGCTAAGTAATTTCTACACGCAGCGTGTGGCACAAAGGCATAATACTGAAATAAGCGGAAGCAGATGCGATAATTAACAGCAATAGTCCAAGCACGCCCCAGCCCTACCTCTTGTCTCTTTGCGCAGAAAAGGAAAAAGAACAAAAGCAGTAGCGACTACTTGACACCAACTCGCGGTGGAGACTCGAACTGCCTCTGGAGCTCAGGTGGACTCTATCTAGCGCTTCACCGAGGCGCGACGGCAGGCAGACCCGCTACCTCCCTCCAGGCGGGCACGGCGGCGCGGAGGCTGATCGCGGCCACATCTAGAGGAGCCGCTGCCCGAAGAAGAGCCGTCGAAGCTCGATGAACCACGAGCGCCGCCGACCACGCGCGCGCTGTCATCTTCATCGTCGCTGGGGCTGGGCCCACGGCCGCGACCATCGTTCTTAGGGCAGCACCCAGCGCGGCGACCGTCTTCCTCGAACACCCTCACGTAGAGGGTGGCATCGCCATCGAACTTGAAGTGCAGGGTGCACCGCCGGATCAGACCACGCGCGCGGGCAAACGTTTGCCAGCCGCGGGTCAGCGCCACGCTCCCGGATGCAGAGACCTCCAGCAAAGTCCAGGAGGCCCGGCTGCAGCAACCATCCGCCTGAAGCCAGAGGCCACCCGGCGCGCCGGCCGGAAGCTCGCCTAGGAGGAAGCGAGGAAGCTGGAGCCAGGTGCTGGTCGGCTCCGCCGACCACACAACAAACTCCGGCAGCACCTCTGCCGAGTGGAAGCGCTGACCTAGGGGTCGCAGCGGCCGAAGCGCCCAAAGAACGGCCTGCCCGTCACCAGCTGGAGATCACCTCCACGGCCGCGAGGAGCCACCATGGGAAAAGGATGTTGTTACTATTGGTCTAGGTGATATGTCTCATGAGTTCAACTTTTCTATATTTCGTAGACAACACCGTGAAGAGGTATTACCTAGTAGGGATGGGATTATTGGTCTTGCTACCATTGTTGTTCCTCCAACTGATCCGTTAGAACATTTTTTGTCAGACCATGAAAATGATATGTTTATGAAGGAAAGGGAAGAAATAGATGAAGTGTTCCTTAAACAAGAACCTATGCTGAAACATAACCTTCCCGTTGAAATTCTTGGGGATCCCCCTCCACCCAAGGGTGATCCCGTGTTTGAACTCAAACCTTTACCTGATAATCTTAAGTATGCTTATCTTGATGAAAAAGAAATATATCCTGTTATTATTTGTCGGCGTTCTGGGAACGGGGGTACCCAGACTTCCCTGCGTGCGGCCTGCGGCGTGGCTCAAGGGGTGGCCCAGCACGGCCCATCTTCATCAGCACAAGCTCAAGACCCTCGCGAGGGGCCAAGCCTCGCGGGGCGGACGACAGGAAGCCTCCTTAGGCACGGCCTCGTCAGGCTGGCTCGTGAGGAGGCGGAGAGATCAAGGCGGGGTACCTCACGAGGTGCCCATGACGCAAGCCATGACGACCAAGGGCGCCAGGCGGGCGCCAGCCCGCGCAGTGTCCTTATTTCCTCTTTGGTGCAAAGGGGCAAGCGCAGGCAAGAGTATCAAGCAAAGACATCCATTTTGGTGCAACAAGACCAAGACCGTCGCAACGGCCGGAAGGAAGTCATCGTGGAGCCCAAGTCAAGGCCACCACCAGAGCCTTTGACAAAGCGAGGACCAACTTTGGTCGAGGATAAGTGTACTAGATGTTCCCCTTCAAAATGGCCAATTGTTGGCGCCCTTCCCGCTCAATATTTGGGAAGAGGCCCAGGGCCTTTGCCTATAAATAGGACTAGCCACCCACAGGGTAGAGGCATCTAGAATTAGCAGAGAGAGAGAGCGACTGAACTCCCCCTAGCAGTTCATCGCACCAGGCAAGAACAGACCCTCGCGAGGCTGTTCTTCCTTGTATTGTTCATCATCAGCCCAAGAGGCAATCCACCACACCACACACTGGAGTAGGGTGTTACACCACAATGGTGGCCCGAACCAGTATAAACCTTGTGTCTCTTGTGTTGTTCCTTTCATAGTTTAGATCCTAGCGAGGCAGCGAGGTGCAGGTAGGTAGAGGGCGAGATCTCCGCGCGCACCCCAGTGTTTGAACCTAGAGGGTCTACCGGAACCGGAGATCCGACATTATTAGTGCTAACCTTTCAGAGAAAGAAGAAGAAAGATTATTGAAAACTCTGAAGAAGCACCGAGCTGCTATTGGATATACTCTGGATGATCTTAAGGGCATTAGTCCCACATTATGTCAACACAAAATTTCAATGGAGAGAGATGCCAAACCAGTTAGAGACCCTCAAGGACGATTAAATCCCAAAAGGAAGGAGGTGGTAAGAAAGGAGATTCTAAAACTCCTTGAGGCAGGTATTATTTATCCCGTTGCTGATAGTGAATGGGTAAGCCCTGTCCATTGTAACCATAAAAAAGGAGGTATTACCGTTGTTCCTAATGATAAAGATGAATTGATCCCGCAAATAATTATTACAGGTTATAGGATGGTAATTGATTTTCATAAGTTAAATAAAGCTACTAAGAAAGATCATTACCCTTTACCTTTATTGATCAAATGCTAGAAAGACTATCCAAACACACACATTTTTGCTTTCTAGATGGTTATTTTGGCTTCTCTCAAATACCTGTATCAGCAAAGGATCAATCTAAAACTACTTTTACTTGCCCTTTTGGTACTTTTGCTTATAGACGTATGCCTTTTGGTTTATGTAATGCACCTGCTACCTTTCAAAGATGCATGATGGCTATATTCTCTGACTTTTATGAAAAGATTTGTGAGGTATTCATGGATGACTTCTCCGTCTATGGATCCTCTTTTGATGATTGTTTGAGCAACCTTGATCGAGTTTTGCAGAGATGCGAAGACACCAGTCTCGTCCTAAATTGGGAAAAGTGTCACTTTATGGTCAATGAAGGCATTGTCTTGGGGCATAAGATCTCCGAGAGAGGTATTGAAGTTGATAAAGCCAAAGTTGATGCTATTGAAAATATTCCATGTCCCAAGGACATAAAAGGTATAAGAAGTTTCCTTGGTCATGCCGGCTTTTATAGGAGGTTCATTAAGGACTTTTCTAAAATCTCTAGGCCTGTGACTAATTTATTGCAAAAAGATATTCCTTTTGTCTTTGATGATGATTGTGTAGAAGCATTTGAAACACTTAAGAAAGCTTTGATCACTAAACCTATTGTTCAGCCACCTGATTGGAATTTACCTTTTGAAATTATGTGCGATGCTAGTGATTATGCTGTAGGTGTTGTTTTAGGGCAAAGAGTCGATAAGAAATTGAATGTTATCCAGTATGCTAGTAAGACTCTTGATACTGCCCCGAGAAAGCATGCTCCTACTGAAAAAGAGTTCTTAGCAGTTGTGTTTGCATGTGATAAGTTTAGACCTTATATTGTTGATTCCAAAGTTACTATTCACACTGATCATGCTGCTATTAAATATCTTATGGAAAATGAAGATGCTAAGCCTAGACTCATTAGATGGGTTCTCTTGCTCCAAGAATTTGACTTGCATATTATTGATAGAAAGGAGGCTGAGAACCCGTTCTTGGCATAATTTGTCTAGGTTAGAGAATGTTCTTGATGACCCACTGCCTATTAATGATAGTTTTCCTAATGAACAATTAGCGATGTCAATGTTTCTCGTACTGCTCCTTGGTATGCTGATTATGCTAATTACATTGTTGCTAAATATATACCGCCTAGTTTCACATACCAGCACAAGAAAAAGTTCTTTTATGATTTAAGACATTACTTACGGGATGATCCACACCTTTATAAAGAAGGAGTAGATGGTATTATTAGGCGTTGTGTGCTGAGCATGAACAGGAACAAATCCTCATAAGTGTCACTCTGAATCCTATGGAGGACACCATCTTTGGAGATAGAACTGCACACAAGGTACTACAATCTGGTTTTTATTGGCCTACTCTTTTCAAAGATGCTCGTAAGTTTGTCTTATCTTGTGATGAATGTCATAGAATAGGTAACATTAGTAGACGTCAAGAAATGCCTATGAATTATTCTCTTCTTATTGAACCGTTTGATGTTTGGGGCTTTGATTATATGGGACCTTTTCCTGCCTCCAATGGTTATACACATATTTTAGTTGTTGTTGATTACCTTACTAAGTGGGTAGAAGCTATTCCAACTAGTAGTGCTGATCATAACACTTCTATTAAAATGCTTAAAGAAGTTATTTTTCCGAGGTTTGGAGTCCCTAGATATCTTATGACTGATGGTGGTTCACACTTTATTCATGGTGCTTTCCGTAAGATGCTTGCTAAGTATGATGTCAATCATAGAATCACATCTCCTTATCACCCGTAGTCTAGTGGTCAAGTAGAGTTGAGCAATAGAGAGCTCAAATTAATTTTGCAAAAGGCGTGAATAGATCTAGAAAGAATTGGTCCAAAAAACTTGATGATGCATTATGGGCCTATAGAACTGCATACAAAAATCCTATGGGTATGTCTCCTTATAAGATGGTTTATGGAAAAGCATGTCATTTACCTCTTCAACTTGAGCACAAAGCATATTGGGCTATTAAAGAGCTCAATTATGACTTTAAACTTGCCAGTGAGAAGAGGTTGTTTGATATTAGCTCACTTGATGAATGGAGAACCCAAGCATATGAGAATGCCAAGCTTTTCAAACAAAAAGTCAAACGATGGCATGATAAGAGGATACAAAAGCATGAGTTTAACGTAGGAGATTATGTGTTATTGTTCAACTCTCGTTTAAGCTTTTTTGCAGGAAAACTTCTCTCGAAATGGGAAGGTCCCTACGTTATCGAGGAGGTCTATCGTTCTGGTGCTATAAAAATCAACAACTTCGAAGGCACAAATCCGAGGGTGGTAAACGGTCAAAGAATTAAAACATTATATTTCAGGTAATCCTATCAATGTTGAAACTAATATTATTGAAACCATAACCCCTGAGGAATACATAAGAGACACTTTCCGAACATTAGGACTCGAAAAGGTATAGGTGCATTAGTGCGGTAAGTAAACCGACTCCAAAACAACTCTAATGGCAATTTTATCAGTTTTGGATTATTTAAGAATTTTAGGAAGAAAGAAGTAGTCCGAAAGGGACACGAGGCTCCCACGAGAGGAGGCGCCCCCTATAGGCGCGCCCACATCTTGTGGGCACCTCGTGTGCCTCCCGGACTCCGTTTTCTTGTATGTTACATATTTTGGTCAGTAAAAATTAATTATATATACTCCCTAAGGTTTTGACCAACGTATCACGCAAATATCCTCTGTTTTCGTTTCGAGCTGTTTCTGTTTCAGATCTAGAGCATCATGTCGTCTCCAAGCGCTCCCAAGGACAAGGTTTTCGAGAGAGTTATCAGCCCCTATCTCGCGGAGGTGCTGCATCATCCTCAAACCATTGAGGTGCGTGAGGGGGTGCTGCACATCTGCGATGTGGAGGGACCAAGGCGTCTTAGGGGCGTGGAGACAAAGCTCGAAGCCATGGAGCAAGAAGTTTTCAAGTGTCAAGGGATGGTGGAGCGTGGACTCAACGCCAACCAGATGATGATCATGGAGTTCACCAACAACCACAAGCTGGATGCCAAAGTCATTGGGGAAACCATCTTCAAACTTCAAGAGAAAATCGAGCACCTCCAAGCCCAGATCTATGACCTGCAAAACCAGAACTGTGAGTATGAATATAGATTCAAGCAAATGATTTTGGCTGCAGAGTTAAGGATCCCAGAGACTCGATCATCCTTTTATGATGGAGAGCCGATGCCCTGGAAGACAGACGACAAGCCTACATCATCAACAACTCCTACTCCACCACCTCCGAAGAAATAATCGCATGGGTATGGGCACTCCCCTTGGCAACTGCCAAGCTTGGGGGAGGTGCCCTGGTATCGTATCACCATCACACTCCTATCTTTACCGCTTATTTAGTGATCCTTTTAGTAGTATCCTGATCTAGTAGATTGAAGTTTTGATATCAAGTAGTTTTGAGTCTTGCATTGTGATCTCTTTATGTAAGCGAGTATGTGTGCTATCTATAATAAAGATTAGTGTTGAGTCAAGGGCTTTGCTATGTTGCTATGATGTTGAGAAAGTAGAAAGAACAAAAGAGTTCATATTGATCTTATGGATAGTGATAACTTCACACATAGAAAGTATGAGGCATAAAAATTGTTGAGAGTTGATGAACGTAGCCTTGGTCATCGTTGCAATTAATAGGAAGTGATAAGGAAAGGGGGGTTCACATATAAATATATTATCTTGAACATCTTTTATGATTGTGAAGCACTCATTAAGTATGACATGCTAAAAGAGTTGATGTTGGACAAGTAAGACAACGTAATGGTTTATGTTTTCCGACATCTCAGTTAAAGTATATTGTCATTGACCTTCCAAACATGTTAAGCTTGCCTTTCCCCCTCATGCTAGCCAAATTCCTTGCACCAAGTAGAGATACTACTTGTGCTTCCAAATATCCTTAAACCCAATTTTGCCATGAGATTCCACCATACCTACCTATGGATTGAATAAGATCCTTCAAGTAAGTGTCATCGGTGCAAGAAATAAAAATTGCTCTCTAAATATGTACGACTTATTAGTGCAGAGAAAATAAACTTTGTACGAACTTGTTGTGGAAGTAATAAAAGCGACGGACTGCATAATAAAGGTCCACATACAAGGGGCAATATAAAGTGACGTTCTTTTGCACTAAGACTTTATGCATCAACCCTAAATGCGCATGACAACCTCTGCTTCCCTCTGCCAAGGTCCTATCTTTTACTTTATGTTTTACTTTATGCTTGAGTCAAGGTGATGCTCACCTTTCCCTTTTTATTTTTATCCTTTGGCAAGCTCCTCGTGTTTGAAAGATCATGATACATATATCCAATTGGATGTAAGTTGGCATAGGCTATTATTGTTGACATCACCTAAAGGTGAATACGTTTGGAGGCAACACAATAAGCCCCTATCTTTCTCAGTGTCTGGCTGAAACTCTATAACCACAAGTATTGCGTGAGTGTTAATAATTATGGGGGACTACGAGATAGTTGAGTATGTGAGCTTGCAGAAAAGCTCTATTATTGACTCTTTCCGATGTTACGATAAATTGCAATTTCTTCAATGACTGAGATTATAGTTTGTTGGTTCCCAATGAAGTTTTTGAACCATACTTGATATTGTGAATTGTTTATTACTTGAACATGGGAAATCATATGACAAAAATCTATATATGTTGCTGTTATTAGAATGATCATGACGCCCTCATGTCCGTATTTTATTTTTATCGACACCTCTATCTCTAAACATGTGGACATATTTTTCGATTTAGGCTTCCGCTTGAGGACAAGCGAGGTCTAAGCTTGGGGGAGTTGATACGTCCATTTTGCATCATGCTTTTATATCAATATTTATTGCATTATGGGCTGTTATTACACATTATATCTCAATACTTATGGCTATTCTCTCTTATTTCACAAGGTTTACCATGAAGAGGGGAATGCTTGGCAGAATTCTCAATTTGGAAAAGGAGCAAACGTTGGAAACCTATTTTGCACAACTCCAAAAGTCCTGAAACTCCACGAAACAACTTTTTGGATTTTATAAGAATTTATGAGCAAAAGAAATAGGCCAGGCGGCCCACACCCTGTCCAGGAGACAGGAGGGCGCCCCCCACCCCCCGTAGGGCGCGCCCCCTATCTCCCGGGCCACCTGGTGGGCCTCCGGCGTCCATCTTCTGCTATATCATCACTTTTACCCTGAAAAAATCATGGGCAAGCTTTCGGGACGAAACTCCGCCGCCACGAGGTGGAATCAAACTAGGGCTCTCGCGGAGCTGTTTTGCCGGGGACACTTCCCTCCGGGAGGGGGAAATCATCACCAACGTCATCACCAACGATACTCTCATCGAGAGGGGGTCAATCTCCATCAACATCTTCATCAACACCATCTCCTCTCAAAACCCTAGTTCATCTCTTGTATCCAATCTTGTATTAAAACCACAAATTGGCACCTGTGGGTTGCTAGTAGTGTTGATTACTCCTTGTAGTTGATGCTAGTTGGTTTACTTGGTGGAAGATCATATGTTCAGATCCTTTATGCATATTATTACTCCTCTGATTATGAACATGAATATGCTTTGTGAGTAATTACGTTTGTTCCTGAGGACATGGGTGAAGTCTTGCTATTAGTAGTCATGTGAATTTGGTATTCGTTCGATATTTTGATGAGACGTATGTTGTCTTTCCTCTAGTGGTGTTATGTGAACGTCGACTACATGACACTTCACCATTATCTGGGCCTAGAGGAAGGCATAGGGAAGTAATAAGTAGATTATGGGTTGCTAGAATGATAGAAGCTTAAACCCTAGTTTATGCGTTGCTTCGTTAGGGGCTGATATGGACCCATATGTTTAATGTTGTGGTTAGGTTTACCTTAATACTCCTTTTTGTAGTTGCGGATGCTTGCAATAGGGGTTAATCATAAGTGGAATACTTGTCCAACTTAGGACAGTACCCAAGTGTCGGTCCACCCACATAACAAATTATCAAAGTACCGAACGCGAATCTTATGAACGTGATGAAAACTAGCTTGATGAGAATTCCCAATGTGTCCTCAGGAGCTCCTTCTTCATTATTAGAATTTTTCCAGGCTTATCCTTTGCTACATAAAGGATTGGGCCACCTTGCTGCACTTTATTTACTTTATTTATTTTTTGCTTGTTACTATTTATCTTGTCACAAAACTATCTATCGCCTACTATTTCAATGCTTGCAGAGAAAACCTTACTGAAAACCGCTTATCATTTCCTTCTGCTCCCCGTTCGGTTCGACACTCTTACCTATCGAAAGGACTACGATAGATCCCCTATACTTGTGGGTCATCACCCTACTCATGGTTTGAATTTATGGATGATTATACAAAAAAATTATGCCGGATTGAATTTTGCTTCCAGAAATATTTTAGATTCGGCCACGGGAGGCACTTTTATGGAAATCACTTTAGGAGAAGCTACTAAACTCCTAGATAATATTATGGTTAATTATTCTCAATGGCACACTGAAATATCTACTAATAAAAAAGTACATGCGATAGAAGAAATTAATGTTTTGAGTGGAAAGATGGATGAACTTACGAAATTATTTACTACTAAGAGTGTTTCTTCTGATCCTAATGATATGCCTTTGTCTACTTTTATTGAGAATAATAATGAATCTATGGATGTGAATTTTGTTGGTAGGAATAATTTTGGTAACAACACGTATAGAGGAAACTTTAATCCTAGGACTTATCCTAGTAATTCCTCTAATAATTATGGTAATTCCTACAACAATTCTTAGGGAAATTTTAATAAGATGCCTTCTGAGTTTGAGGCTAGTGTTAAAGATTTATAAATTCGCAAAAGAATTTCAATGCTTTGCTTGAAGAGAAATTGCTTAAAGTTGATGAATTGGCTAGGAACGTTGATAGAATTTCTCTTGATGTTGATTCTTTGAAACTTAGATCTATTCCTCCTAAGCATGATATCAATGAGTCTCTCAAAGCCATGAGAATTTCCATTGATGAGTGAAGAAAGAACCGCTAGGATGCGAGCTAAGAAAGATTGCTTTGTGAAAGCGTGTTCTTCTAATTTCTATGAAAATAAAGATGAAGATCTAAAAGTTATTGATATGTCCCCTATTAAATATTTGTTTAGCAATATGAATCTTGATAATGATGGGACTGAAAATGATCTACCTTTACCTAGAAGGCGTTCCAAAAATTCGGAGTTTTTAGATCTTGATGCAAAAATTTGTAAAAGTGGGATTGAAGAGATCAAAACTTTAGATATTAATGAACCCACTATTTTGGATTTCAAGGAATTTAATTATGATAATTTCTATTTGATAGATTGTATTTCCTTGTTGCAATCCGTGCTAAATTCTCCACATGCTTATAGCCAAAATAAAGCGTTTACTAAACATATCGTTGATGCTTTAATGCAATCTTATGAAGAAAAACATGAGTTGGACATTTCTATACCTAGAAAACTTTATGATGAGTGGGAACCTACTATTAAAATTAGAATTAAAGATCATGAATGCTATGCTTTCTGTGATTTGGGTGCTAGTGTTTCCACGATTCCAAAGACTTTGTGTGATTTGTTAGGCTTCCGTGATTTTGATGATTGCTCTTTAAACTTGCACCATTAAGAAACCTATGGGAATAATTAATGATGTTCTTATTGTTGCCAATAGGAATTATGTGCCCATAGATTTTATTGTCCTTGATATAGATTGCAATCCTTCATGTCCTATTATTCTTGGTAGACCTTTCCTTAGAACGATTAGTGCAATTATTGATATGAAGGAAGGGAATATTAGATTCCAATTTCCGTTAAGGAAAGGCATGGAACACTTCCCTAGAAAGAAAATAAAATTACCTTATGAATCTATTATGAGAGCCACTTATGGATTTCCTACCAAAGATGGCGATACCTAGATCTATCCTTGCTTTTATGCCTAGCTAGGGGTGTTAAACGATAGCGCTTGTTGGGAGGCAACCCAATTTTTTTTTGCTTTTTGCTTCTGTTTAGGAATAAATCTTTGATCTAGTCTCTGGTTAGATGTGTTTTTATGTTTTAATTATTGTTTGTGCCAAGTTAAACCTATAGGATCTTCTTGGATGATAGTTATTTGATCTTGCAGAAAATTCCAGAAACTTTCCGTTCACGAAAATAATTTTTAAAAATCACCAGAACTTGATAAAATATTGATTCCAATTGCTGCTGATCAATAAACAAATTGTGTAGGTCTTCCTATTTTGGCTAAATTTTTGGAGTTCTATAAGTTTGCGTTAGTTACAGATAACTACATACTGTTCTGTTTTTGACAGATTCTGTTTTTCGTGTGTTGTTTGCTTATTTTGATGAATCTATGGCTAGTAAAATAATTTATAAACCATAGAGAAGTTTGAATACAGTAGGTTTAACACTAATATAAATAAATAATGAGTTCATTACAGTACATTGAGGTGGTGCTTGTTTTCTTTCGCTAACGGAGCTCACGGGATTTTCTGTTAAGTTTTGTGTTGTGAAGTTTTCAAGTTTTAGGTAAAAGATTTGATGGGTTATGGAACAAGGAGTGGAAAGAGCCTAAGCTTGGGGATTCCCATATCACCCCAAGATAATCTAAGGACACCAAAAATCTAAAGCTTGGGGATGCCCGGGAAGGCATCCCTCTTTAAATCTACTTCCATCGGTAACTTACATGGAGCTATATTTTTATTCACCACATGATATGTGTTTTGCTTGGAGCGTCTTGTATTATTTGATTCTTTGCTTTTTAGTTTAGCACAATTATTTTTGCTGCACACAGCTTTTGATGAGAGACACACATGATTCGGAATTGATTAGAATAGTCTATGTGCTTCACTTATATCTTTTGAGTTATATAGTTTTTGCTCTAGTGCTTCACTTATATTTTTTTTAGCACGGTGGTGATTTTTTTTTATAGAAACTATTTTCCTCTCATGCTTCACTTATATTATTTTGAGAGTCTTAAACAGCATGTTAATTTGCTTAATCCTAATATGCTAGGTATTCAAGACTAGTAAAAACTTTCTTATGAGTGTGTTGAATACTAAGAGAAGTTTGATGCTTGATGATTGTTTTGAGATATGGAGGTAGTGATATTAAAGTTGTGCTAGTTGAGTAGTTGTGAATTTGAGAAATACTTGTGTTGAAGTTTGCAAGTCTCGTAGCATGCACGTATGGTAAACATTATGTAACTAATTTGAAACATCAGGTGTTCTTTGATTGTCCTCCTTATGAGTGCCGGTCGGGGATGAGCGATGGTCATTTCCTACAAATCTATCCCCCTAGGAGCATGCGCGTAGTGCTTGGTTTTTGATGACTTGTAGATTTTTTCAACAAGTATGTGAGTTCTTTATGACTAATGTTGAGTCCATGGATTATACGCACTCTTACCCTTCCATCACGGCTAGCCTCTTCGGTACCGTGCATTGCCCTTTCTCACATTGAGAGTTGGTGCAAACTTCGCAGGTGCATCCAAACCCCGTGATATGATACGCTCTTTCACACATAAACCTCCTTATATCTTCCTCAAAACAGCCACCATACCTACCTATTATGGCATTTCCATAACCCTTCCGAGATATATTGCCATGCAACTTTCCACCGTTCCATTTATCATGACACGTTCATCATTGTCATATTGCTTTGCATGATCATGTAGTTGACATAGTACTTGTGGCAAAGCCACCATTCATAATTCTTTCATACATGTCACTCTTGATTCATTGCATATCCCGGTACACCGCCAGAGGCATTCGTATAGAGTCATACTTTGTTCTAGTATCGAGTTGTAATCATTGAGTTGTAAATAGATAGAAGTGTGATGATCATCATTTTTAGAGCATTGTCCCAAGTGAGAAAGAAAAATAAAAATAAAAAGAAGAGAAAGGCCATAAAAAAAGAGAAGAAGGCCCAAAAAAATGAGAGAAAAAGAGAGAAGGGACAATGTTACTATCCTTTTACCACACTTGTGCTTCAAAATAGCACCATAATCTTCATGATAGAGAGTCTCTTGTTTTTTCACTTTCATATACTAGTGGGAATTTTTCATTATAGAAATTTGCTTGTATATTCCAACAATGGGCTTCCTCAAATGCCCTAGGTCTTTGTGAGCAAGCAAGTTGGATGCACACCCACTTAGTTTCTTTTGATCTTTCATACATTTATAGCTCTAGTTCATCCGTTGCATGGCAATCCCTACTCCTTGCATTAACATCAATCGATGGGCATCTCCATAGCTCATTGATTAGCCGCGTTGATGTGAGACTTTCTCCTTTTTTGTCTTCTCCACATAACCCCCATCATTATATTCTATTCCACCCATAGTGCTATATCCATGGCTCACGCACATGTATTGCGTGATGGTTGAAAAAGTTTGAGATTACTAAAGTATGAAACAATTGCTTGGCTTGTCATCGGGGTTGTGCATGATGAGAGTATTCTTGTGTGACGAAAATGGAGCATGACCAAACTATATGATTTTGTAGGGATGAACTTTCTTTGGCCATGTTATTTTGAGAGGACATAATTGCTTAGTTAGTATGCTTGAAGTATTATTACTTTTATGACAATATGAACTTTTGTCTTGAATCTTTCGGATCTGAATATTCATACCACAATTAAGAAGAATTACATTGAAATTATGCCAAGTAGAATTCCACATCAAAAGTTCTGTTTTTATCATTTACCTACTCGAGGACGAGCAGGAATTAAGCTTGGGGATGCTTGATACGTCTCCAACGTATCTATAATTTTTTATTCTTCCATGCTATATTATATTATGTTTTGGACATTAATGGGCTTTATTATACACTTTTATATTATTTTTGGGACTAACCTATTAACCGGAGGCCCAGCCCAGAATTGTTGTTTTTTGCCTATTTCAGAGTTTCACAGAAAAAGTATATCAAAATGAGTCCAAACGGAATGAAATCTTCGGGAACGTGATTTTTGAGCGAACGTGATCCAGAGGACTTGGACCCTACGTCAAGACATCAACCAGGAAGGCACGAGGTAGGCGCGCCTACCCCTGTATGCCCTCCACCCTCGTGTGCCCCATGTTTCTCAACCGAAGTACTACTTCCTCCTATATATACCTCGTACCCCCAAACTACGGATCTGAGCCAAAAACCTAATTCCACCGTCGCAACCTTCTGTACCCGTGAGATCCCATCTTGGGGCCTTTTCCGGAGCTCCGCCGGAGGGGGCATCGATCACGGAGGGCTTCTACATCAACACCATAGCCTCTCCGATGATGTGTGAGTACTTTACCTTAGACCTTTGGGTCCATAGTTAATAGCTAGATGGCTTCTTCTCTCTTTTTGGATCTCAATACAATGTTCTCCCCCTCTCTCATGGAGATCTATTTGATGTAATCTTCTTTTGCGGTGTGTTTGTTGAGACCGATGAATTGTGGGTTTATGATCAAGTTTATCTATGAACAATATTCGAATCTTCTCTGAATTCTTTTATGTATGATTGGTTATCTTTGCAAGTCTCTTCGAATTACCAGTTTGGTTTGGCCTACTAGATTGATCTGCCTTGCAGTGGGAGAAGTGCTTAGCTTTGGGTTCAATCGTGCGGTGTCCTTTCCCAGTGACAGTAGGGGCAGCAAGGCACGTATTGAATTGTTGCCATCGAGGATAACAAGATGGGGTTTATATCATATTGCATGAGTTTATCCCTCTACATCATGTCATCTTGCTTAAAGCGTTACTCTGTTCTTATGAACTTAATACTCTAGATGCATGCTGGATAGCGGTCGATGTGTGGAGTAATAGTAGTAGATGCAGGCAGGAGTTGGTCTAATTGTCTCAGACGTGATGCCTATATACATGATCATACCTAGATAATCTCATATTATGCTCAATTCTGTCAATTGGGCAACAGTAATTTGTTCACCCACCATAATACTTATGCTCATGAGAGAAGCCACTAGTGAAACCTATGTCCCCCGGGTCTATTTTCCATCATATTAATATCCCGACAACAAGCTATTTCTGGCGCCGTTTTTATTTTGCTTTCTTTACTTTGCATCTTTATCACAAAAATACCAAGAATATTATCTTATCATTTCTATCAGATCTGACTATCATAAGTGACTGTGAAGGGATTGACAACCCATTTATTGCGTTGGTTGCGAGGATTTATTTGTTTGTGTAGGTGCGAGGGACTCGTGCGTGGCCTCCTACTGGATTGATACCTTGGTTCTCACAAACTAAGGGAAATACTTACGCTACTTTGCTGCATCACCCTTTCCTCTTCAAGGGAAAACCAACGCAGTGCTTAAGAGGTAGCAAGGGTCCATGGCGCGCCCCCTGCCTCGTGGGCCCATGGTGGCTCCCCTCGACTTATTCCTGCACCCACACACTCCTTCTTCCTCCCAAAAAAATCACCAACCAGCTCAAGCACGAGTTCTTGCTCATTTTGCCATGATTTTCGATCTCCTTGCTCAAAGCCCGCCCTCGCCGCCCCTACCTCTCCGTCGCCGAGAACCTCCCCGCCACCGTCTCTCCCCTCTCTGTAAGCCCCCCACCCCTCCCCCACCCCTCTCTCTCTACTCAGTTAGTAGATGTTTTTTAGTAGTAGTAGATGTTAATTTAGGGTTCATAGATAATGATTTTTAGTAGTAGTAGATGTTAATTAGTAGTAGTGATGGTACTAGTTAACTAGGGTAGTATGGTTAATAGTAGATGTTTTTTACTATTGTATAATGTAGTTTTTTTAATGTTTTTAGTAAGTTTCTAAAATAATTAGTAAGTAAATTAATAAACTAGTTGAACTAGTTTAGTTTTAGTTGAACTAGTTTAGTAAGTAAATTAATAAACTAGTTGAACTAGTTGAATTAATAGAACTAATGTATTTTTAGTAAGAAAATTAATATAACTAGTTGAACTACTTTATTTTTAGAAAGAACTAGTTTTTTCTATTTATAGTAAGTTTATATTTAGTAAGAACTAGTTGAACATGTCATATTTGTTGTTATTTTTTTAGTTTAAGCAATTATTTGGGATGTATTAGTGATAACTTATAGGGTTTTTGCTTTTGCAGAAATCAAGGAACCCCTCCATCATCCCCGCCGTCGTCCCCATCACCGACCCCCTCCGACCTTGAGGTGAGACCAGCCAAATCTCCATGTCAATATGAGTCCTATAAGATATATATATATATATATATATATATATATATATATATATATATATATATATATGATATATGATGTAGATAAAAACATGTATATCTTGTGTTTCTCAAATAGGATATGTGGTTGCCCAAGTGGCCGGTCATGTTCAGGTTACACCTCCGAGTGGCCTATGTTTTGCCGGAGTGTTGATTAATTTCTGTTCTGGCAAATTTCAGGCGCTCGATATGTACTTTTTTAGCAAAGGTCATGCCGGATTTTTTACGTGAATTACGGCATGACTTGTGCTAGAATATGTAGGAAATATCGAGTGGCCTGGATTTTCTTGAAAAATAATGATCTAATTTAGGTTGTTTAGTACATATATTTAATTGTACAATTTTAATCTTTGAATTATGAACGTTGGAAATGTCGTACTCGGACGATGAAAGTCTCCCGAGGGAGTGCAGCTGGTGCCACGACGATCGAGGTGCATGCGACAGTGCCCTCACGGGCGAAGATCGGCGCATCGGCATTAAGCTCGAGGAGACCTTCGATGTTGAAAGCGATGCATAACAACGACAAGTGTTTTTCGTAATTAAGCACGACTTCAACTACTTCAACGTCTAATTTTCATCTTTTACAATTCGATTAGCTTATCCCATGCCATGCAAGACGCTATGTCTTGGAGAGGATGGGTTTTGAAGACCACGAAAATTTTGAAACAAAGAAAATACACCTAAGGACCCATCATGATATGGATTTTGAAGTAAATCTGTACAATTCTCAGAGCGTAACCCATTTTGGTTGCCAAAATTGGGAAGCACTTTGCAAAATGTATGGTTTTTATGAGGGTATGATTGTCACCATGGATCTTGGTGATCCTGACATCGAGCAAGACAATATGGACATTTGGGTCCTTGTTGACACGCTTCCAATTCTACCGCTATGTAAGTTTCTCAAACATAGTTGTTAACTAATTTATATTGTTTGTTTCAAAATAGTTGACAACTTATTTCCATTGATAGCTTATTTTCATTCTTCAAAGAATGTGCGGAAGATGGTAGACAAAACCCACTACACCGATGGCTCCGAGTTAACTTATAAGGAGAAAAATCATCTGATCACATTTTGTACTTATCTTGAGAATTACAATACCTATTATCGAACTCCTCCAAATTATGGTGAATACGTGCCACTAGTGCACGTGTTGAACCACGGTAACTTCTATGGAGATACCCTGGTAAGATTTTTTACTATTACGACATCCGTGCATCTTTTGCATACTTCTAAAACCAGTACATCATTGCTAACTACGAAGTTATTACTATGTTTTTCAACAGAAAATCCCGATGGATTGTGTGCCTCATCTGATGTATCAGAATGGTCGCCTTGAAGTTCTGAACATACAGCCAGGTCATCCTACGGATCTCACTGTGCATATCGGATTTCTAAAACCGGTGAACACATGCTAATCAAAGAATGGAAAAAATGTTTGGACATTCGTAAGGAGGTTCTTGGAAGCAACATTAAGCGAAAGGAAAGAATTGGAGACCAGATAATCTCCATTCTCCATAATGGAGAGTCAGGGGCAATCTTGTTTTTTGCTATTTTACCTTTGAGAATATAGTAGGTCCTAAGAGAATCTAGTAGGTCCTATGAGGTACAATATGTTTATTATGTGGTACAATGTGTTAGAGTTGATGATGAGGTGTAGTTGTGATTATGACTAGTGACCAATTAGCTATGTGATGTCTCATTGATGAAAGCGATGATCATGTGGAGGTGTTATATGACAATGATGTATTATGATGATAAGTTGTTAATGATATGATGATGATGATATTTATTATATCATTGGGTGAAAGAACCGCGGATTAGTTTCAAGTGGATGTCCATCCACTTGAAACTAGTCCACGGTTCTTTCAACCTGTGATGTAATAACTCATTATGATGTAAAAACAATCTCTAAATTCCTGTTGTATGAAAACTTGTATAAAGGTGTATGAATACAACATGAAATAAAAAATAAATAAAATACGAAATAATAGTGGTAGCGCGGGCAGGGAGAAGCGCTACTAGTAATTTCCAGTAGCGCTCTTCTGAGAAAGCGCTACTACTAAGTCAATATAGCAGTAGCATGGGTTAACTCAAGCTACTGCTAACCTTTAGTTGTAGCGCCGTACCAGTAGCGCTCCTGCCCGCGCTACAGATAGGCCTAAAACTAGCGCTGCTGCTAGGCTTTTCCCTAGTAGTGATGGAACAATGAAAAATTATAGATACGTTGGAGATGTATCAACTGCAGGGGCTATTATTGATTGCAACAAAGGCAATGTCACTTTTCATGTCAATGGTAATGAGCATAAGGTACAATTTCCGAAGAAACAACCTCAAGTTCATATTATCAATTCTATTGGAAAAAAATTCAACTATTACTATTGGAGGTTTTGAATTCCCTCTTCCTACAGTCAAAAAGAAATATGATATTCTTATTGTTGGGGACATGCATATCCTCGTTGAGGTAACCTAGTGTTATTCAAAAATTCTCCGGTTTCATGTTATTTGAAAGAAGTTTGTTAATAAGACTTGATCTACCTTGTTAATGGATTCCTTTTGATGAGCATGAGATGGATGAATTCGGAAAGCACAACCTTATGTACCCAGCTTTACTTTCTGTTATTTAGAATAAATTAAGAAAAAATAATATTATTCGTCTGTTTTCTGAATTATCCATGCAATAAAAAATGTCTCAAAAATAAAAGTTCTCCAAATGCCCTAAAAATTTAGTATGATTTTTTATAGAATATTTAGAAATTCTGGCACTGAGAATGCACCAGGGGTCTCCACCAGTGGAACACAAGGGTGGAGGGCGTGCCGTACCCCCCTGGGCATGCCCCCTGCCTTTTGGGTCCCACGTGGGTCCCCTTCACTTATTCTAGCAGCCATCCACTTCATCTCCCTCCAGAAAAAAATCATCCCATTTCTCAAACCTGTGTTCTAGCTCATCTTGCTGCCATTTTCGATCTCCTTTTGCAAAGCTCCATTTGCAAAACTGTTTTGGGGGATTGTTCTTCGGTATGTGACTCCTCCATTGGTCCAATTAGTTTTTGTTCTAGTGCTTTATTTATTGCAAATTTTTGCTGCTTTGGTGACCTTGTTCTTGAGCTTGCATGTCAAATTTATATGGTCCAAGGTAGTTTTGATGCAGGATATAACTTCTAGACACTTGTAGGAGTAGTTGTTATCAATCTTGTTGAGTTTGGTTCACTTTTATTTCGAGTCACTAAAAATTTTAGAATTTTTGAAAGGGAGAAAATTATGAGGAGATTGTTGTGAAGCTCTTCGAGCCGGGGTTCGAAGGAAAATGAAATTGACGAGAAGAAGAAGCCCAAGTACAACCTTCCTCACACCGTGAAGGTTCGGCCGTGTGAATGGCCAAGTGATGCATTCTTGGAGGCGGCCGGAATTTATGAGGATTTCTATTATTTGGCTGGGAATGCAGGCATCACCGGCTTCCACCACGATAAGTGTGATCAATACCTCTTACTCACTAATACCTTCGTGCAAAATTTTCACTTTCATGCTAGGAAATCACCACCCACGGTAGAAGTTTATTTATATGATGAGCACAAGGAGATGACGCTTTATTACTTTTGTGAGGTTTGTAAATTACCTTATGAGGGCAGCGTCGATGAACCACGTCCTAGATATGTGGAAGATTTTATTGATGAAGTTACCATAGGGGAAAGGAGAAAGGTGTCGGAAGCGAGAGTGGCTAGTTTACATTTTCGTGTTTTGTGCTACTACTCACTATTTGCTGGGAGATGTTTAATTGGTCGCGGGGAGAGTGGAGGCTTTAGTGCTCCTGACCTTGCTATTTTGCGCCATGCTTTACTTCATGATAGAACTTTTAGTTTGGGTGCTATGGTTGCTCGACGGTTGACTTTAAACCGTTCGAAGGGTCCTATCTTTGGAGGTATCTATGCCTCCCGCCTTACTAAACGCTTCGAGATACCCATTAGGCACGATGAGAGAGAGGAGAAGCTGCTACCCACTATATACTTAGATTATGACAGTATGGTAGCACATGATTTTATTAGGAATGATAAGGACAAGAGACTCATCTATAACCTGGTATTTAGCGAGAAGACTTGTCAGATTATTACCTTGCCTGCACCTTCGTTGTTCAATATTCATTCAGGCAGGTACCTCATCATGCCCGAGGACATCTATGCATACTAGGAGCTGATGCAATCCCCAGTTCCTCAGCTAGAGCCATCACCTGATCCATATCAGGAGTCTGTTTATCAGTGGGAGCCGCAGGAGCTCGCTAACCAGTGGAACCCCCAGGATTCTCCTCAGTACACCGGAGAGGGATACTTTTATCCATGGGCTTAGACCAACTTAGGCCAAAAGCCTAAGCTTGGGGGAGTACGTATTTCTCACCGACATTACATTCATGTTCACATATTCATTCCAGTTGTCGGTGTTCATACTTTTTCATTGTATTATCCATGTTAGTTTATTTCTTTTTTTCGCCTTCTTCTTGTGTGTTTGAAAAACTTTAAGAAAAAACAAAAAAACTAGTTTTAGATTTTGTTTAGTTTCCTTTCCATGCTTGTTTAGTAGTTGTAGTATTACAAGAAAACCCAAAAAGATTTCTCGTTCTTCTTTTGCTTTTTGGGAGCTTTCCTGTGTAAATAGCTTTTCCCGTTCTTGTTTTACTTCATTCAAAAAAAAACAAAAACTCCAAAAACATTTCAGTGTATTTCTTTGAAATTCTTTTCTTTTCTCTAGGGGGTCGAGAGGAGAAGACCACAATGAAAATGTTGGGTTGCTCTCATATATATCATTGTTGATCTAACAAAGAGCCCATATTACCTTGTCGTCTCCTTTGAATAAATGTTTGCAGATTCCAGCTTAGTCCGATGCACGTGCACTCTTATTATTATTCACACCGTTCGGTCGTGCAAGTGAAAGTCAATAATGACGATATATGATGAAGTGATTGAGATGAGGAAAAGCTGGTATGAACTCGATCTATTTTGTTTTTGTAAATATGATTAGTTCATCGTTCTTGATTCAGCCCATTATGAATGAAACATGTTTGTAATGACAATTAGAGATTATAGTTACTCATGCCATGCTTAATTAGCTAGGAGTTTATAATGGTTTACCTTGCGTGCCAACATGCTTTTAAAATGGTTGTGATGTAGTATGATAGGATGGTATCCTCCTTTGAATGATTTAAGTGGCTTGACTTGGCACATGTTTTTGCATGTAGTTAAAACCAATCAACATAGCCTCAACGATATTTATGTTCATGGTGATTTATATCCTACACATGCTTGCACTCAATGTTGGTTAATCTCAATGCATGTTTATGACTGTTGTCGCTCTCTAGTTGGTCGCTCCTCAATATTTTTCTAGCTTTCACTTGTACTAAGCGGGAATACAGCTTGTGCATCCACTTCCATAAACCCATAGTTGTTCCATATGAGTCCACCATACCTACCAATATGCGGTATTTACCTGCCGTTCCAAGTAAATTTGCATGTGCCAAACTCTAAACCTTCAAATGATAATCTGATTTGTATGCCCGAATCGCTCATCACTACAAAAAAGACACATCAGTGACATTTTGGGCCGAACGAAAAAAATTTATGTCATAGTTGTGAAACTTCTATGAAAATAATTGTGACAAAACCCGGTATCATCATAGAAGTGGTGGGGTCCTACTTCTATGACAAGAAATCATGACTGAAAATGGGCTTTTTGTCCTGGGCGGGCCGGAGACGCAGCTGCATGACATTCTTTGGGCCGTCCATGATGGAGAAAAACGTGGTAGAAGCGAGGGCGAGGAAAATATCAGGGGAGTTCCCGGTTACTGTGGGTCGTCGGGGGCCGAGCGATGCGCGTTTCTCTCGTACGTCTGGCGCTGTCTTGCGGCGTTGGGCTCTAATCGAACCCGAGTGAGGCGTTGGGCTCTAATCGAACCCGGGCGACAGATTGCAGTTACGCTGGCGTTCTTGAACCCGAGCGATCGATTGATCCCTTGCTGTTTCTTGAACACTGGTGATTCGCCGCTCTGCTGCTAAGCTGAAGCCGATCGATGCCTCTGGATGAACAAAGTGGCGTAGTTGGGGGGTTTGGATGAACAGTTCCCGGTGGGGGGTTGGATGAACAGGACCCCGTGGTAGTAGAGGCCGCTGCCGCTGGATGAACAGTACCCCGATCGCTCGAGCCGGTGGATGAACAGGACCCCATGGAGGGATGGATGAACAGGACCCCGTGGAGGGCTGGATGAAACGGGACCCGTGGAGGGCTGGATGAGCGATGGCCGTGGAGGGTGGTTGAACAGGACCCGTGGAGAGGGCTGGTTGAGCGATGGCGGTGGAGGAGCGCACGGTGGAGGCTGGATGAGCGAGGAGCCCGTGGATGAGCGATCGCGGTGGAGGATGGAGGAGGTCGACGATGGATGAACAGTAGCCCGTGGAGGCTGGAGGAGGTCGACGGTAGAGATGAACAGTATCCCGTGGAGTCCCGTTTTGCGGTACGCCACACCCCTCCCGATCAACAGGACCCCGCTTCCACCGTAGGAGGTCTGTTTCCTCCGTTTTGCGGTATGCCAGGCCCCACCCGATTAATAAGATCCCGTTTGACCGTTTCCTTTGTTCTGCAGTACGCCAGGCCTCGTTTCCATCGGCTGTTCCGTTCAAGCCGGTTGGCTCCCGATGAACAACACGCATTATGTTGCCTCCCGATGAACACTGCGCATTCCGTTGCCTCCCCATGAACACGACGATGATGCAGCTTCTCCGTTCCGACCCAGCCATGTACACAAGCCCTGGCCATACGTATCCGTGAGTAGGCGTTATGTACGTACGTGGCCGTATTTTCTTTCTTGCACCCTGGCCGCTGTACGTACGTGTACATGCTACGTGCGCGCCTCTACTACGACACGTGTGCGCCTCTACCACGACACGTGCGCGCCTCTACATCAACAAGTATGTACGTACATGTTCGCGACCAGAATGACAATGCTACATATGCTCGACCAGGTATGTCCGGACTGTTAGGCACTTCCTTCCGTGCGAAGATGTAGCTGGTGGGTCTCAGCAGTCAGGGGGGCGAATCAATTTTTGCCCTTCATATGGTCACACTTCCTTGTGTGCGAAGATGTAGCTGGTGGGTCCCAGTAGTCCGGGGGAGAAAACATTATTTTTAGGGTAAAAAGGATGCAGTTGCATGCATGCATCCATGGGCGTGGTGCGTCCCCACTGCCAGCCTCTCACATATAGTCATCTTCCGATGACTCTCGGTTACTAACCACATTGACCATACCGTGCCGAGCGCACCAAGGCCGGTGGACGACGACGAGGCCCCAGACTGGAACTATCCGGAGATGGGGAAGACGCGGCAGTGGAGTCGCAGATAGAGAGGAGTGGGAAACTTGACTGGTTCGGGTGCGGGGTGGGCCTACACTCGGCATAACAGGAGGTGTGGAGTGGAGGGATGGTCTGGCCGTCGGCGGGGTAGCTTTTCACTGAGGCACGCAAAATAATGCCATTTGGGCCTTGGGAGGCTGGGCAAGCCGGTCGGCAGCTGGGGTAAGAAGACGAGAGATTGAAGAAGAATGGCGACCATTGGGTGTAAATCTAACGCCTTCTTAGGCTTTGACCTATTGGCCCACATGTCAGACAATCCATTTCTTTTTTAGTCCATTTGGTGGGCTGGGTGAAACAATGATGTAGCATCTATGCAGCCCATTTATATATATGGTAGAATTTAAAGCCCATTTGCATCTTTCTCGAAATCCGCGGACTTGCTGGGTTGGGTGAAAATATCATGTTGGGCTGGACGGAGAAATGTTAGAAAAATATAAACACATGATTGCACGTCTATTACTGCATTGGTCAGTAAAATCTTTGCATGCTTATGTACGCAATCACTAGGAGTTAACTTTCCAAGTTACATATAAACAATTATTATTATTATTTTGTAAGAACTTTCAACTTACGAAATAAAATATCATTTTAAGTTGATGAGTTAATAGGACGTGCATTATTATTATTTTTTAGGCTAGACGTGGGACAGTAGAGTTGGTTCCAGGGAAAAGTACTGGGAGAAAACCCAGTTTACATCGAAAAAGAAAATGGGAGAAAATTCAGATATACGATTAATGAAAGCAAAAATAAAGGAAGTGGGAAGGTCTATAAAATGGTTGGACTAACGACGGGTTTAACGGAACCTTATGTTGTTTCTATTATATATATATATATATATATATATATGTAATAAAATAAGATATAAATATAGTTTCAGTTTTGCATTCTTATAGAAAACATAGGTTCAGTTTTGCATTCTTATAGAAAAATAGAACTGAGCTGTGCGTCGTCTTGAAAAAACAAACATAACTTGGGTTGCTGATGTTATAGACAAGCTAGGCTGGGAGGCCCAGAGGCCGCTTGATACCTGCTTGATCCAAAAAATGTTGAAACATGTCGTGAGCTACCCATGTTAAACAACAAAACCTAGGCCATGGACCTGGTGGGCCCGGGACTATCAGCCTCTCGACGAACAGTTGTCTCCCAATTCCTCTTATTTTGCTGACCATGTTGGGGAATGACAGACGGCAGCGCCGCGGCGAGAGCACCAAGGCGGAGGATGACGTCGAGACCTTGGACCGAACGAACCGGAGCGGGGTAAGATGCAGGCGGAGGGGAGTACGAGAGTTGACTTGTTCGGGTGTAGGGTGGGCCGGTGGAGCTGCCGCCACCGGACAATGTGTGGGAGTAGAGGGATGGCCTGGCAAACACCATAGGCTATGATGGCCAGCCGATGTATAGGAAGAGGACGAAAGATTGAACAAAATAAAGAAATACAAATGGATAGGTGGTTGGTCCCATATGTTTGTGTACAAGACCTGCTGGGTCCACCTGAGAAGGGGAATATGTTGGGAGGAAGGAGATACAAAGCATGGCAGCCGAGTAAACTAGTTTTTTTTAACAGACAAGTGAACTAGTTACATACATAAGCAAATAGCCACTAAAAAAAGCAAACAGGTTAATGGGTTCTTAAAAGAAATATTTCGGACAAAACAGATAATTACGACACATATGCTAATGCACGAAACACTCAAATGATAAAGGCACTTATAAACAGATAAAGTACAACATCTAGACCTTCCTGGCACGCTTGATCATGACGCTGTGGCTGTCTGTGTACTCATCGATTACGGCAAGCAGACACGCCCTCATGTCCAAGATCCACCTGCACATGTCGTAGCATGCGTGTGCGTCCTTGGCCGCGTAGGTTATGTAGGCTAGATTCAGAGGTACCTCCCACGTTTTCAGGTCCTTGGTATCGTTGTCTTCTTTCATGTTGGCGTATCAGGGGTCGATGATGGTCTCGGCGAGGTCAACCACGGAGTCCTTCTCCTGCCCGTTGCTGATGATCTTGTATTGCTTCTGGATGTCGACAAGCTTGTTGCACCAGATGGCCGAATCGTCGCGTTCTTCCTTCTCTCCACTGTAGCAAACGTGTAGTCAGCGCTGCCGATGAAACGAGCGAATGCTCCAGAACCTCTGATGTCCCTACAACAGTGGTAGACGAGAACCTCGTCCAGCACACATACCTGGGTGACGGCAATCCGATGGGCCCTGTCAGGAGATGAATGGATGGGCACAAGGTCTAGTCCTGCGACCTTGTGCTTTCTCGTCCTGTAGGTATTGCTTGAACTCGGCGAGGCAGAGCTTCACCGAGTCCGGATCATTGGTGTACATCACATTCAACTTGGTGCAGCCATTGGACTGAACGGCAAACTCAAAGGGGAACTCCTTGCTGAAGTCCATATCCAGCAGGCTCACCCCTCGGATCGCCATTGGAGTCTCTTCAAGTGAACGAGTGGGTAGGCAGCGGCAGCAGTTCATTTTTCACCTCTTGGGGAACTGGATTCAACACTAAACTGAGTGTGTATAGGCGACAACATTTACTACCCCTCCCTCGCCGGCTGCATGCCCGGCAAAAGATGCACCCTCGGTTCAAATGCCTCCATTAAGAAACCTACTCCGGCCACAAGTCAGTTCACGAGCGGGTCTATATTTGTACTGTAATAACAAGAGTTAGTGGTCACTTTACTTAAATTTAATTATCTTTATTAGAAATTTATACTTAAAACAAGCAATGCATTGGTTCGTTCTATCAGTGCCATAGGATCAACATGCACAACAATTAGAATTATTATTCTCGGGGCCTTTTGATCTGCACATTTGTTGCACATTCACACAGATAATACTACCAAGTTTGAACTATTTGTTATGGTTGTTGTCCTCTGCATCATCATGCCGTGTTTCCCAGCTTGCAAGATTCAGAACCAACAAATAAGATCCAAATAATAAGTACAACAAAGATGCCTACACATCTCATTGATTGCCAGCTTGCAAGATTCATAACCAACAAATAAGATTCAAATAATAAGTACAACAAATATGCCTACACATCTCATTGATTCCCAGCTTGCAAGATTCAGAACCAAACCATTAGAGCCATTTGATAAAGTGAATATCGGGATTAAATCCATCTTGGCTAGTCGTTTCATACAATCGAAGAACATGGCGAATGCTCTTGACCGTCACAACATCTGTAGTTGAGTATTCCTGTTTGCACAACACAAATAAGAAGAGACTGATTACTATAACAGTGGCACTCCTTGAACTCAAGCTGCAACTCCACTCGGATGAGGCCTGCCTGTAGTTCAATGATTCAATTCATGCGCCTTTTCTGAAGTTCACCTGAAATGAAGCAAAGATTGCATCATTCAGCTAGCAAGAAGTACTTGCTCTTGTGAGCTGGCAAGTTCTTCTTTAGTAGTTGCACTAAAATTGAGGAACATTGAGGTTGGCTGTCCGGCTCATGTAAGGTGCAACTATAATTTCTTATCCTTTTGTGCAGCTCCACTAAAATAAAGTGTCATTGAGGTGACAGTGACGGCTCATCTTGCAAAGGCTAATAAAATGTTGCACGAGATTACCAGCAAAATTTGATGGAGATATTGGAAACTCCAATCAACATTCTGTGCAGTTCCACCAAAATTTAGAGATGTTGCCCACGTGACATTTTAGTTGAATTGCACAAGACACTCATTAAAAAAAGTGTTTTGTGCAGTTCGCCGAAATGTCACAATAGCAACAAGGTGAAATGGATATCCCTATGTACACAAAAAGATAGAAAGTAAGCAGTTGCTGGTCAATAAGAATATACGAAACATACACGAAATGAAAAGAATCATCTTAATTATGTTCATGGCAATCACGCAAGGACAGTAGAAATTTTAAAACATTAGCAATGCTTCATGTTACCGGAAGCATTACGATCAACAATGACATTCGTCAAATATGGGATTACTTTAATGGTGGCATTGCTTGTTTATCAGATACAGTAAATCAACAGCAGCTAAAGAGTTGGTTTAAGGGCATGGGACCGTGGGGACACCAGGACACTCAGCAGCGTAAAGGAGCAACTTACTTATAATACTGGGGAAAACAGCAAGAGTACCATTTGTAACACAGTTTAATTGCGTCATATCACTAGAGGCATTAGATTAACAATAACACTTGTTAGACATGTCCCTAAGGTAACAGTGTGATCGCTTCATTTTACATGTGCCCTTACATTAACAACAACAAAAGGTTGGTATAAGGACATGCGACAGTGGACGCATCAGCACAATGTACCTACAAGGAAGCATAAAGTGGTGATGCCGAGTTTGTTCATGCTTTGTGAGGGTAGAAAATCTAATCCTGGAGACCGTTTACTATGTGAGGGCGGCAAATCTAATCCTGGAGACCTTTTACTATGTGAGGGCAGCAAATCTAATCCTGGAGACCTCTTACTATGTGAGGGCAGCAAATCTAGTCCTGGAGACCTTTTAGTATGTGAGGGCAGCAAATCTAATCCTGGAGACCTTTTACTATGTGAGGGCAGTGATACGTCTCCAACGTATCTATAATTTATGAAGTATTCATGCTATTATATTATCCATCTTAGATGTTTTATATGCATTTATATGCTATTTTATATGATTTTTGGGACTAACCTATTAACCTAGAGCCCAGTGCCAGTTTCTATTTTTTCCTTTTTTTGAGTTTTACAGAAAAGGAATACCAAATGGAGTCCAATTGATGTTCCAATTTTTGATGATTTTTTATGGACCAAAAGAAGCCCCTGGAGTAAAAGAGTTGGGCCAGAAGAGTCCCGGGCTGTACACGAGGGTGGGGGGCGCGCCCACCCCCCTAGGCATGGGCCCCTGCCTCGTGGACAACTCAGAGAGCCCCCCTGACGTGAAACCAACGCCAAAAATTCCTATAAATATAGAAACGTCCAGAAAATAACCTAGATCGGGAGTTCCGCCGCCGCAAGCCTCTGTAGCCACGAGAAATCAATCTAGGCCCTCTCTGGAACCCTTCCGGAGGGGGCCATCATCACCTGAGGCCATGGAGGAGGATCCCGGAGGGGCCATCATCGCCATGAAGGCCAAGATCCAGAGGGAGAACCTCTCCCCATCCAGGGGGTGCCCATGGAGGAGGAAGCACAAGGGGGAGAACCTCTCCTCCTCTCTCTCGATGGCGCCGAAGTGCCATCGGGAGGGGAATCATCGCTGCAGTGATCGTCTTCATCAACATCACCATCATCATCACCATCCTCATCTATTTTACGCGGTCCACTCTCCCGCACCCCACTATAATCCCTACTTGAACATGGTGCTTTATGCCACATATTATGATCGAATGATGTGTTGCCATCTTATGATGTTTTGAGTAGATTCTTTTGTCCTTGGGTTGATTGATGATCTAGATTGGCACGAGTTGTATGTTTTATTTTGGTGCTGTCCTATGGTGCCCTCCGTGTCGCGCAAGCGTGAGGGATTCCCGCTGTAGGGTGTTGCAATACGTTTACGATTCACTTATAGTTGGTTGCTTGAGTGACAAAAGCATAAACTCGAGTAAGGGGGTTGTTGCGTATGGGATAAAGGGGACTTGATACTTTAATGTTATGGTTGGGTTTTACCTTAATGATCTTTAGTAGTTGCAGATGCTTGCAAGAGTTCCAATCATAAGTGCATATGATCCAAGAAGAGAAAGTATGTTAGCTTATGCCTCTCCCTCATATGAAATTGCAATGATGACTACCAGTGTTGTTAACGATTGCCTAGGATAATTCCGCACACCGACCCATCATTATTCCACACTCGCTATTTATAATATTTCGTAATATATTCTAACTTTATGATAACAGCACCTACTTTTATGTTTTAGCTCTCCGATATCATGCAAAGTTATCCTCTTCATACCCTAACGTAGTTTTATTTCTCGTTTCTAGTTGGAAGAAAAGCGTTCGGTGTCGTGAGAGTCGTGTCGATGGCGAATGGGACTTGAGAGAATATTGATCTTACCTTTAGCTCCTTGTGGGTTCGACACTCCATACTTATCACTTCCACCATTCGGAATTGCTACGATGATTCCCTGCACTTGGGGATTATCAGGCAACAATTCTAATCCTGGAGACCTTTTACTATGTGAGGGCAACAAATCTAATCCTGGACATACTCTGTTGACTTGTCCACCAGCCGCCACTTTCTATCATTTTTTCAACCAATAATAGATATGTTCCTTATCCAGTTTGTACTGCATTTTCCCATTATTTCCATTTTCAACCAAGAGACCGGTTGGGTATCCGGTCTATACTACTTTCACCATATTATTTCCTCTTTGAACCAAGTCCTAGATTCATGCTACAACTTTCCCCCCTTTCTTCATTGTTTGAACCAAGTCCTAGATTCGGATGCATGAAGTAGCTTTACCTCTAATAATACTAAAAATTTAGGTGGCTTCAGAAGAGCTGATGGGAGAAGAACAAATGCACATGCAGACACGTGGGGAGCTGGGGCATTAGAGCAAGGCCGCTTTCGAAGAACTTAACCTGAGGGTCGTCGGGATGTCGGCGGCGGCATGTCGGATCTGTGCACAATACGGCAGGGAGGAAGAAGGGTCGGGGGACCTCCCGAACTGGCGTTGTGTCGGAGAGAATGGCACGGTCAGAGGATCGGGCCCCTCCAGCAGCTGTGGGTTTCCTCCCTCGCCGGCGATGCACCTAGTCCTCTACACACACCAGCCGAAGGGATCCGGCCGGATCTGTGACCAGCGGTGAGCAGAGAGAAAATGTCGCTACCACTGTCTTGTTTAGATCTGGAGAGGATGAGAGAATGAAGAGAGCAACCCTAGTAAAGCAAGCGTTGAGGCCCCTGCGTACATATATAGTGGAGTGATTATCTTTTTCTCTCCACAACAAGCATTTCAATTTGTGTACGTGGCATTAAAGAAAAGAAACTCTCTATTTAAGGTGACTAACTGTATGACTCCTACTTACTACTACTAGTAGTAGTATTGTTCACGTGTGCTCCCCGGCACTCCATTCATTGAACAAGCTCGAACTATTTTTGCGTAGTTAAAAGTTGAGGGCGGGGCTTTTCCCGGGCAGTACGCGCGGCAGTTTTCGCATAGGCGGTTTGACAGAGAGGCGCGGAGGGCGAGGGAGTAGCGGATTCAACTTACTTACTGATGGAAAGGTCGGGTTGTGCGATTTGACGGCGCCTCACTGCTGGAAAGACTTGTGATATGACTACTCACTATAGTCATGAATTACTTGTGGTATGACCGAGGTGATGCCCCTATTCCGTTCCACACTCTAATCTGGTGCATGACACGTCGACCTGGATGCTGGCTCTCCCACATGTCGGCGAAGTAGTGCGTAGTACTCGTAAGAAGGAGCAAATAATCATGCGGTATATACTACTCCCTCCGTTCCTAAATATAAGTCTTTCTAGAGATTCCAACAAGTGACTACATACGCGAAAAAATGAGTGAATTTACACTCTAAAATATGTCTACATACATCTGTATGTTGTAGTCATTTTGAAATGTCTAAAAGCACTTATATTTAGGAATGGAGGGAATAGTAGTACTACTACTAACGTCGAAGGAGTGCGAACCACGGTAGCCCAGTGAATCAGCAGTAGAAAACAATGTGCTGATATGGCCATAAAAAACAATGTGCTACGGTCCAGACTGTAGCATGTACAATACTACTCCACTTTGTTTGGATCCCTGAGTTAGAGCTAGTTTGGGTTGAAATAGCCTCAAATTATCCAAACATGAGGGGCTAGTTTGAGCTAGTTTGCTCTAACCCAGCTAAAAAACTAGCCCGGCGGAGAGGTTCTAATTGGGTTAGTTCTCCTCAAGCCCACTAAAAGAGAACTAAAAAATCTCCCCTGCCCGCACCAGATCGCTCCCTCCCCCCCCCTCGCACGACTCCTCTCTGTCCCCCATCGGGCCACCCGCCCAAGCGCCGCTCCACCGCTCGCCCTCTCTCTTCTCCGGCCGCCCTCTCCCTCCTGGCGCCCTCTCCCTCCGGCCTTCGAAGCTTGCCCCGCTCCCCCTTCACCAGTCATTTTCCTCCCTCTGTCGTGCCCGGCGGAGGTGCATCTACCAGGGAGGTCGCGAGAAGGGTGAGTTTGTTCGTTCCCTCTCTGTCTCACAACCATATCATTGATCTTGCTCGCTCTAGCACTAATTCTGATTTCGAAAAGTAGATCCCGATTAAACTTGGTATAGATTTGTGGTGCATGCATGGAATTATTTGATGCTTCTTGAGAGGTAATAAATCTTTCTAGAGGCCCAAAGATTCAGTTCACCTTTCTAGGTATTTCAGTTTCAGGCTTGCATTATTTCTAGAGGCCCAAAGAGTCAGTTAACCTTTCTAGGTATTTCAGTTCCATGCTTGCATTATTTCTAGTGGCCCAAAGATTCAGTTCACCTTTCTAGGTATTTCAGTTTCAGGCTTGCATTATTTCTAGATGCCCAAAGATTCAGTTCACCATTCTAGGTATTTTAGTTTTAGGCTTGCATTGTTTCTAGAGGACCAAAGATTCGGTTCACATTTATCGGCAAGTGGCCCTGCTACTCATGCCGGTGTCGACCTCAACTCGCAAGCGCCGGTGTCGGAGGGGTTCCCGGGGCTAGGGCTCTACAGAGCCTTCCTCCAGAGAGACGATGACGAGCTCCTCCCTGTGTGCCTGAGGGGCTCCGGGCTCCCTCCCTATCGTGAAAGACTTCCGTGATGAGTTAGCTCAAGCTTTGTTACATGGAGTGTACTTTTTTTGTGAAGCTTGATTGAGGACTTGTATGTTTAAGTGGGATCAATTGTATGGAGAAAGTAAAATTTATCATGTTTTGCATGCTTGATTTGTAAAGATGGTTCCTTTATGTCAATTGTGAGCAGGGGGAGGCCACACAAGAGCCGGCCACACCAAATCCGGCAGGAAATAGGGTCCAAAGTAGTCAAATGATTGAGAAAGAACATTTATTGTCAATCTAACCCTGCCATCCATACACCTCTTTGGTTTAGAGTTAGTTCAGGGTTAAAATCTAACTCTAACCTCTAACTGAGTTAGAGTTCTCCTCGTCTCGGTTCATCAGCATCATACTTTCCCCATTTTTGTGTTTTCAGTATCCTGCGAATCAAAGAGGCCCTTAGACTGGTTTAGGTCCGGTAGTTTTTTATAAACGTGTTATATACAAAGTTTAATGAAAATGCTCTGGTTTCTACGAAAACAATCCGGTTTCATGTAGTAATTCATTTATTTATTTATTCTTCTGCGGGGGGTTTGCATGTAATTCGTGAGGTCTGAAATGCAAAGTACCCCGACATATGCTCCGACTCGTGCATGCACTATGACCCAGATGCTCTATGTCCCACATGTTAGTGAAAGGGAGCACGTGGAAATAGCCTAGGAGTACATATAGGAGGATAAATGCGTGAAAAAATATGTACGGTGAAGCGTAGCTGCGGTTCGAAATGGAGACCTAAAATGATGACAGGTATAGGTCACACGCACCAAACTAGTGGTAGTACTAGACATATGACTACTTTTTCCCTAAAAAAAGAGGTACGAGTGCTCAGTACTCCTATTCTATCAACGCGAGTCCCATATGACAACAGCGTTCGTGCTACAGCTAGCACTTCTCCCTCGTTTCTCTCTTCTAGTAATTCTAAACCCAGCCGACGCCCGGTGGGCAGGGTGGGGATTTCTCGATGGTCGGTTTGCTCAAGCTGGCCCCACCTCACGTTAAACGCTTCTGTTGGAATAAAATGCCATATACTCCTATACTAATAAAACATTAAGGCCACGAGGCGATGCAGTGCTGGTTATAGGAGGAAAGAAGAAGAGATGCATCCATCGACGACGTCCACCTCCTCGACTCAGGGTGCCGGCCCACGAGCAATGGCTAAGTAGCAGCAGCTTTCGTGGCCAGGTCGACGTGCTTCTGAACAATGGTGTCCAAAGATTCCAGCCGCTAGAAGAAGGCTAACATCTTTCTGTCCTCGCTAGCCTTGTAGTGGCCTATGTAGACGATTTCCTCGTAGACGTGGATGTGTAGGTCGACGGTTTCTTGCATGGCGAGGCCTTTAGGCGACGGCCTTGACCTCGAGGTGCACATTCTTCGTCGCGACCTCCGGCACCTGCAGGGCCACCAGGGCTTGAAAGAGTTCGTCACCATGGAGGCCGATGAGGGTGGCAGGCAATGAGGAGCCTTGGTGCACGGGCTGGAGTAGTATGGCAAGGTCGTCCGCGCGCTTCTTCAAAGCGGTGAACTTGCGGATGGAGTTGACCATCATGTCGTCCATGCGAGAGGCGAAGCCGGTGTCGGCGAACTACGACACGGCGGTCGCCCGACCTTGTCTGGAAGCTGCCGCGGTGCGGGGCCGCAGGCCGGCGCCTTGGATGATTTGGCACAGTCGACGTCCGCTCGCATCCATCACCTCCATAGGTGCTTCTGGCTTCTGGTCACTTGGTCTTGGATTGGAGTGAGCAGTGTTGCACAGAGACTAGGAGTAGATGGATTGGAGTGGTGGGGCACCTTTATATGAGAATCCAAACTCTGTTGCATTCACATCGTGCTGGCTCTATTCTGCTTCTCCAATTAATTCCCTCTGCATGTAATTTGAGGATGCATCATTGACCGTTCAACGTCTCGGGAACCGCTACCCTCTCCCTCCTTGGCATTCAAGCACCTATGGAGGCGACTGCCGCTCGCGTCTATCGCGTGTCAGGAGACGTTCCCGTCGACGACGAGGTGCCTATGGTGACTTCATAAATTTCAAGATGATAGTACTAGTATACTCAATATTGTGCACATGACCAAAGGCGGAGAGGAAAACGAGAGAACTACATATTTATTTATGGTGTAGATTCACTCATTTTGCTCCATATGTACTCCGTCTCGGTGTAGTCTAGTCACTTTTTGAAATCTCTAGAAAGGCAAATACTTCTTTATGGTTTACAGGGCTATACTAGCAAGTAATAGTGGGCTCACAGAGCAATTTTGTCTCATGCAAGAGCACGGCTATATCGTGCTCCAAGGTTATAATCGCCACATTCGGGTTGCGCTTGGCTCTTCACCTCTTCGAGAAGATGAACAATGATGTTACTACTACTGCTTCTACAGTATCGAATCCACTGCTGCATGTCTATCCACCACGAGCGGGAGTGATAGCTTGCTGTAGTACTATAAGCAAAAGCATGTCCTCATCTGCGAGCCACCGCGTGCATGGGCGAGGAAGAAGTAGTGTATTAGTAAAATTAAGCTTCTCCTCGTTGTACAAGTTGACGCGACACATCATAGCAATGGCCCCACATGGTTGCCTCTAAACTTGGCTGAAAGACCTGCAGTGTACAATACTCCATTTGCTGCAACCTCTAACATTTACCCCACCACAAATTAAAATATATATTCCTGTCTTGACCAGATGAGCGTGCAAACTACTATCACTAGGATGACAGGTAGGGCCAGAAGATTATTTTAATAAAAAAGCATGGAGCCGACCCCAACGATTTTAAGCTTACATGCATGGTACACGCTATCCTAGACTACTCTAGACATGAAACTGCCACACGAGCGTCCGTCCTGCGCTTGGCTCTTCGCCTCTTCGGGAAGTCGAACAATGATGGATTACTACTACAGTGGAGGAGTACTACAGTATGCTTCTGGCCATTTGACACCGATTGAACTGCTGCATGTCCACCGTGTGCGGGAGGGAGAGCATGTAGCGAACGAAAGCTTCTCCTAGTCACGCAGCCACCACGCTCATGGGCGAGGGAGGATGCAGCTTCATTGACTTCTTGCTCCTGCCTTTGCGTGTATGACGGGTGGGCCCAGCGGTGGGTGGCCCACCTGTCATGCAGCCAAAGGCAGGTGCGGTTAAGGCGACAGGGCGTTGTAGTAATCAAACTTCTCGATCTTGTACGAGTTGACGCGACACATCAAAGCACTGTACTCGATATATGTCAATAATTTGCGTTTACCGATGCATTAATTACAATGCATGCATGCATTCCGTGACTCTCCTTTTGATACTTGCATGTGTTGATTTAATGCACCTTGAAGTAGTATGAATATGTGACGGTAAAGCTTTGTAATGCCCCGGCCCTAAAGCGAGAGATGGTTGTGCACAAGGAGGGCGAGATCATGCAGACGGAACAGGACCAGACGATGGAGTTGTCTATGGTCTCGATGGACCTCACCTTGCTCCACTGCCCCTTATGCCTTCGCCCCTTGAAACCTCCAGTGTATGAGGTTCGAATACACCTCGTCCGTTCGGCTGATCGAGCAAGGTGCAGGTTTCTTAATTGATGTGTTGTTCGATTGATTTGTGAAGTGCAAGGGAGGGCACCTGGCCTGCGCGGACTGCTGCGTCGAGCGCCCCAGGAACCAACGGCAGTGCCAGAAGTATGAGAACGGCGGTGGACGTCGTCCTCTCGTTGGTGAGGGTGGAGTGCCCGCACGAAGGTTGTGGGCTCTATGTCACTTACCACAAGCTCGCCGATCACCAGAGCGTGTGTCCGCTCGCGCCATGCAAATGCCCCGTGCCCGCCTGCGGCTACGAAGGCCCGCCGTCGGTGCTCTCCCACCACATCAGCACCGTGCATCCCATGCCCGTGCACAGGATCCGATCTGACAAGGTGCTCCAGCTGCATGTGCCCTTTGCCGAACCCACGACTCTTGTTGTTCGCGGAGGAGGACAGCCGCGCGTTTTTCTTGGTCGGCGGAGTGCTCGACATCGGCGCGCCTATCACCGTGTCGGTCGTCTGCATCAGAGCGGGGGTATCCCCACTGCCGCACTACGTGGCCAAGCTGTGGGTGAACGGCCCGCCGGGGGAGCCCAAAGGCAGGACCGATGCCGACAAGGTGGAAATGGAGGTGACAAGCAGCAAGGATCCCAGCGACATCGCCATGCAGGAGCTGACCTTCTTCACAGTTCCCCCCAAGCTGCTGGCCGGGGCTAAGCTGGTGTCCCTCCACATTCAGATTGATAAGCTCACGTCCTAAATATTTCTACGGTGCCTTCTGTTTATCTTTGTAATATGCTATTATAGGGGTTAGCTCGGTCTACAATAGCTTAAGAGATGGTGGGTTTTGGTGGCGATGCAGCAATTACTTCGACATCAGATCAGTAATTTCCAACAGTCGAACGGATATTTTGTGTCTGTTGGATATAAAGTTCCTTTCGGTAAGAAGTACTACTTGTCACCAAAATGGATAAAATGAGATGTATCTAGACGTATTTTAGTTCTAGATACGTCCCATTTTATCCATTTTGATGACAAGTATTTTCGGCCGGAGGGAGCTTATATGCTTGTTTGTTCACGAAGTGTTTCATACTTGTGCGAGTTGACGCGACACATCAAAGTAGTACTACTAGTAGTACTCCGATCCTAATTTCTCTATGCATAAGTCGAGGCGTAGATACCAAGCAGGGCCTAGTTGTGTTGGACAACTCACTGGACTGCGCACCAGGCAGACGAAGCTCGTGTCATGTTGGTGCCGTGTGCGGCCCGCGCATTAACCAAAACCTCGCGCCTCCAGCTTAGCCTCCGCATTTTAAACTTCTCAATCTCAAGGCCAAGGAGCAATGTGAAACCTATGATAGAGCCAATCGGATGGTTGAGAACACTACAATTCGTAGCTACAGGTGCGTGTGTGAGAGAGGACGAGTGCATGCGTGCACCTCTACTCTTCCTGTATAACGTACTAAGAGTACAAGTGTATGTGGGTGGCATCGACCTAGGGAGCTAGAGATGGTGCGTGTGAGAAGTCCCGAGAGATAGGTGTAATGCGTCTGAAAAAAAGACTAGTCTATAGCTCGCCATGAGGCTATTCCTGTCGAACGCCCCAATAAGCGTAAGATATGTATCCGACGGTGCCAGTTAATTATTGCACGTACACAGTAGTAGAAAAAGAACTAGTACCATGGCATATGCTACACCATGGCCGAGAACACGTGCCCACGCCATCTAAATAGTGCCGCACTTCGAAACTAAACCGTCAATAAATTTTGAGCGGGTCTCGTCACATTCCAAATTACTACTACTACCATGCTATATTTAATTGCAAACCTATTCACACCGATCACAACCTACTCCCTCCGTCGTCACCGTGACCAAGGAGGAGGGGAAAACGAGAGAACTTAATGTTTATTTGCTAATTAATAGCATTGCATGCAATGAACTAACCACTGCATGTCGTGTTTGGTAGTCTCAAGTCATTAAAAACATGCACACCCACATCTCTTATTGATTGATATGTCAAGAAACAAGAAACGAGGTAGAAGTTAATGCACCGCGCCCAAGTGTTTTGGGATTATTTGGTTTTCATAAGATGACTTACACAGCTAGATGGAGGGAGTAAACGGTTTCCCACTTAGGAGCATATTAGTACTCGGTTATAAACACTACTATGCCAAGATGACTGCACATTCCTCCTCAACTCCTCATCCACAAAAACAAACAAGTCATTCAGCATCCTTCCCTTGCGTCTGCCATGGCCAGCGTGAGTTCTGGGTCGAGATATTACCACCATGGAGAGGCGAGCATGGAAGCAGAAGCACGAGAGATGTCCCGCCTTGCCTCGAAAGCAGCCGACATGTCCCGCCACGCGGAAGTAGCAGCAGAGAGGTCCTCCCGTGCCGCCGAAGCAACACGGAGGTCCCGCCGTGCCGTCGATGCAGCAGACTACTCCGGCCGCACCACGGAAGCAGCAGAGATGTCTCGCCGCACCGTGAATGCAGCAGAGATGTCCCGCCGCATCACGACGGCCTGGGAAAATGTCCCGCGGGTAGGCGACGACTCTTACAGGCGCATTCATGCGATCGTCCATAGCCAGATAGATCAGATCTCCTGCTGGGCGAGGTTGTAGGACGACATGAAAGCCTCGTTTGAACAGGCTATCGGCATCATCCGACAACTAAGGGAGGGCAATGAGAGGCTCTGGGCCAAGCGCTACCTGCTGAGGGCGAAGATCGTCCGAAGTGCAGAGAAGCAGGAGGAGACCAGTGCGTTGTTGAAGAGGACCGGCGTCATCGTCAAGAAACTTCTGGACGAGAATGACATGCTCTGCATCGAGCGCCAAAGGCTGGTGGAGGAATCTGTGGATGCTCTCAAGCAGCATCTTGAGGACACGACAGAGCTCATCGCCGATCGCCACGGAGACTAGTTCCTGCGGCCTGCAGCAATGCATCAAGAAAGTAGAGATCAGCGAGCCAGATCGTTGTCTTCCTTCTTCTTTTGCCCTTCGGGCGTAGCCGCATGTGGCTTTTTTAATTATCTTCCTAATTATGTAAGACAATTATTATCCACTTTCGTCGTCCTTATATATTCATCAGTCTTTCTCTAAGTCGCAGTAGATGCTATATAGGTCCGTCGGATCTTACATCAAGATCCGTGCAAAAATTTCTTTTTAGATTTTTTTCTCTCTTAAATCTCAGTCGAGGGAGACATAGCCACGCCATTAAACAGAGGCTCGGGTGCCATTAATGGAGATCTTGGGAGAGAGGTGGACGACAGATGGAGGTCAAAGGGCTCTCCTCCCGATAAGCACACGTAGGGGTCTGATCGCACGCCTCTCGTACACAAATAGCTACCCTGCACGGCGCCTCCTAGCAAATAAAATAAGCGGACGCGTGGCTGCACGTAAATGGTAAATAGAACGCCCACGGTTTCAATAATACTTGTGTTTCCGATTGTAACGTGACATCACTTGTTCCAAAATGACTTTGTTGATTGTTAATGTGTGCGCCTTCGCAAATCAGACACCAAAATTACCACATCATGTTGGTGCCATGTCATGACACCAAGCCAAGTTTCATGATTTTCAAGTGTGTTTTGGATTTACAGGAATTAAAAAACCAAGTTTCGCAATGTTTCCAGCCGAGCCATGACGCCCAGATGTTTGAATTTCATTCCCATTTCTTGCATGGGACCTAGAAATTTATCCAAGGACACACATATGCTTTTCAACCTACTTTGGTGCACTGGAGCATGTGCTTGTATTTCAAATTTGAATTATGCACACAAAGGTGACACGTTCCCTCTCAGAACCATGAGCCTTCTTAAGAGAAGCTCCGGTTTGCAAGAAGCTTATACCAAAATTTGTTCCTATTCCAATTTTTTTTACCACAACATGGTAGTACCATGACATGACACGATGCCGAGTTTCATGATTTTCAGGCGTGTTTTGGATTTACAAGAATTTTAAAACCAAGTTTCTCAATGTTCTCGGCCGAGCCACGATGCCCAGATGTTTGAATTTCATTCCCATTTCTTGCATGGGACCTAGAAATTCACCCGAGGACACACATGTGATTTTTCAACCAACTTTGGTGCACGGGAGCATGTGCTTGTAGTTCAAATTTGAATTATTCACATTAAATGACCAGAAACTCAATTAATGTGTAAAAAAGGCCAAACGAACCCGGAATAATTCCAAAATTTAACAGGGAACTCATGTAGTTCTTTGTTGCCTCTGTAAGGAAACTCAAGGGGGGGGGGCAGCATATATCGTTCCGCACTCAAAGGTGACACGTTCCCTCTCAGAACCACGAGCCTTCATGAGAGAAGCTCCGGTTTGCAAGAGGCTTATACCAAAACTTGTTCCTATTCGGCCAAATTTTTTACCACAGCATGATAGTACCATGACATGACACCATGCCAAGTTTCATGATTTTCAGGTGTGTTTTGGATTTACAAGAATTTTAAAACCATGTTTCTCGATGTTTTCGGCCGAGCCATGATGCCCAGATGTTTGAATTTCATTCCCATTTCTTGCATGGGACCTAGAAATTCACCCGAGGACACACATGTGATTTTTCAACTAACTTTGGTGCACGGGAGCATGTGCTTGTAGTTCAAATTTGAATTATGCACATTAAATGACCAAAAAGTCAATTAATGTATAAAAGGCCAAACGAACCAGGAATAATTCCAAAATTTAACAGGGCACTCATGTAGTTCTCTATTGCCTCTGTAAAGAAACTCAAGGGGGCAGTGTATATTGTTTCACACTCAAAGGTGACACGTTCCCTCTCATAATCACGAGCCTTCTTGAGAGAAGCTCCGGTTTGCAAGAAGCTTATACCTAAAATTGTTCCAAATCGTACAGTTTTTTACCACAACATGTTAGTGCCATGACATGACACCATGCCAAGTTTCATGATTCCCAGGCGAGTTTTGGATTCACATGAATTTTAAAACCAAGTTTCTCAATGTTCTCGGCCGAGTCACGACGCCAAGATGTTTGAATTTGATTCCCATTTCTTGCATGGGACTTAGAAATTCACCCAAGGACACACATGTGATTTTTCAACCAACTTTGATGCACCGGAGCATGTGCTTGCAGTTAAAATTTGGTTTATGCACATTAAATGTCCAAAAACTCAACTAATGTATAAAAAGGCCAAACGAACCCGGAATAATTCCAAAATTTAACAGGGCACTCATATAGTGCTATGTTGCCTCTGTAAATAAAATCACGGGGGAGGCAGCGTTTATTGTTTGGCATAAAAAGGTGACACGTTCCCTCTCGGAACCACGAGGCTTGTTGAGATAATCGCCGGTTTTGCAAGAAGCTTATACCAAAACTTGTCCCAATTCAGCCAAAAAATATACATGTGAAAACAGGGTTTAGATTATCCCGAACATCTCGCTACCTAGACCAATGTACTCTTATTTGAATTCAACATAAAATGGATACAAATATTTGAATTGGAGATTGTATGGTACATGTAGTTCATAGTGAAATATGATTACTTCTATATGCATGTTTTTTGTTATCAAGATAATATTTAAATGATTGTATAACTCGACAACAATCGTATTCAAATAAGGAAAATGGATCCAAATTTAGTCCATATGGTAGACGACAATATATATGTTCATAGGGTGGAGTAAAATGTTCATATATGATGGAAGATCAAAATGTAGGACTACATCCATTATAAACCGCAAGGTCTCCTAACGATATATTCGAATTCAACATAATGTGGATTCAAAAATTGAAATTTGAAATCCTGGCATTTGTAATCATATAAAAAGGGACATGACTCTTTCTTTTGGTGGGATGATTTGTTTTTTGTTGTTGTTGAGGGAAGTGTGAATCGATTAGGTACTGTACAGGGTAACCTTGTTCTCCCGATTTTTGTTACATTTTTCTTGTAGTTTTTTCAGTGACATCTATAGCAATATAGTAAAAGGGGACATGCCTCTCTTGTGTCTTGTATGAATTGTTTATTTTGTACATGTTAAGTTTGTTCTGTCGAACAAGGAATCCGCGCCTTGTTATCTCGAAATTTTCAAGCTCAAGTATGTTTTGTCTCATCTGCTTTGAAACTCCCGCCTCTTCAACCCGCTCCGCGCCTTGTTATCCCGAAATTTCGACGCGCGCGAAAACTCCCTCCTCATCCGAAATTGGTCCCGCAGCCCAGACACGCGAAAATCCCCCTTCTACCACTTAGTCAGAAATGCCAGCTCGACGTCGTGGTGTCAAAACCGGTGGGGGTACGCTGGTAACTTACCCTACATTTCGGACAAGTGCGTCCCTAATCCATGGCTCCTCCTACCTTCCCCCTCGTACCCCCCATTCGTACACCGAGGCCGCCAAAACCCGCGAAACCCCACGCTCCTCCGTCGGCCTCCTGACCGCCGCCCAGCCGGAGACTCTTCCCCGACGATGTCGTCCACCGCAACAGCTCGCCGTCCCTCATCCACCACACTGGATGACGATCCGTCGTTGATCTCGTCATCCCACCGGATCAGCCGCCCTTTCCTCCACCTCCAAGGAGCTGCCCCGATGTTTGCCTCGTCTATCGCGCCACCTCCATCCCCACAACACCGTATTGACCTGCCCCACCGGAACCACAACACCCTCCAATTCCTCCGATGAAGCCGAGGCGCACTCGGCGCCACCAAGGAGGTTCTGCACTCACCACTGCATTTTATCTTTTATTCGATCTCACGGGGATGCCGGTGCTCGATACCGAGTAGCCATGGAGGGTCTCCATCGACGACATTGTCGCCGGCCACTTCATCCACAGCGTCTCTCCCCCATGTCGTTGCTTCCTCGGTGGCGACTTCCACACCGGCACTAGCTGCAGCTGCTCCGGCTCTCGCTCGTGCTGCTGCTCCAGCTCTCGCTCGTGTTGCAGCTCTTTTGTTGTTGTCGGCCGCGCTGCTACACTGCTCTTGCTTTTGTTCGTGCTGCTGCTCTTCTCTGCTATTGCTGTCGATCGCGCCGCTGCTCCGCTCTTGCTCTCGTTCATGTTATTGCTCTGCTCTTGCTCTCACTCGTGCTGCTGCACGACCTCCGACAGCTACAGGAGTTTGGTGGGCAACAAACAGTAGATGATCCATTCTCTATCTTTTTAAAACTGAAGCTATAATCTACCTGCTATCATTAGTTTTGGATCAATCCACTCGTTTGCTACCATCAGTCTTGATTTCTGTATGCACCCCTTAGGCCTTACAAAATCTAACTATTTTTTTATTATGCATGTCAGTTATTGTACACAATCGTACTAAACATGTAGAGAAAAAGAGAAGACCGTTGCGTGGGAATAGAATGTCATGCAGATGCCGCTCCATGGTGGGCGAAGTGCCCCCCTCCTGCCATTCCAGATTGTATTCCAGAGGAAGATAACTGTTCAGATGGGGATTCAGAGGGAGCCGACCACTCCTATTTACCACCTGAGGTGTTTGCTCTAACCTGGCATGCTGATGTTGGTCATATCATGCATATGGCGCCTCGCATTGCTTACATTATACATATTATATGTCATCAGCTTAGTTTAGATTTGCTTTGTGTGAATGCCACCTGTTTGGTTTCTATATCATACTCCCACCGTTCCTAAATATTTGTCTTTTTAGAAATTTCAACAAGTGACTACATACGGAGAAAAATGAGTGAATCTACACTCTAAAATATGTCTATATACATCCGTATGTGGTAGTCCATTTGAAATCTCTAAAAATACAAATATTTAGGAATGGAGGGAGAATATGGGAATTATGCAATGCCATCTTCTTTACCCAGGCATCATATATGTGAATCATGCAATGCCATCCTGTTTAGCCAGTTATCGTATATGTGAATTGTATCGTGCCATATTTTTTTCATAATGTATTCCATATTTCAACAATGTTCATACATTCGTCTACTCTTCCTATGCATCAGCCATTTGAGTCGGTCATGGGAAAATCTGGAGTGGAAACAAGGTCTTCTCAGCAGCTAGTGCTACCTTTCGATGCAGATTTCTTGCTGGTTACAGATAGCTCCTCAGAGGAGGATTCAGAGACAGATGACCAACAGATCCCCCAAGGTGCATGCTCTAATTTGGCAAGGTTATATTGCTCATATCATGCATATGGTGTCTTGCATTGCCATGCCATCTACTTAGATTAGACATACTTTGTGTGAATGCCTCCTGTTTGCTTTCTATATTAGATATGTGAATTATGCAGTGCCATGTTTTTAGCCAGTTATCATATATCTGAATTATGCACTGCCATGTAGCCAGGCATCATATATGTGAATTATCTCATGCCATCTTTTTTTTCATTACGTATACCATTTGTCGACAATCTATGTTATATTGAACTACTCTTCATGTGTATCAGCCATTTGAGCCGGTTATGGAAAAATCAGGAGTGAAAACAAGGTCTTCAGAACAGGCAATGGTACCTGTTGAAGCATATATCTCGATGGTTACAGGGAGCTCCTCAGAGGAGGATTCAGAGACAGATGACCAGACCTATATCCCACCTGAGGTGTATGTGATAACCCACAAGTATAGGGGATCGCAATAGTTTTCGAGGGTAGAGTATTCAACCCAAATTTATTGATTCGACACAAGGGGAGCCAAAGAATATTCTCAAGTATTAGCAGCTGAGTTGTCAATTCAACCACACCTGGAAACTTCATATCTGCAGCAAAGTGTTTAGTAGCAAAGTAATATGATAGTGGCGGTAACCGTAACAAAAGTAAAGACAACAAAAGTAATGTTTTTGGTATTTTTGTAGTGATTGTAACAGTAGCAACGGAAAAGTAAATAAGCGTAAACCAAGATATGGAAAACTTCAGAGGCACCGGATCGTGGATGGATAATTATGCGGATGTGGTTCGTCATGTAACAGTCATAACATAGGGTGACACAGAACTAGCTCCAGTTCATCAATGTAATGTAGGCATGTATTCCGTAAATAGTCATACGTGCTTATGGAAAAGAACTTGCATGACATCTTTTGTCCTACCCTCCCGTGGCAGCGGGGTCCTATTGGAAACTAAGGGATATTAAGGGCTCCTTTTAATAGAGAACCGGAACAAAGCATTAGCACATAGTGAATACATGAACGCCTCAAACTATGATCATCACCGGGAGTGGTCCCGATTATTGTCACTTGAGGTTGCGGATCATAACACATAGTAGGTGACTATAAACTTGCAAGATAGGATCAAGAACACACATATATTCATGAAAACATAATAGGTTCAGATCTGAAATCATGGCACTCGGGGCCTAGTGCAAGCATTAAGCACAGAAAAGTCATAGAAACATCAACCTCAGAACATAGTGGATACTAGGGATCAAACCCTAACAAAACTAACTCGATTACATGATAAATCTCATCCAACCCATCACCGTCCAGCAAACCTACGATGCAATTACTCACGCACGGCGGTGAGCATCATGAAATTGGTGATGGAGGATGGTTGATGATGACGACAGCGACGAATCCCCCTCTCCGGAGCCCCGAACGGACTCCAGATCAGCCCTCCCGAGAGAGATTAGGGCTTGGCGGCAGCTCCGTATCATAAAACGCGATGAAACTTTCTCTCTGATTTTTTTCTCCCCGAAAGACAATATATGGAGTTGGAGTTGGCGTCGGAGGGCCACCAGGGGGCCCACGAGGTAGGGCGGCGTGCCCAGGGGGAGGGGCACGCCCCCCACCCTCGTGGACAGGGTGTGGGCCCCCTGGTCTTCATCTTTGGCGAGGATTTTTTATTATTTATTCTAAGATGTTCCGTGGAGTTTCAGGTCATTCCGAGAACTTTTGTTTTCTGCACATAAAATAACACCATGGCAATTCTGCTGAAAACAGCGTCAGTCCGGGTTAGTTCCATTCAAATCATACAAGTTAGAGTCCAAAACAAGGGCAAAAGTGTTTGGAAAAGTAGATACGACGGAGACGTATCAACTCCCCCAAGCTTAAACCCTTGCTTGTCCTCAAGCAATTCAGGTGACAAACTGAAAGAGAAGAAGAAAAACTTTTACAAACTCTGTTTGCTCTTGTTGTTATAAACATGAAAAGCCAGCATTCAAGTTTCAGCAAATATTATGGACTAACCATACTCACAATAACACGTAGGTCTCATAATTACTCATATCAATAGCATAATCAGCTAGCGAGCCATAATAATAAAACTCGGATGACAACACTTTCTCAAAATAATCATAACATGATATAACAAAATGGTATCTCGCTAGCCATTTCTGAGACCGCAAAACATAAATGCAGAGCACCTTTAAAGATCAAGGACTGACTAAACATTGTAATTCATGGTAAAAGAGATACAGTCAAGTCATACCCAATATAAACCAATTATAATGAATGCAAACGACAGTGTGCTCTCCAGCGGGTGCTTTTTAATAAGAAGGGTGATGACTCAACATAAAAGTAAATAGATAGGCCCTTCGCAGAGGGAAGCAGGGATTTGTAGAGGTGCGAGCTTGATTTTGAAATACAGATAAATTATATTTTGAGCGGCATACTTTCACCGTCAGCGCAACAACTATGAGATGGCTGTATCTTCCATACTACATGCATTATAGGAAGTTCCCAAACAGAATGGTAAAGGTTTATACTCCTCCTCCACAAGCATCAATCCATGGCTTGCTCGAAACAACGAAAGTGCCTCCAACATTCAACGGGTCCCAAGGGGAGTTTTGTTTAATTATTTTGATTTGCTTTGATATTTTTGGATCATGGGACTGGGCATCCCGATTACGGCCCTTTCTCGTGAATGAGGAGCGGAGTCCACTCCTCTTGAGAATAACCCACCTAGCATGGAAGATATAGGCAGCCCTAGTTGCACATGAGCTGCTCGAGCATACAAAACATAATTTCATTTGAAGGTTTGGAGTTTGGCACATACAAATTTACTTGGAACGGCAGGTAGATACCGCATATAGGAAGGTATAGTGGACTCATATGAAACAACTTTGGGGTTTAAGGAGTTTGGATGCACAAGCGGTATTCCCGCTTAAATGCAGGTGAAGGCTAGCAAAAGACCGAAGCGACCAACCGAGAGAGCGACAACGATCGTAAACATGCATTAAAATTAATTTACACCGAATACAAGCATGAGTAGGATATAATCCACCATGAACATAAATATCATGAAGGCTATGTTGATTTGATTCAACTACATGCGTGAACATGTGCCAAGTCGAGTCACTCAATTCATTCAAAGGAGGATACCATTCCTCCATACCACATCATAATCATTCTAATAGCATGTTGGCAAGCAAGGTAAACCATTATAACTCATAGCTAATCAAGCATGGCACAAGCAACTATAATCTCTAAATGTCATTGCAAATTTGTTTACTTCATAATAGCTGAATCAGGGACGATGAATCATCATATTTACAAAAACAAGTGAGGTCGAGTTCATACCAGCTTTTCTCATCCCAATAAGTCCATAATATATCATCATTATTGCCTTTCACTTGCACGACCGAACGATGTGTATAATAATAAGAGTGCACGTGCATTGGACTAAGCTGGAATCTGCAAGAATTCAACTCAAGAGAGAAGACAAGTAATATGGGCTCTAAGTTAGATAAACAATCATGCATATGAGAGTCACTAAGCATTTTCAATATGGTCTTCTCGACCCCCAAAGAAAGGAAAAGAAATAAAAACTATTTACATGGGAAAGCTCCCAACAAGTAAAAAGAAGAACGGGAAATATTTTTGGGTTTTCTTTTAATTCTACTACAAGCATGGAAAGTAGATTTAACTAATTTTTTGTTTTTTTCTTAAGGTTCATCAAACACACAAGAAGAAAGCCAGAAAAAGAAATTTAAACTAACATGGATATTACAGTGAAAGAGTATGAGCACCGACATCTAGCAATGAGTGTGTGTGAACATGAATGTAATGTCGGTGGGAAATACGTACTCCCCCAAGCTTAGGCTTTTGGCAGAAGTTGGTGTATTGCCAGGGATAGCCTGGCTGATACCCGTAGGTGTAGATGGGGTCGTACTGCGATGCATCGACTACTGCCTCCTGAGCAGCAGCATGGCGTCGAGCTGCCTCCTCTCTCCTCTCGTACTCATCTTCCTCCTCTTTGGTAATAATATATTTTCCTCTCGTCGGAAAATCAAAGAAGGCAGGAGCAGGAAGAGTAACACGGACAACATGCCGTTTGTTAAAGATTAAACGATACTGGAAAGGTGGTCCAGTCCTCTCAGTGAACAGGTGGGAAAACATAGAATCAAGATCTTAATAAGAAGGGGGTAACTCCATATCACCCTCACGAATGTCTACATCAAGAAAATTAGCTAAACGAGTTGCATAAATTCCTCCAAAGAAATCTCCGTTACGTCTATTATGATGCAACCTACGAGCTACAATGGCTCCCATATGATAAGATTGGTCCCCTAACACAGCACTTCTGAGAATGCTGAGATCAGGGCACACATGTGACATGCTTCATCCTTAGCATTTATGCATCTATCAATGAAGAGAGCAAAATAATGTATAGCAGGAAAGTGAATGCTCCCTATAGTGGCCTCAAGCGCTTATATCTCTAGATTCCCCACAGTTATTCTAGTAAGAAAGTCTCTATATTCAGATTTAGGGGATCCTCGATACTACCCCAAGATGGAAGTTTGCACGCAAAAGTGAAATCTTCTAAGTCCATGGTATAATATTTGTCATAAAGGTCAAACATGACTGAAGGAGAATTACGCGAAGATGAAAAATCAGACCTCCCAGAAATGAACTTGTGAGGTCACGATACTGGGGGCATTTATCAGCTTCAAAGTCCTCAAGACCGTCATTACGCAAATATGCGTAGAATTCTTCTTTAATTCCCACTTGATTCATAAAATTTTCGAAGGCCATTCACAGGGCCTCACGGGAGCGTCTCTTGGTGGTTCCTCGTCACCATCACGCATTGCAAGCCTGGGACCTTGCTTCCTTGAAGAACCACCTTGGAACATCCTCCTAAGCATATTGTTTCCTCTGAAAAATAGTTCTGAAATTTTTTAGTAACTTCAAACAAAAGCGAACCAACTTCAATAAAACTGATAGCAACTACTCATACAGGTGCCTAGAGCATATATCAAGCATTAGAACTACTTGGAACCATATAAATTTGACATGCAAGCTCAAGAACATGGTCAACTATGCAGCACAAATTTGCAATGAATAAAGCACTAGAACAAAAACTAATTGGACCAATGGAGGAGTCACATACCAAGGAACAATCTCCCCAAGCAGTTTTGCGAGAGGTGCTTTGAGCAAGGAGATCGAAAATCACAGCAACGGGGGCTGGAACTCGTGCGTTGGTTTTTCGGGTTTGTGTGAGACAGAGGAAGAAGATGGGTGCATGGATAAGTGGAGGAGAGCCACCGTGGGCCCACGAGGTAGGGGGTGCGCCCAGGGGGGTAGGGCGCGCCCTCCACCCTCGTGGCCAGGTGGCAGCTCCCCATGTAATTTTTGCACTAAAAATCCTCAGATATTCCCGAAAAAATCATATTAAATTGGCATGGCATTCTGAGGACTTTTATTTTCAGGATATTTTTATATTGGACGGATAAGTCGGGAGATGCATGTAAAAAATACTATTTTACTTTATTTCTACTAATAAAGAGGCTACAGAAGGTTGTGCTTCTAGTTTCATCCATCTCATGCTCATCAAAAAGAATCCACTAACAAGGTTGATCAAGTCTTGTTAACAAACTCATTCCGATAATCATGGAACCGGAGAAATTTCGAATAACACTATGTTACCTCAACGGGATATGGACATCCCCAATAATAAGTATATCACATTTCTTCTTGACAGTAGGGAGAGGAAATTCAAAACCTCCAAATATAATCGATGGAATTTTTCCAATAGAGTTGATACTATAAACTTGAGGTTGTTTCCTCGGAAAATGTACCGTGTGCTCATTACCATTAACATGAAAAGTGACATTGCCTTTGTTGCAATCAATAACAGCCCCTGCATTATTAAGGAAAGGTCTTCCAAGAATAATAGACATACTATCATCCTCGGGAATATCAAGAATAACAAAGTCTGTTAAAATAATAAGGTTTGCAACAATTTGATTTATCAGCCATTTGCAAAGATATTTTAGTAGGTGTCAACTTATCCAAGTCAAGTCTACGATATAAAGAGAGAGGCATAACACTAACACCGGCTCCAAGATCACATAAAGCAGTTTTAACATAATTTCTTTTAATGGAGCATGGTATAGTAGGTACTCATGGATCTCCAAGTTTCTTTGGTATTCCACCCTTAAAAGTATAATTAGCAAGCATGGTGGAAATTTCAGCTTCCGGTATCTTTCTCTTATTTGTAACAATATCTTTCATATATTTAGCATAAGGATTCATTTTGAGCATATCAGTCAATCGCATACGCAAAAAGATGGGTCTAATCATTTCAGCAAAGCGCTCAAAATCCTCATCATCCTTTTTGTAGGATGGTTTGGGAGGAAAAGGCATGGGTTTCTGAACCCATGGTTCTCTCTCTTTACCATGTTTCCTAGCAACAAAGTCTCTTTTATCATAACGTTGATTCTTTGATTGTGGGTTATCAAGATCAATAGCAGGTTCAACTTCTACATTATTATCATTACTAGGTTGAGCATCATCATGAACATGATCATTAACATTATCACTAGGTTCATGTTCATTACCGCAGTTGTGTTTCAAAGATCACCTATAGAGATATCATTTGGATTATCAGGTGGTTCAGCAGTAGGTTCACTAGAAGTTTGCACAATCCTATCATTTTTCTTTTTCTTCCTTTTAGAAGAACTAGGCGTATCAATATTATTTCTCTGAGAATCTTGCTCGATTCTCTTAGGGTGGCCTTCAGGATACAAAGGTTCCTGAGTCATTCTACCAGTTCTAGTAGCCACTCTAACGGCATAATCATTTTTCTTACTATTCATTTCATCAAGCACTTCTTTCTGAGCTTTAAGTACTTGTTCTACTTGAGTGGTAACCATAGAAGCATGTTTGCTAACAAGTTTAAGTTCACCTCTAATATCAGCCATATAATCACTCAAGCGTTTAATCATAAAGGTATTCTGTTTTAGTTGTCTACCAAAATAAGCATTAAAGTCATCTTTCTTAAACATAAAGTCATCAAACTCATCCAAGCACTGACTAGCAATTTTAGTAGGAGGGACTTCAGCTTTATCATATATAGAGAGAGAATTTACCTTTACTACCTGTGTCGGGATATCGGGAGGTTCTTCAGTAAATAAGTAATTGAGATCATATACTTCTTCAACAGGTGGTAAATTAAGACCATGTATTTCTTCAATAGGAGGTAAATTCTTAACATCTTTAGCTTTAATACCTTTTTCTTTCATAGATTTCTTTGCCTCTTGCATATCTTCAGATCGAGAAATAGAACACCTCTCTTCTTCGGAGTTGGTTTAGGAATAGGCTCAGTAATTGGCTCTGGAGCTGGCTCGGGAGTTGGCTCGGGAAGTGCCCAATTATTTTCATTTGTCAACATATTATTTAATAAAATTTCTGCTGCATCCGGTGTTCTTTCCCTGAAAAGAGAACCAGCACAACTATCCAGGTAATCTCTAGAAGCATCAGTTAGTCCATTGTAAAAGATATCAAATATTTCAGGTTTTTAAGAGGATGATCAGGCAAAGCATTAAGTAACTTGAGAAGCCTCCCCCAAGCTTGTGGGAGACTCTCTTCTTCAATTTGCACAAAATTATATATATCCCTCAAAGCAGCTTGTTTCTTATGAGCAGGGAAATATTTAGCAGAAGTAATAAATCATATCCTCGGGACTTTGCACACAACCAGGATCAAGAGAATTAAACCATATCTTAGCATCACCCTTTAATGAGAACGGAAATATTTTGAGTAAATAAAGGTAGCGCGATCTCTCATTATTAGTAAACAGGGCAGCTATATCATCTAACTTACGAAGATGTGCCACAATAGTTTCAGATTCGTAGCCATAAAAAGGATCGATTCAACGAAAGTAATTATATCTCGATCAACAGAAAAATCATAATAATCCCGATCAGAACACAGATAGGTGAAGTAGAAAAAGCAGGTCGGGTCTCATCCTATCTCTAAAAGATTATTTACTCCACTTAACTAGCAACCTCTTACGCTCAAGACTATCACGGCAAGCAAGAATAGCTTCATGAGATTCAACATTAAAAAGATAACCCTCAGGAATAGCAGGCATATTATCATCATTACTAACATCATCGTGTTCAGTTTCAATAATTTCTCTTTCTCTAGACCTCGAAATTTGTTCATCTAGAAATTCACCAAGGGGCATAGTAGTATCAAGCATAGAAGTAGTTTCATCATAAGTATCATGCATAGCGTATGGCATCATCAATAACATGCGACATATCGAACGAATAGCGTAAGCAGCTTTAGGTGTCGCTAGCTTACTTATAATGTAAGGTGAATCAAGTCTTTGAGCTAGATGGCGCTTCCTTACCTCCCCTCGTAGTTGAGGGATAAATTGTTGTCTTAGCGTCTTTCAAGTTCTTCATAGTGTCCAGCAGATATAAATCCCAAGTGACTCAAAGAATAGAGCTATGCTCCCAGGCAACGGCGCTAGAAAAAGGTCTTGATAACCCACAAGTATAGGGGATCGCAACCGTTTTCGAGGGTAGAGTATTCAACCCAAATTTATTGATTCGACACAAGGGGAGCCAAAGAATATTCTCAAGTATTAGCAGCTGAGTTGTCAATTCAACCACACCTGGAAACTTAATATCTGCTGCAGAGTGTTTAGTAGCAAAGTAATATGATAGTGGCGGTAACCGTTACAAAAGTAAAGACAGCAAAAGTAATGTTTTTGGTATTTTTGTAGTGATTGTAACAGTAGCAACGGAAAAGTAAATAAGCGTAAACCAGTATATGGAAAACTTCGTGAGGCACCGGATCGTTGATGGATAATTATGCGGATGTGGTTCGTCATGTAACACCATAACATAGGGTGACACAGAACTAGCTCCAGTTCATCAATGTAATGTAGGCATGTATTTCAGTAAATAGTCATACGTGCTTATGGAAAAGAACTTGCATGACATCTTTTGTCCTACCCTCCCGTGGAAGCGGGTCCTATTGGAAACTAAGGGATATTAAGTCCTCCTTTTAATAGAGAACCGGAACAAAGCATTAGCACAAAGTGAATACATGAACTCCTCAAACTATTGTCATCACCAGGAATGGTCCCGATTATTGTCACTTCGGTGTTGCCGGATCATAACACATAGTAGGTGACTATAGACTTGCAAGATAGGATCAAGAACACACATATATTCATGAAAACATAATAGGTTCAGATCTGAAATCATGGCACTTTCGGGCCCTAGTGACAAACATTAAGCATAGCAAAGTCATAGCAACATCAATCTCGTAACATAGTGGATACTAGGATCAAACCCTAACAAAACTAACTCGATTACATGATAAATCTCATCCAACCCATCACCGTCCAGCAAGCCTACGATGGAATTACTCACGCAATGAGGTGAGCATCATGAAATTGGTGATGGAGGATGGTTGATGATGACGACGGCGACGAATCCCCCTCTCCGGAGCCCCGAACGGACTCCAGATCAGCCCTCCCGAGAGAGATTAGGGCTTGGCGGCGACTCCGTGTCGTAAAACGCGATGAAACTTTCTCTCTGATTTTTTTCTCCCCGAAATCCAATATATGGAGTTGGAGTTGGCGTCGGAGGGCCACCAGGGGGCCCACGAGGTAGGGCGGCGTGCCCAGGGGGGAGGGGCGCGCCCCCCACCTTTGTGGACAGGGTGTGGGCCCCCTGGTCTTCATCTTTGGGGACGATTTTTTATTATTTATTCTAAGATATTCCATGGAGTTTTAGGTCATTCCGAGAACTTTTGTTTTCTGCACATAAAACAACACCATGGCAATTCTGCTGAAAACAGCGTCAGTCCGGGTTAGTTCCATTCAAATCATACAAGTTAGAGTCCAAAACAAGGGCAAAAGTGTTTGGAAAAGTAGATACGATGGAGACGTATCAGCATGCTCTAAGTTGCAATGTTTATATTTCTCATATCATGCATATGGTGTCTTGCATTGCTTAGTTTAGACATCATATGCACAATATTGAATTCCATCTGCTTAGTTTAGAGATCATACACGTGAGTGCCAGCTGCTTAGTATATGAATCAATTATGTCAATTTTATCATGCCATCCTGTATACTTAGACAACATGTATGTGAATTATTTCATCCCAACCTATTTTAGAAAGACAACATATAGTTTTGTCATGTCATCATGTTTAGATACTCATCATATGTTGAATTATGCCATTATATCCTGTTAAGTTATCCATCATATATCTGAAAATGTGTCATGCTATCCTGTTTAGTTAGGCATCATATATGTGAAATTGTGTCATGTTGTCCTGTTTGGTTAGACAACATATATGTGAATTACCACATCTGTCTATCATACAATGTCTGTACATTCAATTTCTTTTCTTGTTTATCAGCCATTTGAATTGGAGGGGGTGATGGTAGTATCTAACAGAGCAAAAACATGTTCTTCACAAAAGACAGTGCTACCCGTCGATGCAGATAAAACCATGGTTGTACTGGCCCACAAACTAGCCCCACCACACATAATCGAGACTCTTCCAGATTGCACACTTACACCGTTGGGCAGAGAACCAGCTACAACCCATCTAACCCCAACCCCAGCGGATAGTAACCCACTTCTAGTTGACAAAGCACCATGTCCACCACAGAGTACCCCCACACGAGCAGTTTGTAAAGCAACTGCAGTGCCCAAAGCACGAAGACCACCACAGCGAACCCAAACTCCGCATTTAAAGTAGAAGAGCAACTGTTCTCTGGTCAGATTCCATAGCTATGGTCCATACTCCTTTGTTGTTGCATTACTGTATTTACTCATACCAACTACTTCTGAATTTGAAGGATCCAATTGAAACTCCAATGGCGCAGGTATGTTTTGAACCTATTTCTTTAACTGGATTGCTGTTCTAACTTTTTGTTGTATGTTGATTTCAGTTTCAGTTGTATAAACAGTTATTTTCTCATGTGATACACATTACAAGTGTTGCCAATGTTGTGTAGTTTATCACACTTATATTCTATCTATGCTGCTGTGTCTTTAAAAATATATGAGTTGAACTGTGTCTCTATCTTGATTTGGCAATATAAACTAGAATGATATGGACAATAAGTGACCATATTACATAGATATATGTTTATTTCATGTTGTTATCCAGTCCACCTTACTACTGAACCGGTTTACCAAAATGAGTTTCATATACTACATGCTAAACCTGTGATGTGTCTCCTTGTTTCTCTTGTAGTATGCGAACAGAATATTGGATAAGAGCACCCCACTATGCAATGGTAGAGAAAGTAATGCAGATAAGGTTCAAGATAGTGAGACAGCCCTGTTGGTCTGCAAGAAAGGTGATAAAAACAATCTTGCAGGCAGTGAGAAAACCCCACAGTCCTGCGTTGATGTAGTGTTCGAGTTACTCGCCAGTACCGGTGGCACAAGCTCTTTGAACTCGCTGCCTAAAGCACTTTGGCTTCTTCAGTCTCAGCTACAAGCTGAAAGGCATCGATCATTTGTCTTTGCGGCAAGAAGTCAAGGACTGGGAAGTCCTCAGAGAATTCAGATGCATACTTTCTTGTGCAAAGCAAGTGCTGGAGGATTTAAGCGCCAGACAAGAGAAAGTTAATAAGCTTGCTAAGCATCTTGTCAGCATTATGGGTACCCAGGATATTGTTTCTTGAGCTCTTCTGAAGTGATTTCAGTTCTGGACTTGTTTTGCTGCGGCGTTTATTTGCACTGGTCGCCAAGTTTGACAACCATGATATGCGGCTTTGTTCCCTATATTCGCACTGGTGGCGAACTTTGATGCCCAGTGGATGTAATATGTGTAATAGCCATGATAGCCTAGTTTAAGTTGCTTGCTTATTTATTTCCTTGTTGTCTTGTTTATTTGTTTGCTTTTAGTCAGTGCAGTTCTTTTTCCGTGGTTTGCTAGTGACCGCAATAACCTATTTTTTAAAACTAGTCCACAATAACCATGGGCTACATATTTACTATAGTTACCATGGGCATCCTATGGGCCGTAGAAACAATTGGCCTTCTAAGGGCCATAGAAACGATGGGCCTTCTACGGGTAGTAGCATCAATGGGCCTTCTACGGGCCGTATGATCGATCGGCCAAACATGGGCCAATAACAGAACGCATTATGGGCCATAAACGGGCTAGATTTGGAATCGTCCGTTCATGGGCCGACCATAACAGGTCGTCGCTAATTTGTCGTATTTGATGACGCTACGAAAACGCCCAACGGATTAACGGGCCACAAAAGGGCCAATTGTAACCACAGGCTCAATTTTGCCCACAAGCAGAAAAGGCCAGTAACTGGTCATAAGTAACCGAATGCTGGAAATAAGCCCAGGAATAAACGGGCCCTAAGAAGGCCGAAAGATAACACGGGTTGGAAACGTCCCAATGGAATAATAGGCCGTTAACTATTCATTGCGGGCCAGATTCACCACGGGCCTTTAATGGGCCAAGAGTTACAAATGGCCTCGTATGCGCCGAAAGACATCATGGGCCATACATGGGGCGGAAGTTACAACGGGCTGGAATCATATTGGACGGCCACATGAAGCTACTGGGCTTAATTCCGGTAGGCCGTAACGGGACATGAGTTAGCGGGCCATAAATGGGCTATATACGAACAGGCTGTTAACAGGCTTTCCGTGGGACGGCCCATTACCATTTGACCAATTCAAATGGGCCGGCCTTTTCACCGGAATGGGCCTCTGTTGGGCCATGCCACATGTCGACATATCATAGGCGCCTCCTGTCCAATGAATGGATGACATCTGTCCCAACGATGAGCCAACACATGTTTCCTTCGGCCAATGAGAATTTTACACGTGGAAAATCCTCGTTGGTCTGGGCTGTTAGCGGGTTATCGAATCCAAAACCGGACCCGATAGCTTAATGGCGACCCGTTACGGTGGATGCCATGTGTCGGTCACCCTTGACGAAAGCACTTCCATGACGCGACATTTACCGTCATGGAAGTGGACACTTCCATGATGAAAATTTTCGTAATGTCATGGAACACTTCTACGACAGCACAGGTATGACTATCTTGATTCTGTCATAAAATTGTCATGGATGTACATGCATGACAGAAAACATGACCTACTGTGACAAACACGTATCATCACGGAAGTGTATTTTTTGTAGTGCATGTAGCGACTAGGGGCTGTCAGTATCTTCCATGCTAGGTGGGTTATTCTCATGATGAGTGGACTCTGCTCGTCATTCACGAGAAAATGGCTAGTAATCGGGATGCCCAGTTCCATGCTCAAATGAAATCAAAATATCACTTCAAACAAAATTCCCCCAAGGATTGTTGTTAGTTGGACGGTACCCGTTGTTTCAGACCAGCCGTGGAACGTGCTTGTTGCTGGAGGGGGGGGGGGTAAAAAACTTTACCATTATGTCTGGGAACCACCTATAATGTATCTAGTGTGGAAGATACCGAGATCTCTTGGTTGTTATGTTGACAATGAAAGCATACCACTCAAAATATTATTTATCTCTGTTTCAAAAAGCTCAAGCTCTAGCACCTCTGCAAATCCCTGCTTCCCTCTGCGAATGGCCTATCTATTTACATTTGTGATGAGTTATCATCCTCTTATAAAAAGCACCAATTGGAGAGCAGCACTGTCATTTGTATGTGTTGTTATTAATTGATATTGAGTATGAAGATGAAGGGATCTCTTTACCATGAATTACAAAGTCTAGTCAGTCCTTGATCTTCAGGGGTGCTCTGCATTTATGTTTTGTGTCAGGGGAAACGGCACCTATGGGATCACAGGGAATCCTTTCTATGGTTGGCGGGGCACGGGGCTGTGCAAAGAGCAGGTCTAAAAGATTAGTACGAGGGGATTTTTACCCAGGTTCGGGCCGCAAATGATGCGTAATACCCTAGTCATGCTTTTGTGTGTATTTGGTGTTCTTGAGTTCTTGAACTAGCCGCAGTGCATGCCCATTCCAAAAAGCCTGGATCCTTCCTCGGTACGCCTCAGGCCTCCTTTTATACATCAAAGGGGTCGCCACAGTGGCATACAGGAGGCGTAAAGTATCTACAGTCTATCCCTGACATCATGGGACAAACGCATTTAATGTGCCGCCTACGTGTCCTCTTGCTTTATTGGGGACGACAATAAGGCTCGTCCCGTCCATCACCGCCTCGCCTTGCTTTGACGCGCCTCCAAGCTGACGAGGCATGCAGCGCCACGCTGGCTGGCTGGCTGCTGCACTGGTGCGGTGGCAGGGTCTTCACGAAGATCTGCATGCCACCACGAAGGTGCTTGACTGGTTGGCCTAGAGGCTGCCTGCTGCCACGTAGGTGCGTGCCTATTTTGGTAGGCTGGTTGCCGCGTCAAAACGGCCGTGGGACTGCGAAACCTTGGTAGGTGCGGTCCTGGTTGTGGCCCCGCGGATGCCCCCAGCAAGAGTCTTGCCGGGGTCTTGTGGGCATCCCCAGCAAGGATCTTGTCGGGGGTCTCGTGGCCGTCCCCGGCAGGGATCTCGCCGGGGGCTTTTGCCTGTCCCCGGCAAGGATCTCGCATGGGGTCTTCGCCTGTCTCTGGCAAGGATCTCGCCGGGGGTCTTCGTCTTCTGGTTCCCATCTAGATTTGCAGGTCTTTGGTCTTCACAAAGATCTGCATGCCACCACGCAGGCGCCCCTGAGCCTTTGTCTTGATGTTTGTCGATGGCGTCAGGACTCTCGGGCTCAAGGGTGGCGGCCTTGCTGGTGTTGGGCAAGTCACCCCAGCAAGGCTCTTGCTGGCGCTGTGTAGGCCGCCCTGCCAAGGGTCTTGCCGGGGGAATCCACATTGCCCCTTTGCTCTTCATGCTTCTGGCTTGAGTGCTGCCTCGGCAGCTTTGTACCTTTCCTTCCTCTGCCCTACCAGGCCTGGCCGTAGGTGCGGCTATGACTGCCCGTGCACAAGTAAAGGGGTACAGAAAGGCCCCTACATTTGTACACCGACAGGAGCCCCCGGGCCTGGGCCACACATAAGCGCGAAGCGTTGTTGGGCCAGGCCCAGAACGGTGCGAGGGCAGGTGTGGCAGAGTGTTAACCGTAGTAACTTCTTCGCCAGTTGCGCTTCCCACGACCCGCATTGAGTGCGTGACATGGGGGTCGTGTGTAGAGTGGCCGCAGCATGCTTGTGTCACCTTGGGGTGAATAGTAAAGAGGCGGCCCGTGCCTTCCCCATAAAAATAGGAAACCTCAGGGGCACTACTCATTTACCCTCTACACCCTTTATGATCTTGGAACCGTCGTTCCACGTTTCCCACCATGCTCGCCTTTTTCGCCATGTACGCTGCATGCATGGTGCAGGGTAGGTGGCGGACATGCAGGGTATGGGAAGGCGTGCCATGGCCAATACCCACGCGCCTTTGATTGACGCGGGGAGGGCGGTCGATGAACTTTCGTATTAACAATGGCTTTTAATGAGCCGGACTTGAAAGGGCTCTTCAGAGGCGTAGCACCAGTCTTCAGCCTTCATCGTTTGGCTATAAAAAGGGGACCAGGAGAAGGAGGAGAGGCATCCTCTCATGTCTTCCCTTCTTCTCCATTCTCCATTCACTGCCATGCCAAGAGGGCGCAGCCGTGGCCGTCCTTCTGTGGAGGCGACTAGGTCTTCTTCCCGCTAGAGAGCCGTGGCGGTTAAGGAAGAGCCAGACGCTCAAGGTGGAGGTGCCGGACGGGGTCGCGGTCGGCGAGGTGGTCGAGGCAGAGGTGGGCACGGAAGGGGGACACCCGCGGCACCGCCGTCTCCGCCACCATCTCCTCCTGCTTCGTCGAGCGGCCATGTTGGAGACACAGTGCTGGAGTTCATCTTGCAGTTGCGCGAGCCACCGTGTAGCCGCCTTTGTCTTCCCGAGGCTTTTCCGAGGGTGCTGGAGATTGACCAGCCACCGAGGTTGAGGCTTCACATGAAGGGATGTTGCAACGGCGACATGTGGGCGAACACAAGGTTCCCCGTCCCACATGTAATGCTCCGTCGTCGGGGTCGGAAAACCTTCGCACGTGCCCATTGCTTGATGAAGGGGCACGTTCTCCACTTCAAATTAGTGGAGAGCGACCTGCTATCCGTCAAGAGATTCAGGCGTTCTAGAATCCGGCTAGGGTGCTGTGCGGAGAGCTCGACTGATGAAGAAAACTCCTCCTTGAGCGGTAGCGATGGGGAGGATACCGGTGGGGAGGACGACAGGGACGGGTCCGACTAGACGTCGGATGCCCTGTCCCCAGGCGACGCCGGCAGCACCATCATCTGCACCCAGCCTTCTCCCTGGTAGAGCGATTTGCCGGGGGGTAGTTCTTTGTGTTGGCTCCTCGAGCCAGCTCCTTGAACTTCTCGGGGCCGTCAATTCTGGCGGCTGGCACTGGATGGTCGGAGAAGATTAAGAAGGCGGGTGGCGGGCCGTCAAGTCGGAGTACGATGGCATCGATGCCTTCGTCTTGTATTGTCGGCCCGCTGCCTCATCTTTCGGCTCCTTCCCGGGCACCGTCATCACCAGCCCTCTTCTGGGCGGCTGCCGGGACGTTCTGTTGGTGTCTTCTGCTGCTCGTACCTCGCCTAGTCACTCCTTTTGCCCTCCTGCTATCCTGATCCACTTCCTGAGGAGAGGGACAAGAAAGGGATTACGGGCACCTTATACTTTTTTAAGATCTTAAGCATGTGGGCACTTGTCGAATTTAGACTTTGTAACCCCTTGCTCATGTTTACATTCCGTGTGAATTGTAATTTTTTAATCAACGTGTTAATGAAAAAGGGTGTTTGCCGGGTTCTTTTGTGCGTGAGCGAGGCCCACACTAAGGAGCGAGTCCTTGTTATTTTAAGTAAACAACGTCACCTGGTAACAAACCTTGCCATCCTCCCGCTTTATACCATGATTATAGCAACGCCCTTGGCGGGGGTAAGGGGTAAAGTAGGATCAGGCCCTTCGTTTGTTTCCCTTCCACCGCAACTACAACCAAATTCCGGCCTGAAAGGGGTTTCGGGCATAGGAAGGAGGGAGCACGGTGGCATAGGAATGAACGAAGTTTCGTATGTTCAAGTTTCATATGGAAGTGCACAGCGGGGGAGAAAAGACTTATCTGAATCTGCAGCCCCCGGCAACCTCGGCTTGCCAGGGTTGGGGGTGTCGGTCTGTCTTCTTTTCTCCAAACGGTTCTGTAGAAGCGCTTGTGTAGCCTGCAAACCAAAAAGGACTGGAAGAGACAGAAAGACATGCACTCGACCTCTATGCTAGGGGTTAGTTGCCGCCAAGCACTATCGACCTACCAGAGAGAGAGACTCAACCTAGCATGCATGCTAATTTCTAGGGAGCCAGCGCATCATTTTTTTATCTGTTGCTCAGGGTCTGCGCCTGGCTTTGTACAAAGGGTTACATGCCTTGCCGGCAAGGCTTGTACAAAAATTGGTCTGCCGGGCGGCCCGACAACCGCGCCTTATGGGTAAAACTTGCAAAGATGTTCGATGTTCCAGGAGTTGCTCATTGGAATACCATCTTCGGTCTCCAGGCGCACTGCGCCGGTCCTGGTGACTCGCATTACCCGATAAGGGCTTTCCCACTTTGGTGTCAACTTGTTGGAATTCTTGGCGGATTGAACTCGCCGAAGAACAAGGTCGCCTTCCTCAAGGCTTCGGGCATGAACCTTGCGGCTATGGTAGCGGCGCAAGGCTTGCTGGTAGCGAGCAGCTCGCACAGCAGCCCGAAGACGATCTTCCTCAAGGAGTGTCGCATCATCTTGGTGCAACTGCTCTTGCTCAAGCTCATCATAGGCAAGCACTCGAGGTGACCCGTATATGAGTTCCGTGGGAAGAACTTCTTATGCCCCGTATACCAGGGCAAAGGGTGTCTGGCCAGTGCCTAGATTTGGCATCATTCTGACCGACCAAAGAACCGTTGGCAACTCATCAATCCAGCGCCTTCTGCACTTCTGTAGCCTGTCAAAATTCCTGGTCTTGAGGCCTCGCAACACCTCTGTGTTTGCCCTCTCAGCCTAGCCGTTACTTCTGGGATGAGCAACAGAAGCAAACCAAACCTTGCCGCCGAGGTCTTGGATATACTGCATAAAGGTGCGGCTTGTGAACTGTGTGCCGTTGTAAGTGATGACTCTATTTGGCACACCAAAATGGCAGACTAGTCCCTTGAAGAACTTCACGGCTGATTGTGCTGTCACCTTTCTCACCGGTTCCACTTCAGGCCACTTTGTGAACTTGTCGATTGCAACGTACAAGTAGTCAAAGCCCCTGACAGCACGGGGAAAGGGGCCCAGTATGTCGAGCCCCCAGAACGAAAATGGCTAGGAGAGAGGGATTGTCTGAAGAGCTTGAGCTAGTTGATGGAGCTTCTTTGGATGGAACTGACACGCTTCACACTTGGTTACTAGTGCAGTTGCATCCTGGAGGGCAGTAGGCAAAAACAAACCTAGCCGGAATGCCTTGCCGGCAAGGGCCCTTGACCCTATGTGAGAGCCACATACACCTCCATGTATTTCTGCCAACAGCTTCAGTCTATCCTCCTAAGGAATGCACTTCAATTTCACGCCGTTTGGTCTCCTTCTATATAGGGCATCATCCACAAACTGGTACATGCTGGACTGACGGGCTACTTTTTCTGCTTCTTCCTGTTCCTCAAGAAGTTCCCCTGTTTGGAGGAAACGGGTGGTGCGCTGCACCCATGCCGGAGCCTGGGGCCTTGCCGGAGGTTGCTGCTCCTCGGCAAGCTTGGGATACCTGGCAGCTTCCTTGCTGGCAGCTCCTGGGAGCTCAGCAGGAAAGTACTTGCCGGGGCCTGCCTTCCTTCGGTTGTTTTGTCCTGCTGATGGTTCAACGGATGGGTGAGTTAATTGAAGCGCAAAGGTACCTAGTTCCACAGGCAACTTGAGGGCAATGCGTTTCGATAGGTCGTCGGCAATGCTGTTATCTGCTCGGGGAACATGCTCTGCTTGTAGACCATCAAAATGCTCTTCCAACTTCCTCACTTCATCCACATAGGCTTCCATCAACGGGCTCTGGTAATCCTTGTTAACTTGTTTGACGACGAGCTGGGAATCACCTCTGATGATGAGCTTCCTGATTCTGAGGTCTGCCGCGATCCTGAGACCGGCAAACAATCCCTCGTACTCTGCCGTGATGTTCGTTGATTTTTCCCGGGGAAAGTGCATCTGGACTACGTACTTGAGGCGCTCTCCGGTGGGTGCGACGAGTAGCACGCCGGCCCCAGCACCGCAGTGAGAAAGCATCATCAAAGTACATAATCCAATCACAGCATGTCTCCTTGCCGGGAAGGGTGGTCTCTTGAGTCTCTTCGTCGGGCGTTGCTGTCCATTCTGCTATGAACTCTGCCAAGGCTCGGCTCTTGATCATTGAAGTACTTTAAAACTTCAGGCCAAAGCTCGACAGCTCCAACGCCCACTCCACAATCCTCCCAATCGCATCTGGGTTGTGCAAGATTCGTTGCAAAGGGATGTGGGTGACGACGGTGATCTCATGTGCTTGGAAATAGTGACACAGCTTTCTCGAGGCCATGAGGAGGCAGAAGAGTAGCTTCTGCATACCAGAATATCTTGATGTAGCCCCCTGCAAGAGGTAACTGACAAAATAAACCGGATGCTGCACCACCTTCTTCTTCTGTTCGACTTCGCCTACTTGCATAGACTCTGTCTTGCTGGGATCGCGCCTTGCTAGGGGTCCCACCTTGCCGGCATCAGGCTGTGCCGGGGAATGTCGAGGCCCATCACTCGGCGGCTTGGCCGCTACCGCTGTTTCTTCCTCAAGTTCCCTCTGCGCCACTAGCGCAACACTGACCACTTGATTCGTCGCCGCTAGATATAGCAGCAACGGCTCATGTGGCTTAGGCGCGACTAGTGTTGGCATGGAGGAGAGGTACCTCTTTAGATCTTGCAGTGCTGCCTCTGCCTCCGGAGTCCATTTCATTGGACCTGCCTTTTTCAAAAATTTGGAAAAGGGGAGGGCGCGCTCAGCAGATTTGCAGATGAACCTACTTAGAGCAGCAACGCAGCCGGCGAGCCTACGGACGTCCTTGATTCGTCTTGACGCCTCAATCTGCTCAATCGCTTTGATCTTGTCGGGATTTGCTTCGATTCCACGTTGAGACACAAAGAAACCAAGAAGCTTGCTGGCCGGGACGCCAAACACGCACTTCTTTGGATTGAGCTTGAGGCTGATCTTGCGTAGGTTTGCAAATGCTTCCTCCAGATCCTACACGAGCATAGCCTTGTCCTTGGTTTTGACCACTATATCATCCATATAAGCTTCCATATTTCTACGCAGTTGCGGCTCAAAACCAATTTGGACTGCTCGGGCAAATGTCGAACCAGCGCTTTTCAACCCGAAAGGCATCCGTACAAAACAGTACGTACCACATGCGGTGATGAACGTGGTCTTTTCCTCGTCTTCCTTCATCATGAAGATATGCTGGTATCCTGAGTAGGCATCGAGGAATGACAGCAGGTCACACCCGGCAGTGGAGTCCACTATCTGGTCAATGCGAGGCAAGGGGAAAGGATCCCTTGGACAGGCCTTATTGATATCTGTGTAGTCAATACACAGCCTCCACTTCCCATTTGGCTTACACACTACCACTGGATTGGCCAACCATGTGGGGTGGAGCACTCCTCTGACCAAACCTGCCGCCTCCAACTTCCTGATCTCTTTGATGATGAACTCTTGTCGCTCCAAAGCTTGCTTTCTGACCTTCTGTTTGACGGGCCGCGCATGGGGACAAACAACAAGGTGGTGCTCAATCACCTCCCTGGGAACGCCGGGGATGTACGGATGCTTGCCATTGCTACGTCTTGAGCTTGTGTTGGTTTTCCCCGAAGAGGAGAGGATGATGCAGCACAGTAGCGTAAGTATTTCCCTCTGTTTTTGAGAACCAAGGTACCAATCCAGTAGGAGGCCACGCGCAAGTCCCTCGTACGTGCACAAAACGATAGCTACCGCGATTAGGGGTTGTCAATCCCTTCACGGTCACTTACGAGAGTGAGATCTGATAGAGATAATATTTTTGGTATTTTTGGTATAAAGATGCAAAGTGAAAAGTAAATGCAAAGTAAAGAAACAAAGCAAGTAAATAAAGTGATAGAGATTGATATGATGAGAATAGACCCGGGGGCCATAGGTTTCACTAGTGGCTTCTCTCAAGAGCATAAATATTCTACGGTGGGTGAACAAATTACTGTTGAGCAATTGTGAATTGAGCATAGTTACGAGGTTATCTAGGTATGATCATGTATATAGGCATCACATCCGAGACAAGTAGATCGAAATGATTCTGCATCTACTACTATTACTCCACTCATCGACCGCTATCCAAAGATGCATCTAGAGTATTAAGTTAAAAACAGAGTAACGCGTTAAGCAAGATGACATGATGTAGAGGAATAAATTCATGCAATATGATAAATACCCCATCTTGTTATCCTCGATGGCAACAATACAATACGTGCCTTGCAACCCTTTACATCCTTTGGTAAGGACACCGCAAGATTGAACCCAAAGCTAAGCACTTCTCCCATTGCAAGAACTACCAATCTAGTTGGCCAAACCAAACGGATAATTCGAAGAGACTTGCAACGATAACTCAATCATACATAAAAGAATTCAGAGAAGATTCAAATATTATTCATAGATAAGCTGGATCATAAACTTTCAATTCATCGTCTCAACAAACGCACTGCAAAAAGAAGATTACATCGAATAGATCTCCACGAGAGAGGGGGAGAACATTGTATTGAGGTCCAAAAAGAGAGAAGAAGCCATCTAGCTACTAGCTATGGACCTGAAGGTCTGAAGTAAACTACTCACACTTCATCGGAGGGGCTATGGTGTTGATGTAGAAGCCCTCCGTGGTGGATGCCCCCTCCGGTGGAGCTCCAAAACAGGCCCCAAGATGGGATCTCGTGGATACAGGAAGTTGCGGCGGTGGAATTAGGTTTTTGGCTCCTGTTCTGATCGTTTGGGGATACGTAGGTATATATAGGAGGAAGGAATACGTCGGTGGAGCGTCAGGGGGGCCATGAGGTAGGGGGCGCGCCCAGGGGGGGCGCCCTCCACCCTCGTGACCGCCTCTGGCACTTCTTGGAGTAGGGTCCAAGTCTCCTGGATCACGTTCGGTGAGAAAATCACGTTCCCGAAGGTTTCATTCCGTTTGGACTCCGTTTGATATTCTGTTTCTTCGAAACACTGAAATAGGCAAAAAAAACAGCAATTCTGGGCTGGGCCTCCGGTTAATAGGTTAGTCCCAAAAGTAATATAAAAGTGGAAAATAAAGCCCAATATAGTCCAAAACAGTAGATAAAGTAGCATGGAGCAATCAAAAATTATAGATACGTTGGAGACGTATCAGGCATCCCCAAGCTTAATTCCTGCTCGTCCTCGAGTAGGTAAATGATAAAAGGAGAATTTTTGATGTGTGATACTTTTGTATAATTTCAATATAAATCTTCTTAATCATGGTATGAATATTCAGATCCGAAAGATTCAAGACAAAAGTTCATATTGACATAAAAATAATAATACTTCAAGCATACTAATCAAAGCAATCATGTCTTCTCAAAATAACATGGCAAAAGAAAGTTCATCCCTACAAAATCATATAGTTAGGCTATGCTTCATTTTCATCACACAAAGATGTTCCCAACTTCTATACCCTCGATGACAAGCCAAGAAATTGTTTCATACTTAAATAATCTCAAACTTTTTCAACCTTCACGCAATACATGAGCGAGCCATGGATATAGCACTATGGGTGGAATAGAATATGATGATGGGGATTGTGTGGAGAAGACAAAAGAAAGAAAGTCTCATATTGACGAGGATAATCAATAAAGGCTATGGAGATGCCCATCAATTGATGTCAACATGAGGAGTAGGGATTGCCATGCAACGAATGCACTAGAGCTATAAGTATATGAAAGCTCTACAAAATAAAACTAGTGGGTGTGCATACAACTTGCTTGCTCACGAAGACCTAGGGCACTTTGAGGAAGCCCATCATTGGAATATACAAGCCAAGTTCTATAATGAAAAATTCCCACTAGTATATGAAAATGACAAAATGAGAGACTCTCTATCATGAAGATCTTAGTGCAACTTTGAAGCACAATATATGAGACTCACTACATGAAGAACAAGGTGCTACTTTGAAGCACAAGTGTGGTAAAAGGATAGTAGCATTGTCCCTTCTCTCTTTTTCTCTCATTTTTTAGGCCTTCTTTTTTTTTGGCCTTGCTCTTTTTTTTTGTCCGGAGTCTCATCCCGACTTATGGGGGAATCCTAGTCTCGATCATCCTTTCCTCACTTGGGACAATGCTCTAATAATGATGATCATCACACTTTTATTTCTCTTACAACTCAACAATTACAACTCGAAACTTAGAACAAAATATGACTCTATATGAATGCCTCCCATGTGTACCGGGATGGTGCAATGAATCAAGAGTGACATGTATGGAAAATAATGCATGGTGGCTTTGCCAAAAATACGATGTCAACTACATGATCATGCAATGGCAACATGACAAAAGTAATGTATGTCATAATGATGATGATGGAAGTTGCATGGCAATATATCTCGGAATGGCTATGGAAATGCCATGATAGGTAGGTATGGTGGCTGTTTTGAGGAAGATATAAGGAGGTTTATGTGTGAAAGAGCGTATCATATCACGGGGTTTGGATGCACCGCCAAGTTTGCACCAACTCTCAAGGTAAGAAAGGGCAATGCACGGCATCAAGAGGCTAGCAAAGGCGGAAAGGTGAGAGTGCGATAATCCATGGACTCAACATTAGTCAAAAGAACTCATATACTTATTGCAAAAATTTAGAAGCCATCAAAAATTCAAGTACTACGCGCATGCTCCTAGGGGATAGATTGGTAGGAAAAGACCATCGCCGTCCCGACCGCCACTCATAAGGATGCACAAGCCAGGTACACTTCATGTTTCAAATTTGTTACACAACTTTAACCATACGTGCATGCTACGGGACTTGCAAACTTCAACACAAGTATTTCTCAAATTCACAATTATCAACTAGCACGACTTTGATATTATTACCTCCATATCTCAAAACAATTATCAAGCATCAAACTTATCTTAGTATTTAATTCATTCAAAAAGAAAGTTTCACATATCTTGAACACTAAGTATATTAACATTAAGCAAATTACCATGCTATTAACGACTCTCAAAAATCTAAGTGAAGCATGAGAGATCAAGTTTCTTTAAAACAAATCCACCACCGTGCTCTAAAATATCTAAGTGAAGTACTAGAGCAAAAATTATCACGCTCAAAAGATATAAGTGAAGCACTATGAGCAAAACTATCAAGCTCAAAAGATATAAGTAAAGCACAGAGAGTATTCTAACAAATTCCAATTCATGTATGGCTCTCTCAAAAGGTGTGTACAGCAAGGATGATTGTGGTAAACTAACAAGCAAAGACACACATAATACAAGACGCTCCAAGCAAAACACATATCATGTGGTGAACAAAAATATAGCTCCAAGTAAATTACCGATGGAAGTAGATTTAAAGAGGGATGCCTTCCGGGCATCCCCAAGCTTTGACTTTTGGTGTCCTTGGATTATCTTGGGGTGCCATGGGCATCCCCAAGCTTAGGCTCTTGCCACTCCTTGTTCCATAATCCATCAAAAGAATTCACCCAAAACTTGAAAACTTCACAACACAAAACTCAACAGAAATCTCGTGAGCTCCGTTAGAGAAAGAAAACAAAAGACTACTTCAAGGTACTGTAATGAACTCATTATTTATTTATATTGGTGTTAAAACTACTGTATTCCCACTTCTCTATGGATTATAAACTATTTTACTAGCCATAGATTCATCAAAATAAGCAAATAACACACGCAAAACAGAATCTGTCAAAAACAGAACAGTCTGTAGTAATCTGTAACTAATGCAAACTTCTGGAACTCAAAAAATTCTACCAAAATTTGAAGATCTGGAAAATTTGTTTATTGATCAGTATCTATTGGAATCAATATTTTATCACGTTCTGGTGAGTTTTAACAATTTGGGCACTGAGCGCAAAGATTCTGAAAATTACAGCAAGATCAAATAACTATCACCCAAGAAGATCTAATAGGTTTAACTTGGCACAAACACTAATTAAAACATAAAACCACATATAAACAGAGGCTATATGGATTATTTATTCCTAAACAGAAGCAAAAACAAAAAAAACTAAAAATAAAATTGGGTTGCCTCCAAACAAGAGCTATCGTTTAAACCCCCTAGCTAGGCATAAAAGCAAGGATAGATCTAGGTATTGCCGTCTTTGGTAGGCAATCCATAAGTGGCTCTCATGATAGATTCATATGGTAATTTTATTTTCTTTCTAGGGAAGTGTTCCATACCCTTCTTTAAGGGAAATTGGAATCTAATATTCCCTTCCTTCATATCAATAATTGCACCAATCGTTCTAAGGAAAGGTCTACCAAGAATAATAGGACATGAAGGATTGCAATCTATATCAAGAACGATAAAATCTACGGGAACATAATTCCTATTTGCAACAATAAGAACATCATTAATTCTTCCCATAGGTTTTTTAATAGTGGAATCCGCAAGATGCAAGTTTAGAGAGCAATCATCAAAATCACGCAAATCTAGCAAATCGCATAAAGTTTTGGGAATAGTAGAGACACTAGCACCCAAATCACAGAAAGCATGAAACTCATAATATATAATTTTAATTTTAATGGTAGGTTCCCACTCATCATAGAGTTTTCTAGGGTAGAAACTTTCAACTCAAGTTTTTCTTCATAAGATTGCATCAAGGCATCAACAATGTGTTCGGTAAAGGCCTTATTTTGACTATAAGCATGAGGAGAATTTAGCACGGATTGCAACAAGGAAATAAAATCAATTAAAGAGCAATTTTCATAATTAAATTCCTTGAGATCCAATATAGTGGGTTTAGCAATATCTCGATTTTTATTTCTTTCAATCCCACTTTTATCAATTTCATCATCAAGATCTAAAAACTCCGAATTTTTAGAACGCCTTCTAGGTAAAGGAAGATCATATTCAGTTTCATCAAGATTCATATTGCAAAACAAAGATTTAATAGGGGACACATCAATAACTTTTAGATCTTCATCTTGATTTTCATAGGAATTGGAAGAACACGCTTTAATAAAGGCATCTTTGGAAGCACGCATCCTAGCAGTTCTTTCCTTGCACTCATCAATGCAAATTCTCATGGCTTTGAGAGACTCATTGATATCATGCCTAGGAGGAATAGGTCTAAGCTTTAAATAATCTATTTCATGAGAAATTCTATCAGCGTTCCTAGCCAAATTATCAACTTTAAGCAATTTCTCTTCAAGCAAAGCATTAAAATTCTTTTGTGAATTCATAAACTCTTTAACACTACTCTCAAATTCAGAGGGCATCTTATTAAAATTTACATAAGAGTTGTTGTAGGAATTTCCATAATTATTAGAAGGATTACTAGGATAAGGCCTAGGATTAAAATTCCCTCTATAAGCGTTGTTACCAAAAATATTCCTACCAACAAAATTCACATCCGTAGATTCGTTATTATTCTCAATCAAGGTAGACAAAGGCATGTCATTAGGATCAGAAGAAACACTTTTAGCAAATAATTTCATAATTTCATCCATCTTTCCACTCAAAACATTGATTTCTTCTATAGCATGCACTTTTTTATTAGTAGATCTTTCAGTATGCCATTGAGAATAATTAACCATAATCTTATCTAGGAGTTTAGTAGCATCTCCTAAAGTGATTTCAATAAAAGTGCCTCCCGCGGCCGAATCTAAAAGATTTCTAGAAGCAAAATTCAATCCAACATAAATTTTTTGTATAATCATCCATAAGTTCAAACCATGAGTAGGAAAATTACGTATCATTAATTTCATTCTCTCCCAAGCTTGTGCAACATGTTCATGGTCAAGTTGCTTAAAATTCATAATATTATTCCTAAGAGAGATAATATTAGCGGGAGGGAAATACTTAGAGATAAAAGCATCTTTGCACTTGTTCCAAGAATCAATACTATTTTTAGGCAAAGAAGAAAACCACGCTTTAGCACGATCTCTAAGCGAAAAATGAAATAGCTTCAATTTAACGACATCATTATCGACATATTTTTTCTTTTGCATATCACATAAATCAACGAAGCTATTCAGATGAGGTGCGGCATCTTCACTAGGAAGGCCGGCGAATTGATCTTTCATAACAAGATTCAACTAAGCAGTATTGATTTCACAAGATTCAGTATTGGCAAGAGGAGCAATCGGAGTGCTAAGGAAATCATTATTATTGGTATCGGTGAAGTCACACAATTTGGTAGCATCTTGAGCCATCGCGCCAAACAAGCACACGAACAAAAAAACGGACGAGGAAAAAGGCAAAGGAAAAAAGGAGGAGGAGATTGGGAAAGAGAGGGGAAATAAAACGGCAAGGGTGGAGTTGGGGAGAGGAAAACGAGAGGCAAATGGCAAATAATGTAATGCGAGAGATAGGGATTGTGATGGGTACTTGGTATGTTGACTTTTGCATAGACTCCCGGCAGAATAGCCGTAAATCCTTCTTGCTACGTCTTGAGCTTATGCGTTGGTTTTCCTCGAAGAGGAGAGGATGATGCAGCACAAGATGGCGTAAGTATTTCCCTCAGGTTTTGAGAACCAAGGTATCAATCCAGTAGGAGGCCACGCGCAAGTCCCTCGTACCTGCACAAAACGATAGCTACTCGCAACCAACGCGATTAGGGGTTGTCAATCCCTTCACGGTCACTTATGAGAGTGAGATCTGCTGGTATCCTGAGTAGGCATCGAGGAATGACAGCAGGTCACACCCGGCAGTGGAGTCCACTATCTAGTCAATGCGAGGCAAGGGGAAAGGATCCCTTGGACAGGCCTTATTGATATCTGTGTAGTCAATACACAGCCTCCACTTCCCATTTGGCTTACACACTACCAGTGGATTGGCCAACCACGTGGGGTGGAGCACTCCTCTGACCAAACCTGCCGCCTCCAACTTCCTGATCTCTTCGATGATGAACTCTTGTCGCTCCAAAGCTTGCTTTCTGACCTTCTGCTTGACGGGCCGCGCATGGGGACAAACAGCAAGGTGGTGCTCAATCACCTCCCTGTGAATGTCGGGGATGTCGGATGCTTGCCATTGCTACGTCTTGATCTTGCGTTGGTTTTCCCCGAAGAGGAGAGGATGATGCAGCATAGTAGCGTAAGTATTTCCCTCAGTTTTTGAGAACCAAGGTATCAATCCAGTAGGAGGCCACGCGCAAGTCCCTCGTACCTGCACAAAATGTTTGCTACTCGCAACCAACGCGATTAGGGGTTGTCAATCCCTTCACGGTCACTTATGAGAGTGAGATCTGATAGAGATAATATTTTTGGTATTTTTGGTATAAAGATGCAAAGTGAAAAGTAAAAGCAAAGTTAAAACAAAACAAGTAAATAAAGTGATAGAGATTGATATGATGAGAATAGACCCGGGGGCCATAGGTTTCACTAGTGGCTTCTCTCAAGAGCATAAGTATTCTACGGTGGGTGAACAAATTACTGTTGAGCAATTGATAGAATTGAGCATAGTTATGAGGTTATCTAGGTATGATCATGTATATAGGCATCACGTCCGAGACAAGTAGATCGAAACGATTCTGCATCTACTACTATTACTCCACTCATCGACCTCTATCCATCATGCATCTAGAGTATTAATTTAAAAATAGAGTAACGCCATAAGCAAGATGACATGATGTAGAGGAATAAATTCATGCAATATGATAAATACCCCATCTTGTTATCCTCGACGGCAACAATACAATACGTGCCTTGCAACCCTTTCTCACATCGGGTAAGGACACCGCAAGATTGAACCCAAAGCTAAGCACTTCTCCCATTGCAAGAACTACCAATCTAGTTGGCCAAACCAAACGGATAATTCGAAGAGACTTGCAAAGATAACTCAATCATACATAAAAGAATTCAGAGAAGATTCAAATATTATTCATAGATAAGCTGGATCATAAACGCACAATTCATCGGTCTCAACAAACGCACCGCAAAAAGAAGATTACATCGAATAGATCTCCACGAGAGAGGGGGAGAACATTGTATTGAGATCCAAAAAGAGAGAAGAAGCCATCTAGCTACTAGCTATGGACCCAAGGTCTGAAGTAAACTACTCACACTTCATCGGAGGGGCTATGGTGTTGATGTAGAAGCCCTCCATGGTGGATGCCCCCTCGTGAGCTCCTAACAGGCCCCAAGATGGGATCTCGTGGATACAGGAAGTTGCGGCGGTGGAATTAGGTTTTGGCTCCTGTTACGATCGTTTGGGGATACGTAGGTATATATAGGAGGAAGGAGTACGCCGGTGGAGCGTCAGGGGCCCACGAGGTAGGGGCGTGCCTGGGCGCCTCCACCCTCGTGACCGCCTCTGGCACTTCTTGGAGTAGGGTCCAAGTCTCCTGGATTACGTTCGGTGAGAAAATCACGTTCCCGAAGGTTTCATTCCGTTTGGAGTCCGTTTGATATTATGTTTCCTCGAAACACTGAAATAGGCAAAAAAACAGCAATTCTGGGTTGGGCCTCTAGTTAATAGGTTAGTCCCAAAAGTAATATAAAAGTGGAAAATAAAGTCCAATATAGTCCAAAACAGTAGATAAAGTAGCATGGAGAAATCAAAAATTATAGATACGTTGGAGACGTATCGTGCATCCCCAAGCTTAATTCCTGCCGCCCCTCGAGTAGGTAAATGATAAAAAGAGAATTTTTGATGCGGAGTGATACTTTGGTATAATTTCAATATAAATCTTCTTAATCATGGTATGAATATTCAGATCCAAAAGATTCAAGACAAAAGTTCATATTGACAAAAAAATAATAATACTTCAAGCATACTAATCAAAGCAATCATGTCTTCTCAAAATAACATGGCAAAAGAAAGTTCATCCCTACAAAATCATATAGTTAGGCTATGCTTCATTTTCATCACACAAAGATGTTCCCAACTCCTATACCCTCGATGACAAGCCAAGCAATTGTTTCATATGTTAGAGACGTATCAGCCATGCAAACACATCGACATTCGCCCGCAGGAAGGTGACGAGCGCGCTTTCCGATTTGCTGTCAAGGGTGGAGCTTATAGTAAAAGCCCCGCCCGTGCCATCCTCCTTGACGGGCACCTTCTTGGTCTCAGGTGGTGCTACCATGGATTTCTTGCTCTTGCCGATGGAGCTCTCTGGCACGCCCTCGATGGGAGCGCAACACTCCGAAGAGGCGCGCTTGCCGGAGTGGGTGGAGGAGGTCTTGCCGGAAGAGGTCTCACCAGAAGGGGCCTTGCCGGTTCTCTTCCCTCCCGGGGCTTCAGCGGCAGGAGCAAGTGCCTTGACGGCAGTTATTGCAACTGCCTCCCGGTAAAGTTTGTCGGCGCAGATGAGTGCGTCTTTCTTGTCGGAGGGGACGGTGATGATGTTCATTGGCCCGGGCATCTTCAACGTGTTGTAGGCTTAATGTGATGCCGCGATGAACTTGGCCAGTGCTGGGCGGCCAAGGATCCCATTATAGGGCAGGGGGATCTTGGCAACATCAAAAACGATCTTCTCCGTCCTATAGTTCAGCTCGCCCCCAAACGTAACGGGCAACGTGATCTTACCCTTTGGCTGACTTCTCCCCGGGTTGATCCCTTGAAACGTGCCCGTCTCCTCGAGATCTCCATCGGGGATCTGCAGCCTCTCGATCGCGGCAGGCGAGCTCAAGTTCAGACCAGCCCCACCGTCAACTAGCACTTTTGTCACCTTGAGATTGTGTATTGTTGGGGAAACCAACAACGGAAAATACCCGACCGCAGTTGTGCGGTCAGGGTGATCCTCGGTGTCAAAAATGATAGGCGTGTTGGACCACTTCAGTGGCCTCTGGGCGTCGAACGATGGCTCCGCCGCAGTGACTTCACACGCCCACTGCTTCAGTCGGCGGTGAGAGGTGTGCAGGGAGGTGCCACCGTCGATGCACATGGCCTCCGTATCTTTCTGGAACTCGTGCTCGCCGGACTCGTCGTCCTCATCATGATCATCATCTTCCTCCTTCTTATCACGGCCCCGAGCGGGCCTCTCTTGTTGATTATCCTTGCCACGGCGACCTCCTTGGCCGCCACGCTTCTTACCAGACCCCTCGGCACCATCCTGACCCTTCTCCTTGTCCCGCCTCTAATATTCAACTTTTTGCTTCTCTGCAAGCAGCTCAACCTGCCGGCAGTTCTGGAGTTCATGGCCCTTGGTGCGATGGATCTTGCAATACTGCTTGTCGGACCCTCCTGGCTTGTCGGCAGCCGCCAAGGCCCGGCAAGCGTCGTACTCGGCAATTTCCTTTCCAGGGTCGTTGGCCTTGGCCTTCTTAGCGGTGCCGGGGTCGCAGTGTCTCTTAAGGGCAAGCATGGTCTTTCCCTTACGCTTTCTATTGCAGCGTCGGCCCTTCTTTGCTGGGGCAGCAGCGTCTTCGTCCGTGGAGTCGGTTTCCACGCCGGCGTCCTCGCCGGGGTACTTCCTTCCTTCTTCATCCCGAGCACATCTATCAGCCAGAACATAAAGCTCGGCTACATCCTTAACCTTGTTCATCTCCAGCTCTTCGCGCATCTTGTGATTGCGCACATTTTGATGGAATGCACTGATGATGGCGGCGGGGTGAACATCTGGGATGTTGTACCGCACACGGCTGAACCTTTGGATGTACTTGTGCAGGGTCTCGCCTTCCTTCTGGGGGATGACATGCAAATCACTTGCCTGGCCAGGAGCTTGGTGGCCTCCGGTAAAGGCGCCAACAAACTCGTGGCACAGATCCGACCAAGAAGAGATGGAATCCACTGGCAGGTGCATCAACCATGACATGAGGTTGGGCTTAAGCGCCAACGGAAATTAATTGGCAAGCACCTTGTCGTCGCGAGCCCTGGCGGCTTGCATCGCGATAGTGTAGATGCTGAGGAACTCCGAGGGGTGAGTCTTGCCGTTGTACTTCTCCCCAACATCAGGCTTGAACATGCGGTGGGAGGGCCACGGGAATTGCCGCAGCTCACGAGTAAAGGCCGGACAACCCACCTCGTAAGGCAGGTCACCGGAAACCCCGACGCTGAGTGGTCCATAGTGTGCCCCGCACGCCTATCTAACTAATAGCGCGCTTCCCGCCACCACTCGATAGCGGTCCGAGCGTCTTCCTGGGCTTGCTCCCGAAGAACTTGACGTTGGTCGCAGCGGGCTCGTGGGTCGGACGACGCTGTGGAAACATTGTCACAGGCATCGGCCCGACGAGCCGGCGGCTGCTGCTGCTGGCGTGGGGGTGCACCCTGGTCGCTGCACCTCCGGTCCTCCCACCACCGGCGTGCACCGGGTCTACAGAGCACCGACACGAGGGTCCCGCTGGTCACGGTTCATCCTTGTTGGCGAAGCTGATGAGGCTGCAAATGGTGGCCCTCCACTCGTCGAGCTTCTCCGTGGCAGGAGGAAAGTCGAGGAGCAGTTGCACGCGCGCCAACGCTTCTGCTGGCGTAGGTGGCGGCGAAAGCTGCATGGACTGTGACGCGCCCCGACTTCTAACCACGTTAGAAGGAGGTCTATCACGGTCTCGCAGTCGCGTGCCTCTTCCGCCAAGTCGGTGCGCGCACACCGCCCGGAGCGCCCCGAGAGTGACGCTGGCGGCTCTTCAGCGGCGCGCCGGGGCACCGACGTCGTGGTGTTGCTCATCGTGTGCGGCCTGGGAAGGCCGTAGCGCGGGCGCCGGCTGGGGTGTCATAGAGATTACCGCGCCGCCCGTGGGCAGCACGGCGCAGCCCCCGGACCCAGCGGCGTGTGGCTCTTTGTCTTGGACCCGAACGACGCCGCTCGCCTGGCTCCAATTGCCAGAGTGTCGTGGATGCTCACGGGCCGCGCCTCCGGCACCATCCGTGGCCACCCCGTCGCCCGCCCGCACTGGTGTGGACGGGCCGGCTCCGGACAACCCGATTGCTATGATGCCCTTCTTCTTGGGGGCCATGGCGATGATGAAGTTGATGCGCTAACTTCTAGACCGGATTCTCACAGCTTGCGCCCCCTACCTGGCGCACCAAAGATTTCGGGGGAAACAACACCTATGGGATCACGGGGAATCCCTACTACGGTTGGCGGGGCGCGGGGCTGTGCAAAGAGCAGGTCTAAAAGATCAGTACGAGGGGATTTTTACCCAAGTTCGGGCCGCAAATGATGCGTAATACCCTAGTCCTGCTTTTGTCTGTATTTGGTGTTCTTGAGTTCTTGAACTAGCCGCAGTGCATGACCAGTCCAAAAAGTTTGAATCCTTCCTCGGTACACCTTGGGCCTCCTTTTATACATGAAAGGGGTCGCCACATTGGCATACAGGAGGTGGAAAGTATCTACAGTGTACAAGTCTATCACTGACATCTTGGGACAAACGCATTTAACGCGCCGCCTACGTGTCCTCTTGCTTTATTGAGGACGGCAATAAGGCTCGTCCCGCCTGTCGCCGCCTCACCTCGCTTTGACGCACGTCCAAGCTGATGAGGCATGCAGTGCCACGCTGGATGGCTGGCTGCTGCGCTGGTGCGGTGGCAGGGTCTTCACGAAGATCTGCATGCCGCCACGCAGGTGCTTGACTGGTTGGCCTAAAGGCTTCCTGCTGCCACGTAGGTGCTTGCCTATTTTGGTAGGCTGGTTGCCGTGTCGGAACAGCCGTGGGACATCGAAACCTTGGTAGGTGCGGGCCTGGTTGTGGCTCCGCGGATGCCCCCGGCAAGAGTCTTGCCGGGGTCTTGTGGGTGTCCCTGGCAAGGATCTTGTCGGGGGTCTTGTGGGCGTCCCTGGCAAGGATCTTGTCGGGGGTCTCGTGGCCTTTCCCGGCAAGGATCTCGCCGGGGGCTTTCACTGTCTCCGGCAAGGATCTCGCCTTGAGTCTTCGCCTATCCCCGGCAAGGATCTCGCCGGGGGTCTTCGTCTTCTGGTTCCCATCTAGATTTGCAGGTCTTTGGTCTTCACAAAGATCTGCATGCTACCACGCGGGCGCCCTTGAGCCTTGGTCTTGATGTTTGTCGATGGTGTCAGGACTCTCGGGCTCAAGGGTGGCGGCCTTGCTCGTGTTGGGCAAGTCGCCCCAGCAAGGCTCTTGCCAGGGCTGAGTAGGCTGCCCCGGCAAGGGTCTTGCCGGGGGAATCCACCTTGCACCTTTGCTATTCATGCTTCTGACTTGAGTGCTGCCTCGGCAGCCTTGTACCTTCCCTTCCTCTACCCTGCCAGGCCCGGCCGCAGGTGCGACTACGACTGCCCGTGCACAAGTAAAGGGGTATAGAAAGGCCCCTACTTTTGTACACTGACATTTTGCTGTCTCAGAAAGGGCTAGCGAGATACCATCTTGTTATATCATATCATGATTGTTTTGAAAAAGTGTTGTCATCCGAGATTTATTATTATTGCTTTCTAGTTGCTTATGCCATTGATATGAGTAAATGTGAGACTAAATGTTATTCTGAATATGGTTAGTTCATAATCTCTGCTGAAAACCTGAATGTTGGCTATACATATTTGCAACAACAAGATCAAACAGAGTTTGTAAAAGTTTTTCTTTATCACTTTCAGTTTATCAACTGAATTGCTTGAGGACAAGCAATGGCTTAAGCTTGGGTGAGTTGATACATCTCCATCGTATCTACTTTTCCAAACTCTTTTGCCCTTGTTTTGGACTCTAATTTGCATGATTTGAATGGAACAAACCCGGACTAACGCTGTTGCAGCAGAATTGCCTTGGTGTTATTTTTGTGCAGAAATAAAAGTTCTCAGAATGACCTGGAAATTTACGGAGAATAATTTTGGAATATATAAAAAATATTGGCGAAAGAGTCAACCAAAGGGGACCCACCTGCTGTCCACAAGGGCGGAGGGCGCGCCCCCTGCCTTGTGGGTCCCCTGGACCTCCACTGACCTCAACTCCAACTCCATATATTCACGTTCGGGGAGAAAACTATCAGAGAGAAGGATTCATCGCATTTTACGATACGGAGCCGCCGCCACCTCCTGTTCTTCATCGGGAGGGCAGACCTGGAGTCCGTTCGGGGCTCCGGAGAGGGAAAATCGACGCCATCGTCATCATCAACCATCCTCCATCACCAATTTCATGATGCTCACCGCTGTGCTTGAGTAATTCCATCGTAGGCTTGCTGGACAGTGATGGGTTGGATGAGATTTATCATGTAATCTAGTTAGTTTTTTAGGGTTTGATCCCTAGTATCCACTATGTTCTGAGATTGATGTTGCTATGACTTTGCTATGCTTAATGCTTGTCACTAGGGCCCGAGTGCCATGATTACAGATCTAAACCTATTATGTTTTCATGAATATATTTGTGTTCTTGATCCTATCTTGCAAGTTGTGGACACCAATTACGAGTTATGATCCACATACCCCAAGGTGACAATAATTGGGATTCTTTCCGGTGATTACCGTAGTTTGAGGAGTTCATGTATTCACTAAGTGCTAATGCTTTGTTCCGGTTCTCTATTAAAAGGAGGCCTTTATATCCCTTAGTTTCCATTAGGACCCCGCTGCCACGGGAGGGTAGGACAAAATATGTCATGCAAGTTCTTTTCCATAAGCACGTATGACTATATTGGGAACACATGCCTACATTATATTGATGAATTGGAGCTAGTTCTGTGTCACCCTAGGTTATAAAAACTGTTGCATGATGAATGCCATCCGACATAATTATCCATCACTGATCCATTGCCTAAGAATTCGTTTCATATTGATATTTGCTATGTTACTTTGCCGTTGCCACTATTACAATTGCTACGAAACTACTGTTGTTACTTTTGCCACCATTACCGTTGCTTCCATACTACTTTGCTACTAAATAATTTACTGCAGATATTAAGTCTTTCAGGTGTGGTTGAATTGACTACTCAGTTGCTAATACTTGAGAATATTCTTTGGCTCCCCTTCTGTCTAATCAATAAATTTGGGTTGAATACTCTACCCTCAAAAACTGTTGCGATCCCCTATACTTGTTGGTTATCAGATAACTACCCGCTTATTCCAAGTGGTGTGCAGGCGTGGATTAATGAGCTGCTCGGCTAAGTTTTTGCTCGTTAAGCTCGTGGTCGTTAAGGCTTGGCTCGTTAAGCTCCGAAAGATTAATGAGCAAAAAACCCTACTCGCCTCGGTTCGTTCGAAGCTCGCTAAAACAAAATTCACGTAAGATGAAACATGTGTTGTGTTGTTACTAACGAACTTAGCATGAAAGTTGTTAGCTGGTTCATTAAGCTCCGTAAGAAATTGATGATTGGCTTTGTTCATTAAGAAGCGACCCACGAGGATAACAACCACCGCCTCATAAAAATTTTGGGCAAGCCCACGGCTCAGATTATCGGAAACGTGGGTTGCACCAACATGCATTATTATTTATATTTTCTATGCGGGAGTATCCTCAAAACAAAATGTGGGAGTACAATCTTTATTGGTCCCCTTTGTAATTTGTGCTAAATTATGTCCAAAGATTTAACTAACAAAATGTTAGTGCATGTTAACAAAAATTATATCCTTGGATTCATATTTGAACATAGTTTTCAATGATGTAATTTTTGGTGACATGCATGAACATTTGGTTAGTTAAATTTATAGTCAAAATTTGGCACAGATTATCATAGGGACCAATAAACCAGGACGGAGCTTCTTGTCTGTCGTCGAAACTCTATGACTAGTCGCTCTATTACATGCGGGACATCAAGCATCCGGCCCCGCGTGCCATCCACCAAATCACATCGAGGTGCTACAGTCGAGACTCAATAGTCACCCGGTGTGGCTGTCATGACCCGTCATATCACAAAACCCACACCTTTACCAGAAGTGGTAAAGTGGCCTCGAAGTTGGAAGAGACGAAGCAACCATCATTTCACTGGAACGCTCGTTGAAGCCCTTTCTCCCCTGTCTTGAAGAAAACCTAACTCCAGGTTACTCACTTCTGCCATTTTTCTTCTATACCGACGAAGGAAAGGTGGGCGAATCAGTGATTGTACTATATTTTCATTCCAAGAATCTTCCTTTTGCGAAGGACCGACCGATTCTCACTGCCTATTCTTTTCCTATTTTCATTACCATTGTGGTTTCGTTTCGATTGCTTTTTGTTTGTCAGTTTATTGATGGATCCTGGAGCACTAGGCAAAGAGTTGCCGGTGGACAACCCACTCGAGACAGAGATCTCCAAGAAGCGAGCACCAGCCAACGAGTTGGTCATGTTGGCGGGCCAACCCATGGAGACGAAGGACTCCAAGAAACAAGCCCTGGCCAAAGAGTTGATAACGTTGGCAGACAAACTCCTCAAAGAAAGCTAGAAGAATAGTAAGGGCCCCACCGTGCCTACCCCAGAAACTCTAATGGCCACCTATGAGAGGCTCAAGGCCGAGTTTGAGGAGATAGTCGCCGTTGAGAAGCAGTATTTCCCTTGCAAGGCGATGGCCCCCATCGAAGAGAAGACCCCCAGAGGGATGGGATCCCCCGGTGAGCTGCTCGAGGTAAAAAATGGCTTACCATAGTTGTGGTTTTTGATTATTTGCAATGTGCTTGTGCTGGTGAACATCCTTGATGATTCTGATGTCGCAGTCTATCCTGTGGAAATCGCCCCAAAGATCGATTCCGATGTCGTGGTCCGTCCTGTGGACATCGCCCCAGAGATCGATTCCGATGTCGTGGTCCGTTCTATGGACATCGCCCCGGAGATCCATTCCCATGCCACTGTCTGTCCTGTGGACATCGCCCCAGAGATCGATTTTGATGTCGCGGTTTGTCCTGTGGACATCGCCCTAGAGATAGATTCCCATGCCGTTGTCCGCGCTGTGGACTTTGCCCGAGAGATCGATGAAAAGAAATAGTTGGTCGCGCTAATCCTTCAACGTAGTTTGCATTGTGTCTAATTACCAGAACGATGTGTGTTATCAAACCAACTTAGGGCTAGTGCACTGTCTTGTGTGGGCGATACTTGCTACTTTTGTTTGATAGTCAATCATGCGAACCCTCTCCGAGTTATGGAAACAGATGTATCCTCACCAGCTTTTGATGTAATATATGGCATGCTTAGATGTAAGTTTGAACGGTTTATCATATTAGCAGGGCTTGTTTGATGATTCTTGGTGTTAGTAGGCTAGCTATTGTGTGAGCTATAGTACTTGCAAACACTCACTGAAGAGAAGCATTGGGGCTGATGAGCTCGTGGTACGCTTATAGGTCTGATCCTTCGTCGATTGGACAATAGCCCAAGCTCCTAAAATTGTAGGCTTGGCGATTGATCAGACAATAGTCCACAATTATACATTAATTCACATCAAACTCAAAGAGTTGGTTCATGGATACATTCACATTAATAGCCAGCAAAATTGGCACGTACTTTTAACATGCGTGAATGTGTAATTTTTTTGCTGGAAGCGTGAATGTGTAGTGACGTCATACTTTCAGGGTGGCTACAGAGAGTGTGTATGTGTGCTAGAGGGGTTGTGGGATGGAGAGAGATTTAGAGAGAGAGAAAGACCCTCCATTTGTTTCTAGTCGTTAGATTGACAAAGGACACGTGTGCTACAAAATCATAGCAGTACAGAGACGTACAAATCCTAGGCATGCTAGTTTGGCCTAGTGGGTTTCAGTGATATGACGTGCTAGAGTGGCGTCCAGTCTTCGTGTGTGGTAGCAGTATTGCGGGTACAGTAAGTTTTCTTGAAGAAGCGGATTCAATGAAGTTATGATGGTTCATTCTTGCGAGCAAGTTTGGGCCTGCGATTTGATGGCTCATTAGTCATTCATTACTGCGTCGCTACGACCGGGTGACTCTCCCCAGCAGTACTGTATGGTGCACTATAATTTTGTGCATGGCAAGTGGAACAGGATGGTCGACGTCCCACATGTCGGCGAATGAAAGTATTCTTTCCGATATCGAGGACGAGCAAGGAGTATTCACTTTTTTGTGGAAGCTACTGTCTCCACAGTTACGACGGAGAGTGCGAAACACGGCAGCCAAGCCGAGCGATTAGATTTTGGCTTGACAGTTTATTCAATTGTAGTCCCACATGTCAGTGAAAATGCAAGACAACGTGTGTCCCCTTTGGTGAGCGGCGTGCGAGACCGACTGTCGGGGGTGCGATGCGAACGCGACAGACGTGCTTTAAGTGTGCCACCTTTTCCTTTTGAACTTGCGAAGTGTAACATTTTCGTACGATCGATCGATAGAAATCCAAAACACAATGATGAGGGCGGGGCTTACTCGCGCGTTAGGTGGGCTAGTTTGGCCTAGTGGGTTTGAGTGATATGACATGCTATAGTGTCGTTCACTTGTTCCATTTTTATGTAAGCAAGCGTCTCCACTCTTACGAGGGAGGAGTGCGAAACACGACAGATCTGATTTTGATTGAGGGATAACTGTACCCTGCGAAATAATGGAGCATTGTTAGGGATTATAGCATGAGAGTTAGGGCATCTCCAGCGCTAACCCACAAATTTACACCGGCATCTGTCCAAGGACACTGATGCGAGAGGATGCCATCCAATGCTGCCCGCATACCTTTCGAAAACTAAATGAACTAACTGGACAAATTCATGCAAACAAAGCAAACCTCATATTAACCAGATGAAATTCATTACATTTCGAAAACTTTTCCTATAAACCGGTCGAAATTCATTACATATTTCGCATAAACCGTACTAAAACCTACAGTAAACCTAATCTAAACAATCGCCGTTGCCCGACTACCATGTCCGGCCATGAGCCCCGAGAACTGACGTTGTGACTATTGCCTTTGCCTCCTCCTCATCCGCCTCAGCTTTGTCCAGCTCCGCCTCCATAACCTCCTCCTTCGGAGCACAAGGTTCTGAAGATTTCCGCCTCTACGTCGTCGTCAAGCAGCTAATCTGCCGCTAATGTTTACCCCACCAAGCTTGGCGTCGATTGAGTGGAGGAGCGGTGGCCTTCCTGGGACCAGAGTGGCGGTGACCTAGCATGTACTACTCTTCCTCACTGCTGGCTGCGCCCGCACACGCGCGCCGGCTTCGTGGTCGTGGTGGCGGAGGGTGACCGGGGGTGAGCCGGCGATGTCCTTCGTCAGCTCCTGCGACGTTGCGTCCCAGAGAGCTTTGGAGCGCGCCCAGAGCGGAGCCGACGATGTCCTTCGTCTGCTCCTGCGACAGTACGTCCAAGAGATCTTTGGAGCACGAGGAGGCCATGGTTGGAGTGGTGCCTACGGAATGAAGGGACCGGAGGAGAATGACTGTGGGTCTTTGGCTATGGCTAGGGCTGAAGTTAATATAGCGGGCGAATGGCAATGAACCGCGGCAGACGGACGGACGGCTGGCGCTGGAGTAGGTTCGTCAGCAGCCGCGTGTCATTAATGTGGGTGGCGGACGGACGGCTGGCCGTGGTGTCGTTAATGTGGAGCAGTCACTTGCACCGGGATGCCGCGCGGGTGGCGCTCTCTCGGCCGCTGCGCTGCTGCAATGCCGGCGCCAGTGAGAGGTCGCGTCGGGCGTGAATGCGGCATTAACGTTCTGGAGCGGCGATGACTGTTTCAGGCAGGAAGCGCACGCGAGCGACGGAAGGGTGTTCGGTGGGCCAGGGCGGTTAGATCGTGGTGTGGTGTGATGTCTACTACACAACTTATTTTTGTGGACTCGTGTTGGGCCTCCAAACGCAGAGTTTTGTAGGACAGTAGAAATTTTCCCTCCAGTGGATGACCTAAGGTTTATCAATCCGTGGGAGGCGTAGGATGAAGATGGTCTCTCTCAAACAACCCTGCAACCAAATAACAAAAATTCTCTTGTGTCCCCAACACACTAAATACAATGGTAATTTGAATAGGTGCACTAGTTCGGCGAAGAGATGGTGATACAAGCATAATAATGATAGTAGATATTGGTTTTTGTAATAGGAACAATAAAAAATAGCAAGGTAGCAATTTATAAAACGGAGCACAAACGGTATTGCAATGCCTGAAAATAAGGCCTAGGGCCGTACTTTCGCTAGTGCAATCTCTCAACAATGCTAATCTAATTGGATCATATAACCATCCCTTAAAGTGCGATAAAGAATCACTCCAAAGTTCTTATCTAGCGGAGAACATAATAAGAAATTGTTTGTAGGGTACGAAACCACCTCAAGGCTAATCTTTATGATCAATCTATCCTAGAGTTCGTACTGAAATAACACCAAGCTATTCTTTTCGATCGATCTAACCAAGAGTTCATACTAAAATAACACCATATGATACAGATCAACCAACACTAATGTCACCTAGATACTCCAATGTCAACGCGAGTATCTGTGAGTTGATTATACGATATGCATCAAACAATTTCAGATTCATATAGTACTCAATCCAACACAAAGAACCTCAAAGAGTGCCCCAAGATTTCTACCGGAGAAACAAAGACGAGAACGTGCATCAACCCCTATGCATAGATTACCCCAATGTCACCTCGGGAATCCTCGAGTTGAGTGCCAAAACACATATCAAGTGAATCAATATGATACCCCATTATCACCACGGGTATTCATAGCAAGACATACATCAAGTGTTCTCAAACTCATAAAAGTATTCAGTCTGATAAGAACGAAATCTCGGGAAAACTCAATTCATCACAACAAGATAGAGAGGGGAAAACACCATATGATCCAACTATATTAACAAAGCCTGCGATACATCAAGATTGTGCCATCTCAAGAACATGAGAGAGAGAGAGATAGAGAGAGAGAGAGATTAAACACATAGCTACTGGTACAAACCCTCAGCCTCGAGGGTGGACTACTCCCTCCTCATCATGGTGGCCGCCGGGATGACAAAGATGACCACTGGTGAGTCCTCCTCCGGTGGAGTGCCGGAACATGGTCTAGATTTTTTTTTCGTGGATTCAAAGGCTTGCGTCGGCGAAACTTCCGATCTAGGATTATTTTGGGGGGTTTATGTATTTATAGGATTTTTTCGCGTCGGTCTCACGTCGATATGGGCTTTGAGGGCCCACTACGCAGCACCACACGGCCAAGGCCTCTGGCGCGCCCTAGTGGGTAGTGGCCATCTCGTGGCTCTTCTGGCCCTCCCATGTAACTTCTAGTGCCTATTTTCTTCCAAAAAACCATAAAAAAGTTTCACTGCATTTGGAGAACTATGATTTCGGCACAAAAAACAACACCATGGTAGTTCTCCTAAAAACAGCATCAGTCCGGGTTAGTTCCATTCAAATCATACCAAAACCAAATAAAATTGTTGTAAACATGGCATGAATACTTCATAAATTATAGATACGTTGCAGACATATCAATTACCATCTCTATATCGCAAAACTATTGCAAGGAATCAAACTTATCATATTCAGTAATCTACATAAAAGTTTTTATTATATCCTTCTTGAATACCTATCATATTATGACCAATTTCATAACCCATGCATACTTACATTTCTATTATCAAACTCTCAAAATGATATAAGTGAAACATGAACGTATAATTATTTCTTTAAAATATAACCACCCCATGCTCTAAAAGATATAACTGAAGCACTAGAGCAACTATCACGGTGTAGAGACGTGCTATACAAATGGTTTTTACCCCCTTTCTCCGATGGAGTTTTAAAACGTCGCCTAGTGAGTGTGTGCGATAGGGGGGTCCTTCCCACACGACCCAAAACCCGTAGGGGATAGGCCCTCTGGCCACACAGGCGGGGGCAAAATGAGATCGTGTGCGATCAGGCGAGGCATCGAAACCCAATCATTTATGTTCGTATGTACATCCCACACTGTGAATCGCGAGGCATCGAAACCCAATCATTTATGTTCGTATGTACATCCCACACTGTGAATCCCAAAAAACATTTCCGTTTGTATGTATATCACACACAGTTTTTTGTGTGGAAACATTTGTGCAAGGTGGCCTAATGCAAACAGCTCTCCGCCGGAAGCCGTGAGTGATTGTTAGTTGATCCAACACGCCTACTTTCTAGAAACCGTGTGGGTTGTTTGAGTTCACCGCCCACGGTGCTGTCTGAGTAATCGTATGCAATAGAAAATCCCAATAAGCAGGGTAATTATCCTATTATTGATAATCCATGTAGTAATCAAATTGACATTTCTTATAAAACACACCAGATATTTCATATCCGTATAACAGCAACCAGGATTTCATAATCGAATTACATCAGATAGCTTGAACACTCAGTTATGCCATTACACAACATCACCAAGTTTCACATGCAACATTGAAAACCTTTGGAAAGTAGCAGCATACACGGTAAATAGACAGATGAATCTCATTTGGGAAACTGCAGAAGCGGAAGGCAAATATTGAGCCTTTAGTGATGTTGAATATCCTTGCAACTTTAGGCCAGTGGCTATGGATAATTGCCCACCCAACCTTCGTCCTGTTCAGGAAGACTTCAATATTGTACCGTGGGTGTTGAATGAATACCTTCGTCGCCTCTTAACCACGCAGGTGGTTTGAGAGGTAATCATCGGTGAACTGCTTTGAAAAGTACCGAAAACAAAGATATGCATAAATCGCTGTTATAAATTTTGAAATGGCGCAAGGGGTAAAAACAAGGTAAAAGAGTTAGTACCATCCTACAGTTGACTGATGCCTTCTTCATTGTGGAAACAAAGATCTTTGCTGTTATTCGTCGCAAGTTTCTTCATCCTAACAATATTTCTGAGTTTCTAGACTTTACTGATATTCATGGACATCTCATTTCCCCATATGGAAAATGGGTCGAAAAGTGGGTCTATGCCTCTGACAACGGGACTTACATGTGCAAGACGAAATTGTAAGAAAACTAAATATTAGAATGATTCCTGCAACTTCACAGTAATGTGCTATTACGGAAGGACCATGCATGAGCAAACCTCGATGGTAAACCGCAGTGTCTCCTATTGTTTCCCTGCAACACACATAAGGAAGATTGTGATCAGGTTAACTGAGAGTTGCCATACTAGCAGTAGAATATGTATTGAGTATAGCAAAATTCGATTTATTTCTCACATGCATAACAATAAAAAATTGTACCCACAACAAATGAAAATCAAATTGCAGAATTGAACCAAACAGGTAAATGGACAACAGGCCAAATGAACCAAAACAGTTAACTGAGCATGACATTGCAGAATAGAAACATGTACTAGAAGATAAGACAGCTAACAAAACAAAGAATGTTTGAGAACAGTACTATGGAATGTAGCAATTGTTGGACCAAACTGTTAACTGAACATCAGATTGCATATTAACATTACAGAGGATAAATCACTAGAAAGGCACTGGTAGTGGCCTCGAGAAAACAGTTGAACTGTATTTTAAAGTATACAACCGCGTGGCGCTGTCGACGGTGGCCGCGAAGACGAGGTGCTCCTCCAAGATTTGGTGGTCGGCACGCATGGCAACCATAGCGACCTCGTGCGCGCGTGCAGCCACGATTTTCTTCTCTGCTGCCAGATGCTGCTCAGCTCCACGTTATACTGCGTACAAAATGGCTATGGGCCGCGCTTAATTGGAGGACGGGGCTAGTGATTTCGGTGAAAGGTGTCGTGCCATTGGTCGGGGCATGTGGGACAGAGAAGGAGGAGGATGGTGTGGGTAGGGTGTGGAGTACCTGACCATATTGACGAGGCCGCGCAGCAAGAAGAAGGGTCGGTGGTGAGGAGGCCGTGCAGCAAGAAGGGTCGGCGGCAAGGAGGCGGCACAGCAAGAAGAAGGGTCGTCGGCGAGTAGGCGGCGCTACAAGGAGAAGGGTCACCGGTGAGGAGGCGGCGCTGCAAGAAGAAGGGTCGCCGGCGAGGAGGCTGAGCTGCCAGTAAGCAGTAGTGAAGGTTTGAACTTGGAAAGCAAGGAGGAACAGTGGAAATGTGGCTTTTGGTGGGAGGGAGGGGGCGGGGACATAGATATTTCTGCGGTGGCAGAAAAATTTCGCTCGGTGCCGCGAGAAACTAGCGCGCAAGTGTGGTTCAAGTGTGGGCGGTGGACTGTAGACGACGAAGCTTCCTGCGTAAGCCAGACAGGACGGTGCGCCAAGATATTTTACATCGCATCCCGCACAATTCTTGCTAGTAAACTATTTGTTGTATACCTGATCTTTTCATTATGTTTTGAAAGAAAAAATGGTGTTACGGAGGGAAAGGATGGTGTTTGAATTGTTAGAACATTTATGTACAGTGAACATGCAACTACATGAGTGTCGTGTTTAAATTTGGAATTATTCCAGGTTCGTTTGGCATTTTTATGCATTAATTGAGTTTCTAGGCATTTAATGTGCGTAATTCAAATTTGAACTACAAGCACATGCTCCAGTGCACCAAAGTTTGTTGAAAAATCACATGTGTGTCTTTGGGTGAATTTATAGGACCAATGCAAGAACGGGAATGAAATTCAAACATCTCGGCATCGTGGCCCGGCTGGGAACATTGAGAAACTTGGTTTTTAAATTCCTGTAAATTCAAAACTCGCCTGGAAATCATGAAACTTGGCATGGTGTCATTTCATGGCACCAACATGCTGTGGTAAAAAAATTGGCCGCATTTGGACAAGTTTTCGTATAAGATTCTGGCAAACCGGAGCTTCTCTGGAGAAGACTCGTGGTTCACGAGGGGGGACGCGTCACCTTTGTGTGCAAAACGATATACGCTGCCTCCCCCCCCCCCCTTGATTTTTACAGAGGCAAATAGAAATATATGAGTGTCGTGTTAAAATTTAGAATTATTCCAGGTTCACTTGGCCTTTTTTATACATTAATTGAATTTCTGGTCATAATGTGCATAATTCAAATTTGAACTACAAGCACATGCTCCAGTGCACCAAAGTTGGTTGAAAAATCACATGTGTGTCCTTGGGTGAATTTCTAGGTCCCATGCAAGAAATGGGAATGGAATTCAAACATCTGGGCGTCGTGGCTCAGCCGGAAATTGAGAAACTTGGTTTTTTAATTCCTGTAAATCCAAAACATGCCTGAAAAGCATGAAACTTGGCATGGTGTCATGACATGGCACCAACATGTTTTGGTAAATTTTTTGGCTGAATTGGGACAAGCTTTGGTATAAGCTTCTTGCAAACCGGAGCTTCTCTCAAGAAGGCTCGTGGTTCCGAGAGGGAACGTGTCACCTCCGTGTGCGAAACGGCATACACTGCCTTCTCTCGCCTTAATTCTATTACACAGGCAGCTTAGACCAAATAGGACTTTCGTGCAAAATTTTGGAATTATTCCGGGTTCGTTTGGCCTTTTTTATACATTAATTGAATTTATGGGCATTTAATGCACATAATTCAAATTTGAACTACAAGAACATGCTCCAGTGCACCAAAGTTGGTTGAAAAATCACATGTGTCCCCTTGGGTGAATTTCTAGGTCCCATGCAAGAAATGGGAATGGAATTCAAACATTTGGGCGTTGTGGCTCAGGCCGGAAATATTGAGAAACTTGGTTTTTTAATTCCTGTAAATCCAAAACACGCCTGAAAATCATGAAACTTGTCATGGTGCCATGACATGGCACCAACATGCTATGGAATTTTTTTGGCCGAATTATGACAAGCTTTGGTATAAGCTTCTTGCAAACCAGACCTTCTCTCAAGAAGGCTCGTGGTTCCGAGAGGGAGCGTGTCACCTCCGTGTGCGAAATGACATACACTGCCTTCTCCCGCCTTGATTTTTTTACACAAGCAACTTAGACCAAATAGGAGTTTTGTGCTAAATTTTGGAATTATTCCGGGTTCGTTTGGCCTTATTTATACATTAATTGATTTTCCAGGCATTCGATGCACATAATTCAGATTTGAAGTACAAGTGCATGCTCCAGTGCGCAAAAGTTAGTTGGAAAATCATTTGTGTGTACTTGGGAGAATTTCTAGGTCCCATGGAAGAAGTGGGAATGGAATTTAAATACCTGGGCGTCTTGGCTCGGCCGGAAACATCGAGAAACCTGGTTTTAAAATTCCCGTAAATGCAAAACTCGCCTGAAAATCATGAAACTTGGCATGGTGTCATGACATGGCACCAACATGTTGTGGTAATTTTTTTGTCCGGTTTGCGAAGGCGCACACATTAACAATCAACAGTCATTTTGGAACAAGTGATGTCATGTTACAAATTGGAAACACAAGTATTATTGAAACCGTGAGTGTTCTACTTACCATTTATGTGCCGCCACACGTCCCCTTTTTTTACTGGCTAGGAGGTGTCGTGCGGGGTAGCTATTTGAGTACGGCAGACGTGCGATCAGACCCCTGCGCGTGCTCATCGGGAGGAGAGCCCTTTGACCTCTATCCGTCGCCCACCTCCCTCCCAACGTCTCTATTAATGGCGCCCGAGCCCTGTTTCATGGCATCACTATGTCTTACTCGACTGAGATTTAAGAGAGAAAAAAGAAAATCTAAAAAGAAAGTTTTGCATGGATCTTGATGTAAGATCTGACGGACCTATATAGCATCGACGTCGGCTTATAGCAAGACTGATGACTATAAGGACGATGACAGTGGATAATAATTTTCTTACATATTTAGGAAGATAAATAAAAAAGCCACATGAGGCAACGCCCGAAATACACAAGGGAAAAAGAAGAAGGGAGACAATGATCTGGCTCGCTGATCTCTACTTTCTTGATGCGTTGCTGCAGGCTGCGGGAACTAGTCTCCACGGCGAGCGCCGATGAGCTCTTTCGTGTCCTCAAGACGCTACTTGAGAGCGACCACGGATTCCTCCACCAGCCTTTGGCGCTCGATGCGGAGCATGTTATTCTCGCCCATAAGTTTATTGATGATGATGCCGGTCCTCTTCAACAAGGCAGTGGTCTCCTCCTGCTGCTCCGCACTTCCGACGATCTCTGCCCTCAGCAGGTCACGCTCGGCCCAGAGCTTCGCATTGCCCTCCCTTAGTTGCCGGATGACGGCGGTAGCCTGTTCAAACAAGGCTTTCATGTCGTCCTGCAACCTCGCCCAGCCGGAGATCTGATCCATCTGGATATGGACGATCGCATTCATGCTCCTGTAAGAGTCCTCGCCTGCAAGCGAGACATTTTCCCAGGCCGCCACGGTGCGGGAGGACATCCCTGCTACATTCGTGGCGCGGCGGGACATCTCTACTGCTTCTGCGGCGGGGTCGGACTAGTCTACTGCATCGACGGCGCGACGGGACCGCCATGCTACTTCAGCGGCGCGGCGGGACCTCAGTGCTGCTACGGCCGCGCGGCAGGACATGTCCGCTTCTTTTGTGGAGAGGTGGGACATCTCTCGTGCTTCCGCTTCCATGCTCGCCTCTCCCTCGTGGTAATCTCTCGACTCAGAACTCACGCTAGCCATGGCAGACGCAAGGGAACGATGATGAATGACTTGTTTGTTTTGTGGATGAGGAGTTGAAGAGGAATGTGCAGTCATCTTGGAGTAGTAGTATTTATAACCGAGTACTAATACGCTCCTAAGTGGGAAACCGTTTAGGTTTTGATCGGTGTGAACAGGTTTGCAATTAAATATAGCGTGGTAGTAATTTAGAATGTGACGGGACGCAGGCTCAAAATTTATTGACTGTTCTATAATTTCTATGTGCGGCACTATTCCCGGACGGCGTAACGTGGGCACGCTTTATCGGCCGCGTACATGGCGTTTGCACCGTAGAGTGCACCGCAATAGGCAATGTCAGCACATGTCTTGTTCCAACAACTGTGCACGCTCGTTGTTACCATCGTGCATGCTTCTTTTAATTAGAATGTGTGCTCGTCTAGCGCACACACATTGATATGTGTAACTGTTTCTATTTGTTGTGGCTAATCGCAAATAGTTCATCCGTGTGAAGTGTATGCCGTCAATCGCAGACACGTTGATCTGGCTGACCATTTCTGTTGTGTTGCCTAATCGCAAATAGTTAATCCTTCTGAAGCATATGCCCTCAATTGCACACACCTTTGTCTGGCTGTCCATTTCCGTTGTTCCGCCTCATCACAAACAGTTAATCCGAGTGAATTGTATGCCATATATTGCACATGCCTTCATCTGGCTGCCCGTTTCTGTTCTTCTTCCTCATCGCAAATGGTTAACTGAACTGAACCGTATGCCCTGCATCGCACCACAAACTAAAATCTGAACCGTGTTTGATGAATCCTCCATCGCAAATGTTTTGCATCTTTTTTGCGGTTTTTTTACATTACTATTTGTGATTAAGGCATCGCACACAGTTTCGTCAAAGGGTCTCTAATCGTAGTGCCGCGTTAGTAGCATCCTGCAGTAGTGTGTCTTGCTCAAAAGATAGAAGTGAAGCACAAAGAGCATTCTAACAAATCATGAATAAATGTGTGGCCCTCTCAAAATGTGTTTCCAACAAAGATGATTGTGGCAAACTAAAAAGCAAACAAAGCAAAGACTCATATAATACACAACGCTCCAAGGAAAACTCATATCATGTGATGAATAAAAATATAGCTGCTACTTCTTGAGCTTGCGTTGGTTTTTCCCTTGAAGTGGAAAGGGCGATGCAGCAAAGTAGAGATAAGTATTTCCCTCAGTTAAGAACCAAGGTATCAATCCAGTAGGAGATACAAGCAAGTCCCCAATATATGCACCTACACAAACAATCAAACACTTGCACCCAACGCGATAAAGGGGTTGCCAATCCCTTCATGGTCACTTGCAAAGGTAAGATCTGATAGAGATAGATATAAAAGATTACTAAAACGTAAGACAAAATAAAAGTAAGTAAATTGCAACAATGTATTTTTTATTTATAGAACTCAAAATATATGATAAAAAATAGACCAGGGGGCCATAGGTTTCACTAGAGGCTTCTCTCTTGAAGGCAAATTAAACGGTGGGTGAACAAATTACTGTTGAGCAATTGATAGAAAAGCGCAAGGTTATGACGTTATCCAAGGCAATGATTATGCATATAGGCATCACGTCCGTGTCAAGTAGACCGAAACGATTCTGCATCTACTACTATTACTCCACACATCGACCGCTATCTAGCATGCATCTAGAGTATTAAGTTCATAAGAACAGAGTAATGCCTTAAGTAAGATGACATGATGTAGAGGGATAAACTCAAGCAATAAGATGAAAACCCCAACTTTTTACCCTTGATGGCAACAATACAAATACGTGCCTCGCTACCCCTACTTTGTCACTGGGTGAGGACACCACAAGATTGAACCCAAAACTAAGCACCTCTCCCATTGCAAAAAAAAATCTAGTTGGCCAAACCAAACCGATATTTCGAAGAGAAATACAAAGATATCAAATCATGCATATAAGAATTTAGAGAAAATTCAAATAATATTCATAAATAATCTGATCATAAATCCACAATTCATTGGATCTCGACAAAGACACTGCAAAAGAAGATTACATCGGATAGATCACCAAGAACATCGAGGAGAACATGGTATTGATGATCAAAAAGAGAGAATAAGCCATCTAGCTACTTCCTATGGACCCGTAGGTCTGTGGTAAACTACTCATGCTTCATCGGAAGGGCAATAGAGTTGATGTAGAAGCACTCCGTGATTGAATCCCCCTCCAGCAGGGTGCCGTAAAAGGTCCCAAGATGGGATCTCATGGGTACAGAAGGTTATGGCGGCAGAAAAGTATTTTGGTGGACGCTTCTAGTCATTTGGGAATATTTGGGAATTTATAGGCCAAGAATTAGGATTAGAGGACCTCCGAGGGGCCCACAAGCCAGGGCTCACCCCCCCTAGTGTGCGCCCTGGATGCTTGTGGACTCCTCGGGACTCCTCTGACTTCATCTCCAAGTCCAACGTGTGTCTTCTAGTCCAAGAAAAATCATCGCGAAAGTTTTTATTCTGTTTGGACTCTGTTTGATATTCGTTTTCTGCAAAACTCAAAAACAAGGGAAAAACAAAAACTGACACCGGGCTCTGGGTTAATAAGGTAGTCGCCAAAATAATATTAAATAGCATATTGATGCATATAGAACATCCAAAACAGATAATACAATAGCATGGAACCATAAAAAAGTATAGATATGTTGGAGACGTAATAATAACTCCAAGTAATTTACTGATGGTTGGTAGAAGAAAGAGGGGATGCAATCTGGGGCATCCCCAAGCTTAGAGTCTTGAGTGTCCTTGGATACTACCTTGGGGTACCTTGGGAAACCCCAAGCTTAGGGTCTTGTCACTCCTTATTCCTTCATCCACCGTGATCTCACTTAAAACTTGAAAACTTCAGCACACAAAACTCAACATAAAACTCGTGAGATCCGTTAGTATAACAAGCCAATCATAAACTTTAGGTAATGTTGTAAAGCCATTAATATTTTATTATTTCATAATACATATTGTGTTCTGACTTTACCATGACTTATAACCCCCCCCCCCCTGATACAATCCATAGATTCATCAAAACAAGCAAAGAATGCAACAAAAACAGAATCTGTCAAAAACAGAATAGTCTGTAATGATCTGGACAAACGTAATACTTGTGTGGCTCCAAAAATTCTAGCAAATTAGGACAACGTGGTAAATTTGTATATAAATAATGTGTAAAAATTTCAAAATTTTATCATGTTCCAGTGAATTTACACAATTCTACTACTGGCCGCAAAAGTTTTTGTTTTTCCACAGAATCAAATCAACTATTAACCAAATCATCCCAAAGGCTATACTTGGCACAAAAACTAATTTAAACACAAAAACAAAACCATAACAATAGCGTAATTGTGTGCACACACAAAAACAGAAAACAAAAAAGGAAAAATAAAGATAACTATCGGGTTGCCGCTCAATAAGCGCTATTGTTTCACGCCCCTAGCTAGGCGTAATGCATAGTTTCAAGTATTGTCATCCTTCAAATTAATTCATAGGTTGCCCTCGTAATTGATTCATATGGTGGCTTAATTCCCTTTATAGGGAAGTGTTCCATTTCTTTCTTTAGTGGAAATTAGAATAGGATATTACCCTCTTTCATATCAATAATAGCACCAACGGTACGTAGGAATGGCCTACCAAGTATTATACGACAAGACAGATTGCAATCGGTATCAAGTACAATCAAAATAAATGGGCACGCAATTTCAATTTGCAAGAATAAGCACATCATTTATTCTACCCAAAGGTTTCTTAATGGTGGAATCCACTAAGTGCAAATTAAGAGAACATACATCCAAATCATGGAGGCCTAGCACATCACATAAAGATTTTGGTATAGTGGAAACGCTAGCACCCAAATCACATAAAGCATTGCACTCATAATTTTTAATCTTTATTTTAATAGTAGCTTCACATTCATCATATAATTTTCTAGCTACTGAAACGTCCAATTCTAGCTTTTCTTCTAAAGCTTTCATCATAGCTTCTACAATATGTTTAGTAAAAGCTTCATTTAATTCATAAGCATTGGGTGGATTTATCATGGATTGCAACAAGGAAATACGCTCAATTAAAGAAAAACTATCATAATTAAAATCCTTGAAATCCAAAGTAGTGGGTACATCAGTATTTAAAGTTTTTAACCTCTCCAAACCCACTTTTATCAATTTTTTATTAAGATTATCTCCCTTCTAACAATTGGGACGCCTTCTAGCTAAAATTGACTCATCTTAATTACCCTTTTAATCAAGTTTTAAATTACTAATCAAAGGTTCAATGGGTGAGGCACCAGTCATTTTAATATCTTCATCATGATTACGATAAAAACCGAGCGGAATCGCTTTTTCTAGGAATTCTCGCTGAGCTTTCAACCTAGCGGTTCTTTCTTTACTTCAATTGATGGAGACACAGATAGATTTAATGGACGCACTAATATCAAGTTTGGGTGGCAAAATTTTAGATTTGAGATTTTCCACATCATGAGCAATTCTCTCTACGTTCTTAGCCATATCATCAACTTTACTCAATTTTTCCTCTATCATGGTATTAAAAATATTTTGAGAATTAATAAATTATTTAATATTACTTGAAAGATTAGAGGGCATCCTATTATTATTATAAGAATTTCCATAAGAATTGGCATAATTATTAGATGAATTTCCAGGAAACGGCCTAAGATTAGAATTACCTTTATACGCATTACTATTGAAATTGTTTCGCGAGACAAAATTCATATCAACGGGATCATTATTTTTCTTAAGCAAAGTAGACAATGGCACATCATTCAAATCAACATGAGCACTTTTACTAGCAATCATTTTCATAAGCGCATCCATTTTATCACTCAAGGTATTAATTTCTTCAAGAGAATTCACCTTTTTACTTGTTGGAGTTCTTTTAGTATGCCATTGTGAATAATTTGACATAATATTATGAAGGTGTTTTATAGCTTCTCCTAAAGTGATTTCCATAAAGGTACCCCCCCCCCCTCGGCAGAATCTAAATGATTTCTAAAAGCAAATTTCAATCCCGCATAATTTTTTTGTATGATCATCCATAAGCTTAAACCACGAGTGGGGTAATTTCTTATCATTAATTTTATTATCTCACAAGATTGTGCAACATGTTCATGCTCATGTTGTTTAAAATTCATGATTTGATTTCTAAGAGAAATAATTTTTGTGAGAGGAAAATACTTGGCAATCAAAGATTCTTACACTTATCCCAAGAATCATTAGTGATTCGATGGCCTGCACTTCTAGGGGACCATCCCTGGCCCAAATACGTTCATCAATTGAGGCTTCCCATCTTTTTGGATGGGCGACTCAAGGTGCTTTCAAAAAGCATTAGTGCTAATGTTCGTGCCGGTGAAAAAGTGACAACATCGTTGCCTTTGTCCAATTGCAGCCTCTTTACCGAAGTCTTTGGAGTATTTCTTCGAGCAGAGATTGATGCCGCAAAGAAGGTGTTTTCAAGAGATTTCATTGTAATTTTTAGTCATAGGAGTTACTTTGTATTTTCTTGGATCTTAGGTCAAAATCAGTGTACTTGTAATTATTATGAGTATGAATAAAGTTACATGTGTTTCTATAAAAAAATTGTGGTGACCAGGGATGTCTGGCCCTATGCCGAGAGCGCTGGAGTTTGCCGCATTCTGTCTGCCATGTACTGGGCGAAGTGTCGTCTTTGCCTAGCGCTAGGTCTTTGACGAGTTTCTTCTCCATGCACTCGGTTTTCTTTTGTTTTGCTGAGTGTTCGACAAAATCAACTTGGCAAAGTTGCAGATTTTTTGTTTTGTTGAGTGTTCGACAAAATCAACTTGGCAAAGTCATATATTTTGGTAGTGGACTAGTGAGGCAGGTGTCACTTGAAACACGCACACACAAAAGGTTAAGGGCGTGTTTGGTTACCTGCACCGTTTTTTGCCCATTTGCATGCTTGACCCAGTTGGGCCTAGTTGAGCATATGTAGGCAAAAAACCAACATCTGCATGTTGATTGGTTAATTGGATATCCTCTCCCTGCATCATAATGACGCCTCTATATGCACCATGTTTGGTTGCTCGCATTATATGTGGTCAGATGAGTGCATGTTGTTTGGTTGCATACGAGCATAGAGTTGTGCTCACGTTGTACTGTACTTGCTGAGCTTACCCAATATTACTACACCTTACAGATGATCACACCGAACGCACCAACAACACGTCACTACTATGTGGACAAACTGGACGAAGATGATAAAGTTCACAAGCCCTAACGGACGATCCACCTTGCCAACCTCAACCTTGCTACATGACTACTCTCGCACATACTTGGAGTGAGCATCTTCCCCCGTGTGCCTAGCCTTAAATCCTCTGTGGCTGCTATCGCTGTACCCTGAAACTTGTTGGTTGCAAGCTTCCCATGAATTGTAAACCCCTAGAACCCTCCCTTCGAACACCGCATACCACTTGCCCTAGCAGTGCAAATGAGCAGTAAGTTGAAGCAACAAGCATTGGAACACATAAATAGAGCACTCTAGGAGCAAGCAATGAAGCACAGAAGCAATGGAGCAGAAGAGCATTAGTAAGCATGCATGATCATACCGCATAGCAAGTTCAACCTACCACTACTTTGGTGTCATCCTACCACCACATCCAAAAGAGGGTATAATCCTACCACCGCAAGTTCGTGATCACCGTGAGGGGTTAGTATATACCACCTCACCAAAATATACAGACCATAAAATTGTTTTCAAGCCCTAACTACACAAAATATACATTGGCATCGTCATCATTGTCCTTGTTGCCATGGCCGTCGGTGTCAAGGATCATGCACACCGTCTCCACCAGCAGAAGCAGCACTAGTAGTAGTGCTTGCCCAGCCAGATCCTCAGCCAGAGCACCCGATGGGCATCTCCCATGGAAACAAACCCAACACCCTGGGCTTTGTTGTCCACAGGTGGTTGAGAGCCACCATGAGAGCCTCTGGGCTAAAGCCAATCTGCTCCATGACGGCGCCGTAGAGCTCAGGGTGGATGTCGACCGTCTTGCTCTCCCTAATGGTGGTGGCCACTTCCTTCACTACCTCAGTCATGCTGCTGAAGAAGCTCAGCTCCTCCTCTATGAAGCATGTCTGCTTCCTTTTCCTATCCACCACAAGAATGTGCTCACCATGTCGGTGTCAAAACCGGAAGATGTCGGGTAGGGGGTACCGAACTCTGCGTCTAAGGATCAATGGTAACAGGAACAAAGGAGACGATGTTTTACCCAGGTTCGAGCCCTCTTGATGGAGGTAAAACTCTATGTCCTGCTCTTGTTTATATTGATGAAGTATCAAGTACAAAGTTGATCTACCTCGAGATCATATGTTGTGGTCTAAAACCTGAGGGTATGATCAATAATGTCATAATCATCTATCGACTAGCCTGGCCTCGGCTTATATAATGTACCGGAGGCCTACGATAACAAGAGTCCTAGTCAAATACGTTGGTGGAGAGAATTCCTTGCCTTGATCACCAAGTCTTGTGGAATCTTCCTCATGTATACATTGGCTGTCCGAACTGGCCCATGAGTAAACGGCCATGGGGGTCCTCGGCCCAATCCAACTGATCAGGAGACGATGTGGTGAGTACCACCTAGTCCAGGACACCGTCTGTAGCCCCCTGAACCGGTCTTCAAGTTGGGAACGCTCCTCGATTCTTCCGAACTATTCTTCATCTTCAGTCATCGGTCTTCAAAACTAGTTCAACAAATCTTCTTATCTTCGATCTTGAGGATCGCCGAAATAAATCCAAAGAGTTTACACGTCGGGTATCCGAGGAGCCCCTTTAAGTTATCGGCCTTTATCAATGCCTTGTCATTTTTACGCCCACCTCGGGTTTGAAGTGTTTCCCGTGCGGTGGTGTCCTCTTGCGTCCGAGCTCCAAAGTTGGACTGCATTCGAGGTATCTTTTGTAGCTGAGCACCAATGTCGGACCGCTTCCGAGCTCCAACGCCGAAATGTATCCGAGCTCCAACACCAGACTGTATCCGAGGTGTAATAGATTACCTTCGTCTTGAAAAATTTGAAAGGGTTCGAACGAGCTTAATGCCGGAGATGCCCTCTATAGAGCCAGCCACTTGCATCCGAGCTTTATGCTGGACTGCTTCCGAGGTGATGCACCACCTCGGGCTTGGGCTGATTGTTTGCGGATTTTATTTCTGATTGATGCAATTTATTTACTGACGAGATATATAGCCAGTAGCCCTCAAGGTGTGTGTCGACCTGAAATCCGAGATGCACATTAGAGGAGATGGCGGACGGGCCCTTGAGAGAGGGTCTCGAGAAGTCGTTGTAATATATTAGCTTGAAGCCGGATAGGTCCAGATGGTACCTATTGTTGTCCGAAGACGCGTTTGCCCATAGTTCGGTCAAACTAAACACTAAGCACTTTGAATTTTTTGCATTGAATAGGCAATGCAGTAGCCCCCGAGACACTGGTTGGGTGGCAACACCAGATCAGGGGATCGATGTGCCCCTTTAATATTTGTAAATAATAAGCGCGAGGCCCAGTAGCCCTCGAGCCTTAATGTGGGCACATGTGGCCGAATTAAGGATTGATATCCGGAGTAATATCACAGATTATGTGTAATGATTCTATGTATCCAAGTGTAAGTGCATCTAGTGCCACCCCTAGTTGGTTTTGGAGTATTGACGACAAACCTGGTTGAGGGACTAATGTGTTTGTGAGAATTGCAGGATAACACAAGTAGTAGTCCCTCACTGATTCGGTTTACCTACCGGAGATGACCCCTAAAAATGTATGAAGACATTGAAGACAATGGTGGTATGTGAAGATATCACATTGAATACTATGACATGAGAAGACATCGTGTGAAGACTATGGAGCGCGAAGACTTAGTTGTTTCGTTGTTTCCTTTTCTTCTTTGTTGAGTCATAGGAACCAATTGCATTATTAAGTGGGATCCCAAAGTGAACAAAGTCGAGTGGTAGTGATGCTCAACCAAAATCCTATGTCTTCGAGCGAAGACAATGAGAGCAAATCTTATCCAGAGCTGGATGAGTCAGCTTTACTTGTAGCCCAAGTCAAGCTGCCGCATGTTTGAAATCTGACCGTTGGAACACGTGTCAGTTCTTTAGTGACCCAGGGTCATTTTGGACAAATCAGGTCGGGTTGCCTCGTGGCTATAAATAGCCCACCCCCTACACCATAAATTGGTGGCCGCTCAGAGTTAGTGCACGGCTTTTGTCGTTTGAGAGCAACCCACCTCCGAAGCTTTTGAGAGAGAGAGAAATCCTTGCGAGGACAAAGCCCAAACACCCAGAGCCAAAGAGTGTTAGGCATCACTGAAGTCTTTCTGTCCGCGTGACCTGAAGACTTGTTACACTTGAGGACTGTGAATCCTCCAACCGGTTAGGCGTCGCGTTCTGAGCATCCAAGAGTCATTATGGATCGCCGGTGAACGAAGTCTGTGAATGTTTGGAAGTCTACCTTGAAGACTTACCAGAGTGATTGGGCGAGGACTGGGTGTCCTTAGCTTAAGGGGAATAAGGTGAAGACACGGTCTTCTGAGTTAAATCTCAGTCTGCCTAACCAGACGTACAGTTGTCACAGCAACTGGAACTGGTCCAACAAATCCTTGTCCTCACCAAGCGACTTGTTCTATCTTCTCCCTCTCTTTATTTACAGTTTGTCTTCGTGAAGTCGTTGCCTGCTTGTGTTACCTGTTTGACTTCACTGTGTGACTTCGATTGTTGTTTGGCTTCTCACTATCTTCCATCCTGATCATTACTACCTAGCTGCTATTAGTCTTTGTGCTTTCACTTCATTGAATACTTGACTATGGCCTGCCTAGTGTAGTCTACCTTCCGGTGCATGTTAATAGGTTCATTTCTATCGTTTGTCTTCGAAACTCCCATGTTTTGAAGACTTTCATAAAAATCGCCTATTCACCCCCCCCCCCTCTAGTCGATAACTAGCACTTTCAGTTGGTAGCAGAGCAAGGTACTCCCTTGTTCTATGTGATTCGGTTTAACCACCTGGGGTTTTAGCTATGTCGACTGCAGGGATAATCAAAGTTTCCGCTGCGTGCCCTGTCTTCGATGGAACTGAATATCCCTACTGGAAGAATAAGATGCACATGCATATTGAAGCCATTGATGTCAACCTCTGGTATTTCATCAGGAATGGTGTTCCTAAGACTGGTGAAGGGGTCACCCCTGCTGATGTCAAGAAGTTCATTCAACTGGATTCTACTGCCAAGAACATCATATGTGGTCATCTGACCAAAGGACAGTATGGCCGTGTGAGTGCTCTAGAAACGTCGAAGATAGTCTGGGACTGGCTTTCCAAGGTCAATGAAGGTGTCTCAACCCAGAGAGATCAAAGGATCAGTGTTCTTCGCAACCTCTTCAACCGCTTCAAGAGAAACGACAATGAGACTGTCCAGCTCATGTTTGATCGCCTCACTGACATCAGAAATGAGCTTTGTGCTCTCAGCGCCACTAAGATCACCAAGCATGAAATCGTCAAGACACTGCTGAGATCACTTGACAGCTCATTTGACACCCTTTCCCTGATGATACAAGAACACCTTGACTTCAAGACACTCGATCTGTCTGACATACTTGAGAGGCTCAACACACATGAATTCCAGCTATCTGAGAAAAGAGATATCTATGGTCCCAACTATGGCCAAACTCACGCTTTGAAGGCAAAAGTTGTTTCCTCATCTAAAGAAGAATCTGACTGCAGTTCTGTTGATCCTGAAGACATTGGAAAGGAGCTTGCTATGCTTGTGAAGAAGTTCTAGAAGTTCATTAAGAAGAAGGGCTTCAGCAAGTCTTCACGATCCAGCTCAAGAAATGATGAAGCTTCCACTCATGATTACAAGAAGAGAACATGTCACAAGTGCAAGAAACCTGAACACTACATCTCTGAATGTCCACAGTCGGACAATGAGAACAACAAGAAGAAGAAGAGCAAGGAATATGATTCTGATGACAAGAAGAAGAAGAAATCCTCAAAGTCTTCTTCCAAGTCTTCGTCCAAGTCTTCATCACACAAGAAGAGCTCATCTAGCAAGGCTCGTGCTTTTGTTGGCAAGGAGATGTATTCATAGAAGGAGTCTGCTTCTGAGGAGGCGGAGGTGGAGTCTGAGGATAAGTCCGACCCTGGCGTTGCAAGTCTGGCTCTAGCTACAGCCTATGTTGCCAAGTCCATCTTCAACACTGAAGACAATGGCCCCGTCACCAACGCTGATGCTAATGACAAGGACGACTCTGCTCCCACCTAATGCTTCATGGCACATGGTGCCAAGGTAAAATCACGCGATGCTTACTTTCAAACATCAAGTGAAGATGACTCTGATTGTGAATCCAAACCCAGCTACAAAACACTTGCTAAAATTGCTACTGAACGATAGAAAGCTATGGAACATACTCAAAAACTGTTAGACAAAAGCAATGACCTATTGGACGTGGAAATGACCCGATCTCAGTCCTTAATTTAAGACATAAAAAATCTTCATGTTAAGTACCAGGAACATGAAAGTCGTCATGAAACGCTCTCAACCACTCATGAAAAGCTTTCCTATGATTATCTTCAAAGGAAGCAAGAGCTTGAGAAATTGAGAGCGGCTCATGAAGATCTTCAAAAAGAGAATGAGTCACTTCACGCTCAACAGATCAGTCCCGCTCAGGAAGGATTTGAACCACCATGTCTAAAATGCCTTGAGCGTGATAACGCTACTTTTTTTGCTGAAAGTTCTACTGCTGCTATTGTTGCAATATCTTCAACTGTTGATGTGGTAACTAACCCCTCTGCTGAGGATGCCACCACTATTGATGATGAAAATGCTAGGTTGAAGACATTGCTTGAAACAGGGATGTATAAAAGTCTCAAAGGGCATCAGACACTGTGTGATGTCCTCAAAAAGCAGATTCTGAACCGAAACCCTAGGAAAGAGGGTATTGGGTTCGAGAGGAAAATGAATGTTGATGGTTCTTACTAGAAGCCTGAGCAGTACCCCAAAACCACATGGGTTGCTGCAAAGGAACCTTTAGTGGATCCATCCACCTTATCTGGCTTCACTTGTGTTAACCCTATTATCATTGATGAATCCTTTGATGCAAACTATAAACTGTTTAAGAATCAGAATAGTGAAGTGTTTTCCAGGTATATTGGTATTAACTGCAGGACTGGGCCACCTATGAAGAAGATCTGGGTCCCCAAAAGTTGTCTTGAGAATCTTCCCGTGAATATCATCACGACACCGCCTAGGAAGAAGACAAATCCCAGACCAAAGGCTTCATATGGTCCAAAGGCTTCATACAGATACATGACTCACCTGAGTCATCCTAACGCCAATGTTTTGCAGGGAAATCATACTCAAACTTACGAATATGAGCGGGTTTCATCAAACCATATGTTCATAAAACTAAGAACTTTTCTGCTTATTCATATGAGTATCATTCATCTCCTGCAAGGCTATTTGCTAGGGCTCCAAAGCCAAAGTTCTCAGATGCTGCACTTAGACTCATTGCTTCTAAGCCACCCCTGAAGATGTGGGTGGTTAAGAAGAATTAACTTTCTTTTGCAGGGAAAGGTCTCCAGCCGGAATTCAAAGGCATCTGATGCTAATGCTGGGGACCTAAAACATCTTGTAGGGCGCAAGATCAAATGCCCAAATGGTCTTACTATGTATTTTGTTCCTAAATCGATTGCCATCATCCTATCTGTCCTAATCTTGATCTGAGCTTTGATAATCCTCTTGTGCGTCAAATGTTTATGCTTCACAATACTCTTGGTGAAGCCTATCCCCCTAACTGCATCAGAGGGTATGACACCTCATGCTTCGAATGGATTATGGACAACGGATGCACTAATCATATGACTGGTGATCAAGTCTTCTCATGGGATCAACCTTACGTCCATCCGACAAGAGTCACATCACATTTCTTGACATCGGTAAAAGCAAGGTATTGGGTCTAGGTAGAGTTGCAATCTCAAAGGATCAAGACATGGATAAAGTGATGCTTGTTGAATCCCTTGGTTTCAACTTAATGTCTGTCTCAATGCTTTGTGACTTGAACATGATTGTGATATTTGAAAATATCGTTGCCTTGTACTAATGGAATCTGACAAGTCTCTAGTCTTTGAAGGCTATCGGAAAGATGATCTGTACATGGTAGATTTCTCAGCAGGACCACAGCTTGCCGTGTACCTACTAGCAAAAGCTTCAGAGTGCTGGCTCTGGCATCGGAGGCTAGGGCATGCTGGCATGAGGAACTTACACACTCTCGCAAAGAAGAAGCATGTCATAGGCATTGAGGGCGTAAAGTTCAAGAAAGATCATCTGCGGCGGTGCCCGCTGTCGAAAGATGACAAGGGCCAAGCATCCCTCGAAGACAATCATGACGACATCTCAACCCTTCGAGCTGCTCCACATGGACTTATTCGGTCCTACTCACTACTCTACTCTCACTACTACTGCTTGTCTCTATGGCTTCGTCATTGTTGATGATTATTCAAGATATACTTGGGTGCACATAATTCTCTACAAGATTGAAGTGCAGGATGTCTTCAGACGCTTCGCCAACTGTGCCATGAACAACTATGGCGTCAAGATCAAGCACATCAGAAGTGACAATGGCACAAAGTTCAAGAACACTGGCCTCGACCTTTACCTGGATACGTGGGGCATCACTCATGAGTTCTCAGCTCCGTACACACCTCAGCAGAATGGCATCATGGAGCGCAAGAACAGAACACTCATTGAGATGGCACGGACGATGCTCGATGAATACAAGACTCCAAGAAAGTTCTGGCCTGAAGCTATTGATACTGCATGCCATGTCATCAATAGTGTTTATCTTCACAAGCTTCTAAAGAAGACATCCTATGAACTCCTCACTGGTAAGAAGCCAAATGTCAGTTACTTCAGAGTATTTGGTGCTAGGTGCTGGATCAAGGATGCACATCACACTTCAAAATTTGCACCAAAAGCACATGAAGGTTTTATGCTTGGTTACGAAAAGGATTCACACTCCTACAGAGTCTTCAACCTCTTTCACTATAAAGTGGTTGAAACTGTGGATGTCTTGATTCGATGAGACTAACGGCTCACAAAGAGAGCACCTGCCAAATGTGCTAGATGAAGTTCCACCTAGTGAATCCATCAAGCTAATGGGAACAGGAGAAATCATAGAGTCTGAAGCACAGCCTGAAGAGGAACTTATCATTTCTGCACCTAATCAACCTGAAGACAATGCTCAGCCCGAAGACAATCCTCCTAATGATGACAATGATCAGCAAGAGAAAAATCTTCGTCCAGTTCATCCTCGTGTTGCAAATGAAGTACAGATTGAGAAGATAATTGATAGCATCAATGCGCCTGGTCCCCTCACTCGTTCAAGAGCAACACAACTAGCAAATTTCTGTGGGCACTTTGCATTTGTCTCAATATCTGAACCCAAGAAAGTTGCTGAAGCCTTCGTGGAACCTGAATGGATTCAAGCTATGCAAGAAGAGCTTCAACATTTCAAGCTGAACAATGTCTGGGAACTTGTCAAGCATCCTGACCCTCGCAAGCACAACATAATAGGCACAAAATGGATATATCGCAACAAGCAAGATGAGCATGGTTAAGTTGTCAGAAACAAGGCTCGTCTCGTTGCTCAAGGATATACTCAAGTTGAAGGGATTGACTTCGATGAAACATTTGCTCCTATGGCTAGGCTTGAAGCTATTCGCATATTGCTAGCCTATGCAAATCATCACAACATCCTGCTGTATCAAATGGATGTGAAGAGTGCATTTCTCAACGGCAAGATTGAAGAAGAAGTGTATGTTGCACAACCTCCTGGCTTTCAAGATCCAATACATCCTGATATGGTGTACAAGCTTAACAAGGCACTGTATGGCCTCAAACAAGCCCCTCGAGCTTGGTATGACACACTCAAAGACTTCCTGAAGAGCAAAGGCTTCAAACCTGGTTCCCTAGATCCTACACTATTCACGATGACATATGATGATGAATTGTTTGTGTGCCAAATATATGTGGATGACATAATCTTCGGCTGCACCAACTAGAAATACAGTGATGAGTTTGGACACATGATGCAAGAGCAATATCAGATGTCCATGATGGGTGAGCTGAAGTTCTTCCTTGGTCTTCAAATTCGTCAGCAAAGCAATGGCATCTTCATATCTCAAGAGAAATACCTCAAAGACTGCCTGAATAAGTTTGGAATGCAAGGCTGCAAAGATTACACGACACCAATGCCAACCAAGAGTCATCTGGGTCCCGACGCCAATGGTAAAGAGTTCGATTAAAAGGTATACCGCTGCATGATTGGTTCTTTACTTTATTTATGTGCATCTAGGCCAGATATCATGCTTAGTGTTTGCATGTGTGCTCGATTCCAAGCGGCACCAAAGGAATCGCATCACTTAGTTGTGAAGCAAATTCTTCGATATTTTGCTTACACCCCAACACTAGGATTATGGTATCCAAAGGGCTCAGAGTTTGATCTAGTTGGATTCTCGGATGTTGATTATGCTGGTGACAAGGTGGATCGCAAGTCTACATTAGGCACATGTCACTTTCTGGGACGATCACTTGTCTGTTGGTCTTCAAAGAAGCAGAACTTTGTATCACTCTCAAGTGCTGAATCTGAATACATTGCTGCTGGATCTTGCTGCGCTGAGCTTCTATGGATGAAGCAAACTCTCAAGGACTATGGCATCCATCTGAAACAAGTACCACTCTACTGCGACAAAGAAAGCGCCATCAAGATTTCCAACAATCCAGTTCAGCACTCGAAGACAAAGCACATTGAAATTCATCATCACTTTCTCAGAGATCATGTCATGAAGGAAGATATTGATATTATACACGCCAACACTGAAGAGCAATTGGCAGATATCTTCACAAAGCCCTTGGATGAGAAAAGGTTTTGCAAGTTGCAGTGTGAGCTAAATATCTTGGAATTCTCGAATATCCTGTGATCAGGCACACATCCTAACACTTATGCATGTTGATGACTTAGATGTGCAACACACGAAGTAATGTATGTCTTCAATCAATGAAGACTTACACTCTGAGTGTGAATACATTAATGCGTAATTTGAATTCGGAGCGCCACGATAATTGTGCACCGTGTCTGGGTCTAATACTTCCTATACGGTGGGTAACGCCACCACCAAACTTTTGTTTGGAGTGTTTTCTGTTGGCATTACTTCTGCAAAGTCTTCGCATTTGGTTTGTCTTCAATATTGACATGTCTTCATGTTTATCTTCACAATGTTGATTTGGTCTTATTCTGATATGTACATATATTAGTGTTCTGTCCTCTACAGCATTCACTTATTGCTATGTCTTCTCGTTTGAATCTTTTGGACTAAGTGAATGTGATCGGACCCTAACCTCTCTATGCTTCCTACCTCAAACTCTATCTATCCAAATCATATGCATTCTATTGAAACCGTCGAATATCTTCTCTGTGTCCTTGTCAGCAGAAGATACAGAGACAAACATTAAATCTGTTTTAAATGCTCAATCCTTATTGCATGAAACCCGGAGAAGCCGGAATGACCACCTGACAGTCCAGGCGTGCGTGGGAACATGGAACAACTTCCAATGTGTTGCATGTTCGCCGTGTGTCCCTCAGATGTGAACCGCCAGGGGCACCTACGTAATTGCGTTGTGTCGTCCCTCTCCTTATAAATTCACATCACATCGTGGTAAAAATACTTCTTCCACCTCTCCACCTCAACAAACCCTAGCGCCACCGCTAGCTCTCGACGATGCCGGCGACGAAGCGCTTAGCTGCCGCGACCTCACTGACGTCGTCTTCACGCCGGCTGCGGACATCGTCTTCTCCGCTGCCGCCGTAGGTGTCCTCCGTCGCCAAGTTAGGGCACGGAAGATCGAACTGCTCGGCCTCATCTTCTACTCCGTCTAGCAGTTCATCGTGTGGTAAATTAGAACTCTCCTTTTACTGTCTTTTTGATCCAATAGATTCATCCTTCCTACCAAAAGTGGTTTCGTCTCCACAAATTTGGATCTATCCTGTTTTGCATCTCATATGATGCCTTAGTATATTCACTTATGCTTCACACATAGTTAGGTTCCTCACTTGTACCTATTCTTGGATTCATACAAATCTGGAACCAACTCTCTACATATAAGTGAATGTCTTCGCGCTATGAGGTCAAAGTCTTCTAATCTGATTTATCTTCAAAATCTTCTGAGAATGCATATCACCTCTTCCCCTTCCCTCGCATCTCTAATGCTGTCACAGGTACATGTCTGTGGGAGAATCCCTTGGTTTTCATAGTCTGCATTCATTTGCAGAATTCTTACAACCTCATATCAACTCTCCCGAAGCCAGTTCCTGTCTAACCAGCAGACGGAAGCCTTCGACAGTTTTGAAGCCATTCAGTCTGAACTTCATGGCAACAGATAAGTCAGCAAGGAAGGGAGGTAGACAATGACGTGGGGGAACATCAAGAGATTTGCCACCTGATCTCTATGAGCTATACAAGACAGATCCAGAGGAGGATTACAATCAGCGCAAAACACGAATCCAATGGATTCGAAGATACTGGGCAGAGCAATGGTTCAAGTACAGGTTCATGACCCAGGAATATGCTGAAAAGAATGCCATCAAGCGACCCTGGGGAGACATCTTGTACAAAAATCTTCCACCCAGGTCCAGAGTTGAAGCCATTGATCAAGGCTTCTACCCTTGCATGGTCCGTGGACCACAGCCTGCAGATGCCGACCCATCTTCATTGCTCTGGTGTCGTGACGACAATCTGTTCAAGCGAAACTTTCAGTTTGCCAAGAACTCGGCCAAGGAAAACAAGAAGTCGCGGGGATTAGACTTCAACCCAGGTCCCTCTGCTCTTCGTGGCGATGGCACACGCGAAGCTGAACCCAATCTTGTTGGGCCCTTCTACAACCTAGAGGGTCTCATCACTCACATCATGGTTCAAGGGGCAGCCGTGGATCACTCTGCAGATGACGCTGATTCTGACGAAGCACCAGCACCACCGAAGCCTAAGAAGCTGAAGAAACCCAATGCTTCGAAGCCTTCCACTGCACCAAGAGCTTCGCGAGCGTAGCCTCTGGCCACTGCTCCTCCTGCACCAAGTGTGCAGTCTGAAGATCTCTCACGCATCTCCAAGTCTGAGAAGAAGAAGAATAAGAAGCCCATGCACACCACTGGTCAAGCAATCAATTTCGCCGCTTTCTAAGAAATGAGAACGACGCCATTGATCTGTCGAGTGACGACAATCTTGCTGATGATGCTCTTGAGCTGCTGATAAAGAGCAAGCAAGAGGCGGAAATCTTCAATGATCTTCCCTTCTTCGATGTGGACATCCTGAACAAGTTCACATTCGAATGGTTTGATAGCCCAAACCTCAGTTTTGATGATCTGCAACTCCCCATTGGCCTTGGCGTCTCCTTCCATGGCGCCATTGCTCCTGAGATGGCTCTAGCTCAGAAAATCGTTGAACTGAAGCACAAAATTGATTATGAGAAGGCTCAGTTCAAGAAGCATATGGCCAAGCTCTGTGTGATAGACGTCCAAAACTTCAAGACAATGATGCATGAGCTCAAGGAGGCGTTTCACAAGAAACGTGATGAAGCCAAAGGTTCTCGAGAGCGCATGAAGCTCGTGGCTGCCAAGTGTGTTCAAGCCTACAACGAAGTTGAGAAGCGCAAGGCACTTGGGCGTCCTGGCATTGACCCCAAGATGGCTGCCAAGAAGAAGCATGTTGTGGACCAACTGAAGCATCCAGGCGGGAAGAACCTCGCATTGTCTTCCCCGCTAGTATGATAGGCGTGAAGCCAAAGGTCCCCACAGTGGCTTCAGAGCTCAAGAAAACAAGGGCAGCTGAAGCCAAAGCTAGAAAGCACAAGACCAAGAACACCACAGACGAGGCTCCACCTGCCAAGAAGCGAAAAAACAAGAAGAAAGATCGGGCTGCACCCACAGAGCCCCTTGAGCGTCGTATGATAGTTCATGAGCCTGCTTCCACAGAGGCTCCTGAAGCTGAAGACATTCCGGCTGTTGACCCCACCGCAGCTGAAGACATTGGTCAACATGACAATGTAGAAGATGATGAAGTCCTTCCTCAGATCGAGCAAAATGTGGTATCATCGCCTGTTCTCACGAACAGCAAACTCATCAGCATTGGTCCTCCCTTGACGCCAATCGCTCAGGATGATTCATGGGCTGATCACCCTCAAGACTCCCCCCGTGAAGCAGAAACACCAACTACTCCCCCAACTCAAGTCACCGCTCTGGTGCTTAAAGATGATGACTTTGAGGCCCAACCTACTCCATCTCCACATGCGTCGCCAGCGTTCCGCAGGCTTCATAAAGGACCAAGGCCACAAGTCACTCTGTCGAGTGTTCCAGAAGGAGAAGAGCACCAATCAGTATCTCGCCAAGTATTTCCTCAAGCCTCTCCAACTGTGAACAACTCCGAGTCTAAAGCCAACGTGGCTGAAGATATTCCGCTGCATCAGCCGATGACCAACAAGAACCAAGAGATGAAGAAGAACGTGTTGCTCCACCCCAACCAACCCTGAATTTGTTCTTGAGGAGAACATGTCCGACCCTCCAGCTACTCGAGTGGAGGTTGATAACATTGAGGCAACCACCAACACCAACACTGAAGCCAATGATGTTGTCATGGCTGAAGCTAAAATGGCGCCTGAAGTTAATGTGGTGCCCGAAGTGATTGCACCTGAATCCAATGTTGCACTGACGATATCTCAGAGCTCAAGTCAATACCATCGCCATCGCCTCTGAAGCGCCTCCACGGCCACACACTATCGAGCAAGCATATGATCATGGTCAGCTGGTCATTGTTAGATGGCCCATTCTGGTTCCTCCACTTGCTTCTCGTCCGCAATTTGACTATCATATCGAGCACAGGCCTCAGGTCCAGAAGCCTAAGCCAAGGTTGCCAAGGTTTCCAGGTACAACAACTTCACCAGGGTCATTCAATGCAAATGGCTTCATTGTGCACAACACTTTCTTTGATAGTGCTAAGAACCCCTATTCCAAGCCAAGGATTTCATCAGATCGGTTCTGAAGCTATCAGCAGCGCAGCTACCATTCATGTGTTCTCTATGACCAAGGACGTATCTTTCACATATGCGTCTAGACACTAAAGCCATTGCTGGACTGCCCTGCCTTGAAGAAGCCCTTGACTTCTTCTGTGATGCTGGTCTGCTGAACTTTGTGACTGATAAGGAGCATTGGAATGAAGAGCTTCTGCTAGAATTTTATGCTACCCTCCATATTCGCGGCTACAACAGGGATCCGAAGACTTGGGTCCTTGAGTGGATGACAGGCAATGTCCATCATGAAGCCAAAGCTCTTGATATCATTGAGCTAACTGGCCTGCCCACTCCAGGTGAACTCTTCGAGCCTGGTTGTCAGCTTCACTGCAATGCATTGGAGAGCATCTTTCAGAAGCCAGAGGCCAACATGAGCCAGATGCTAAGCATGATGAAGCCTGTGCCACCAGACGCTTAATACCCAAGAGAGTTCTTTGTTGAAGACCTAGAGTATCTGCCCCGCACTATTTATCATATCATCAGGCGAACTCTCTGTCCTGTCAAAGGACATTCTTCTACAGCAAAGCTTAAAGGAGTGATGAAGACATTGGTCTTTTATATCTTCAATGGCATCAGCTTCAATGCTCAAGACTTCTCTATCAGGCAATTGGCTGCATCAGGCTCTGATCTCTTTGGTCTGAAGTTCTATGCTCCATGGGTTATGAAGCTTCAGTCTGCCGTCAACTATCAACCTTCTTCACGCAACATCTAATATTTTTGCCAGAGGTTGATATGTCAGTTGAAGCCATATACCCGGAGCCTGCCAAGGAGCCTGTTTGTCTTCACAATGCTGATCACCAAAGCTTCACACAGCCCATTGAAGGAGTTCAGGCCGTCACTCGTGTTTATCCTTTAGCTGGCAATACACGCTTCCCTCACCGTGCCCATACTGAAGCCACTGAAAACACTATTGCTCAAAGGCCTCGAAAGTGACCTCGTGTTCTCAATGATCGAGAGCTTCTCGTTGCCCTGCATCAGAAACAGGATAAGCATCACTACTGGTTGAAGCGGCAGATGCAAAGCCTCTTGGTGGACATAAATCGCATTCGCAATCTTGCCACCAAGAATACATTTGTCACAAATGAAACCTGTCGGAGGTCATGGAAGAGTTTGACATTGCTGAGTGCTGAAGTAGATCTTGAAGACGATGGCTTCACTGAAAGATTCAAGTTTGACTCCACTCCTCCAAGGAATGCTGTCTTGCGTCGGACTCCCTCTCTTGAAGACTCTGACTATTGCTCCTCAGCTGCAACGGTGAATGCCAGAGTCATAGATGATCAAGATGATGCTAAATAACCACCTCCAACTTCAGCACGTATCGACCCTGCACCAAGTTCTTCTGCACCGCCAAACCACGATGCCGACCCTGCAGCTTCACCTACTCCTTCTGGGAACGAGTAGAGGCTCTATGTATTCAAACCTTTTTGGTCCTTACTGACAGAAGGGGGAGAAGCGTATGAGTTGATAGTCTTCAAGCGGGTCCATATGGGTGGTTGCTTTATATTTTTCCTAGTGTTTACAACTCTCGCTTTTGATACATTTGGTTCTTTGAGTTGTAACACTTAAACTTGATGGTCGTCTGCTACTTATTTGCTATTCTGTGATGCGATGATAAATTCCGCATGTGCGATGATAAATCCCGCACGAAGTCATATTGCAGATGTCCATTTTTCATTTTGCATGTCATTACCTTCGTTATATCATATCATGCATGTTGAATTATCTTCATAAGTTGAAAAGGATCTCCACAAGTACAACCTGCCATGTGCATTTGCATTCCAAAAGCAAATTACTTTTATGCACATCTTCAGGGGGAGCCTATTGCTACTTATGAAGACAATACCTTTATCCTTTACAATTTCACATACTTTTATCCCCGTTGAAAACTTCAACCAGTTTATCATCAATCACCAAAAAGGGGGAGATTGTAAGTGCATCTAGTGCCACCCCTAGTTGGTTTTGGAGTATTGACGACAAACCTGGTTGAGGGACTAATGTGTTTGTGAGAATTGCAGGATAACACAGGTAGTAGTCCCTCATTGATTAGGTTTACCTACCAGAGATGACCCCTAAAAATGTATTAATACATTGAAGACAATGGTGGTATGTGAAGATATTCACATTGAAGACTATGACATGAGAAGACATCATGTGAAGACTATGGAGCGCGAAGACTTAGTTGTTTCGTTGTTTCCTTTTCTTCTTTGTTGAGTCATAGGAACCACCGTCTTTGTTAAGTGGGGTCCCAGTGAACAAAGTCAGAGTAACTGAAGTGATGCTCAACCAAAATCATATGTCTTCGAGCGAAGACAATGAGAGCAAATCTTATCTAGAGCTGGATGAGTCAGCTTTACTTGTAGCCCAAGTCAAGCTTCCGCATGTGTTTGAAAGATCATCGTTGGAACACGTGTCAGATCCTTAGTGACCCAGGGTCATTTCGGACAAATCTGTGTCAGATGTGGGGTTCCGGCAAACCCTTAAGGTTCGAACACTGGGTGCGCACGAAGTCTTTCCCTCCTACCGATCTACACCCTAGCTCGCTAAGATCTCGCGGACCAACTCGACGAACTCGCAACACAGAAAGACATGAGATTTATGCTGGTTCGGGCCACCATTGTGGTGTAATACCCTACTCCAGTGTGTGGTGGTGGATTGCCTCTTGGGCTGATGATGAACAGTACAGAGGAAAGAACAACCTCCTGAGGTTGAGGTGTTCTTGTGCTTGGTGACTTGTGCATGTCTTTGGATCCGATGCCTACTACTGTGGTGGCTAGACCTATTTATAGAGGCCCTGGTCCTCTTCCCAAATAATGAGCGGGAAGGGAGCCAACAACGGCGGGCATGCTTGAAGGGGGACAACTAGTACAAGCTATCCTGACAAAAGTGGTCTTCGCCTGTGAAAAGCTCTGGTGGTGATGCTGTCTTGGGCTCCACGGTGACCTCCGTCTTGCCGTCCTTCTGGTCTTGGTCTTGTTGCACCGATACAACAACCTTTGCCTGATGCCTCGGTACTCCTCGCCTATGCCTGCTTCTTTAGCACCAAAGAGGAAACAAGGACGCTGCGTGCGCTAGCGCCCGCCTGGTGTCGATCGTCATGGCTCACGTCACGAGAGCCTGGTGAGGTTGCCCCCGCCTTGATATCTCCACTCCTCGTGAGCTCGCTCGCTTGGCCGCCTCCGAGGAGGTCCTGCGTTGTTCCGCCTCGCGAGGCTTGGCCCTCGCGAGGGTCTTGGATGCCTTGTTGATGAAGATGGGTCGTGACGCCCGCTAAGCGTAAGCCATGCCGTGGGCGGTAGGCAAGTCGGGGACCCTGCCCGTAACGCCGACAAGAGCCCCGGGCCCTAGGCGCGCTCGGGCTTGGCTTCGCGGTGAAGCCAAGGGTCAAGTTCGGAGCGCCGCGGGCCCCAAAAGCCTGCGGCCTCGGTTGACGCATGGCAATTGATTGGACGTGGGTGTCTCCACTTCCCCATGCTGCCTCGGCAACTGTTCGACTTGACAAGTCCCTGCGACATGCAAGGAGAATCATCATTACCTGCGATCGTGGGAGGCACCGGTTGGCCTTTTCTTGCTATAAATTGGGAGGGGGCGGAGCCCCCGTCGCCCATCTCTTCCTCGCTCGCTTGCTTCTTCCTCCTCGCTCCATTGCTTGCGGTGCCACCAATGGCGCCACAAAGGAAGTTCTCTGCGCCGAGAAGGAAAAGGCCCCTCACGAGGGACCCGGCTCCTCGGCGCCCAAGCACGGACGCGGCCGTCTGCGCAAGCACACCGCGAGCCCCGTCGTGGCCCATTGTTGAGGCGGTGCCGCGGCACGCGGAGGGGGTCGTCCCAGCCATGGTGGTCCAGTTGACGAGGGGAGGCGTGCTATGGTGACACGGCCTCCCCGTCCACGCTTCCACACAGCGGAGGTGTGCCGGAGTTTGTCGTCTGGTCGGAGAACTCGGCTGGCAATTGGCTCCAGCTTCCGCGCTTCTTCGTCGACGAGTTGCCGGCCTCTGGTCCAGGCGGGCTCTGGTTGCAGGCGGATAGAGTCTGCAGCAAGGCCTCCTGGGTCGCGGCCGAGACTTCCGGCGCGGGCAACCTTGCCCTGGCCCGTGGCTGGCAGACGTTCGCCCGCGCACGTGGCTTGGGCAGGTGGTGCGCCCTCCATTTCAAGTATGATGGCGGGACGACCCTCTACGTGAGGGTGTCCGGGGAAGATGGTCGCTGCGCAGGGTGCTGCCCTGAGGCGAACGACGGCGAGGAGGTGCTCGGCCTTGGTGACGGCCGCGGCAAGGATGAGGGCGAGCCCGCCCTTGGTGGAGACCGTGTCTCGTCCAGCTACGGCGGCTCTTCCTCTGGCGACAGCTCCTGCAGCGGTGGGTATGACCAGCCGCCGCATCGCCGCGCCCGCTTCAAAGGCGGCAGTGGGTCGTCTCGTCGCCGCGCCTCCGTGAAGCGTGAGGAGGGGTCTGGCTAAGCTCGTGGCGCTGGTAGGGGCCTGCCTCCGTGGATCGCTGCAATGTTGCTTTTGCTTTTACTCTTTTACCTGCATCAAAGACGAAACTAGTATGGGCCCAGAGGGGCGTGTATCGAACTGTGGCTCCTTGATTACCGCACTATGCGTGTTGTTTATGTGCCGTGTTGTTATTTTGCGCAAAAATAACTTAACCTGGTGCGTTCAGAACGCCCTCTTCCTTTTGAGGTGTTTGTTTCCTCACGTCCATCTTGACCTGTTTGCTCAGGAACTGCAAAAATTCGTTAGAAGGTGCGCTAGGGGATTCGCCGTTCACCCGAGCCTTGACCTGGCGCTTTGTATCGCGGTACCCGAGTGGCACGGACTAGGAGAGGTGCGCCAGTTTTTGGGCTCGAACAAGGGTGGCTAGTGAGAAGGCAGAGAGGAGAGAAATGCTCATGAGGGCACCTGCCTAGCCCCCTCGCGAGGTACGCGAGAGAGAGAACACGAGCGAACCAGAACCGAAAAATGCAGTAAGAGGCAAGGGAATCGAATCAGCAAGGAACACCAAAGGCAAACTTTGATTGGGGAGAAGCGGGCCAACTTCGGAAAGCAAATGAAAAGCCTCGTCTGGCACCTAGTCTAGTCTTCAGGTCTTCTCACCAGCGCGGAGCTAAGTGCTGCCACTAGGCGTGGGAGGGAGCCCCAGGGCCTGAGGCCGGGCGCCCCGAGACTCAGGCGTGTACAGCCCCACTCATTATTACGTGAGAGTATCAGGGGCGGCGATTCTTCACAGGCACCGGGCCTTCTTCACAGGCTCTAGGCCTTCCTTCTCAGGCTCTGGGCCTTGCTTCATGGATAGTACTTCCGGAGGTGCTGAATGTTCCAGGCGTTCTGGATGGGCATCCTGTCCTGTGTCTCCAGGCGCGCTGCACCAGGCCTGGAGACATGGGCGACCCTGAACAGGCCCTCCCACATGGGCGAAAGCTTGTGCAGCCCTTCCCTGGAGAGGACCCGCCTCAAGACGAGGTCGCCCACCTCGAGCGTCCTGGAGCGGACGTTGCGCTAGTCGTATCGCCGCAACGTTTTTTGGTACCTTGCCGCCCTCAATGCAGCTTCGGGACGGTGTTCCTCCCCCAGCACGAGATCCATCCCCGCGTGGCGTCCTGTTGCATTTCGTCGAACGCCAGGACCCGTGCGGAGCGATGCTTTACCTCGTGAGGAAGGACTGCTTCAGCTCCGTAGATGAGGAAGAATGGAGTCTCGCCCGTTGGCTTGGTGGCGGTGGTGCGGATGGACCACAACACGGACTGAAGCTCGTCGTGCTAGCCCCTGTAGCAGGCCTATAGCTTCTTCTTGAAGGTCCTAGTTTTGAGGCCCCTCAGGACCTCCGCGTTGGCGCGTTCGGCCTGACCATTACTCCTGGGGTGGGCCACCGAAACGTAGCAGATCTGCGTTCCAAGGTTAGCACAGTAGGTTTTGAAGAGGTTGCTAGTAAACTGCGAACTGTTATCTGTGATGATGCGGTTGGGGACCCCGAAGCGGCTCACAAGGCCCTTGATGAACTTGACAGCAGAGCCGGCTGGGATGGTACGGACGGCTTACACTTCCGCCCACTTGGTGAACTTGTCGATGGCGACGTAAAGATAGCGGTAGCCCCCTGGCGCCTGAGGGAACGGGCCTAAGATGTCCAGCCCCCAAACCGTAAACGGCCATGTGAGCGGGATGGTTTGGAGGCCCTGAGCAGGCTGATGGATTTCCTTGGCGTGGAATTGGCAAGCTTCCCAGGACTTCACCAGCTCGGCTGCATCATTGAGTGTTGCAGGCCAGTAGAATCCACTGCGGAACACCTTGCCGACGAGGGTCCATGACGACGAGTGGTGTCCGCAGTCCCTGTCGTGTATGTCAATCAGGAACTCCCTTCCTTGATCGCTGGAGATGCAGCGCGGTGTGATATCGTTTGGTCGTTTCCTGTATAACTCGCCGTCTTGGATACAGTATGTCGTGGCTTGCCGGGCCACGCGCTACGCGTCTTCTTCCTTCTCCGGCAGCGTCCCATGTGTCAGGTACTCTTTGAATTCCTTGGTCAAGCACTCCTCCTGGGGCTCAAGCGCCAAGAGCAGCCATGGCTCCTGAGGTTGGGCCACAGGCTGGGGCTCCCGTGGCCGGAGGCTGTGGGAGCTCCTCCCGAGGCTGAGTCATGCTTGAAAGAGGTGGCGTAGCTGATGGCTTGAAGAGCCGCTCCTCGAAGACACCGGGCTTTCGCGGTTGCCGCTTGGATGCGCTCCTGGCGATGTCGTCGGCTTCCTTGTTGGTGCCCCGGGGCACGTGCTGCAGCTCCAGGCCCGAGAACTGCTTCTCCATCTTGCGCACCTCCGCGAGGTAGGCCTCCATATGCTCGTCCTTCGGCTCGTACACCTTGTTGGAGAAGTTGACGAGGAGTTGCGAGTCACCTCTGACGGTGAGGCACTTCACCCCTATAGCCGCCGCAGCCTTCAGGCCAGCTATGAGCCCTTCGTATTCTGCGATATTGTTGGGACCTTCTCGCCGTGCTGAAAACAGAGTTGCACGGCGTAGTAGAGCTTGTCCTGAGTGGGCGAGATGAGCACTGCTCCAGCCCCCGCGCCCTGGTGCATGAAGGCACCATTGAGATACATGACCCAGCCATCTGGAGCCTCGCTTCCTGGGGAGGTGGACCGGTCTTCTCCTTCCTTAATTGTGGGGGCATCCGTCCATTCTGCCACAAAATCAGCAAGCGCGGCCCCCTTGATGACCCTGGTGGTGCTGAACTCCAACCGGAATGCTTGCAGCTCGATGTTCCACTCAGCGACCCTTCCAGCTGAGTTGGGGCTCCTGAGCACCCTTTCCAATGGATAGGCCGAGACGACCTTGAGGGAGTGGCCCTGGAAGTAGTGTCGCAGCTTGTGCGAGGTCACCAAGAGTGCGAGCAGGAGCTTTTGTGGCATGGGGTATCGTGCCCTCGCATCTCGCAACACGGTGCTGACAAAGTACACCGGGTGTTTGATGAGTGTCGGCACACTGTCGAGGCTCGGGTCTTGGTGAGATTGAGGCATCTCCGGAGGTGGAATGGCTCTTGAGACCTGACTGTCTTCAGGAGTTTCAACGATGTTGTCCTGCCGGGCTTGGTCTTCTGCCACTGAGGCCTTTGCTGCGCCTTCCTGGCCCTACACCACTTTAGCTCCGGCTTGGCGCAGCGCACCCTCGGCTTGGCGCTCCTCCCGAACCGCCACCAGCGCCGCGCTGGCGGAGTACGGGGTGGCGGCAAGGTAGAGTACTAGGGGCTTGAGAGGTCGTGGTGCCACCATCACCGGAGGGCTGGTAAGGTATTTCTTGAGGTCTTGGAAGGCCCGTTCGGCCTCCGGGGTCCACTCGAACGGGCTGTTCTTCTTCATGAGCTTGAAGAAGGGTAAGGCGCGCTCTCCTAGTTTGGATATGAAACGCCCTAACGCTGTCACCCGCCCTGCTAGCTTCTGCATCTCCTTGAGGGTCTGTGGCGGGCTCATGTCTTCGATGGCCTTGATCTTCTCTGGGTCGCCTTGATCTTCTCTGGGTCGCCTCGATCCCTCTGTGGGATACGAGGAAACCCAGTAGCTTGCCGGAGGGGACGCCGAACACGCACTTCTCCGGGTTAAGCCTCAAGTTCACTTGGCGCAAACTTTTGAAGGTCTCCTCCAAGTCTTGAATCAATGTCCTCGCCTCGCGAGACTTGACCACTGTGTCATCGACGCAGGCCTCTGTGTTTCTCCCGAGCTGCCGCCCCAAGGCGATGTGCATCAACCGCTGAAAGGTCGCGCCCGCGTTGCGCAACCCAAAGGGCATGCAGGTGTAGAATTACACCCCGCATGGTGCCAGGAAGGCTGTCTTCTCCACATCCACCACTGCCATCTTGATTTGATGATACCCTGAGAACGCATCCAGGAAGCACATCAGGTCACACTCGGCGGTGGAGTCGACAATCTGGTCGATGTGCGGGAGTGGGAATGGATCTTGGGGGCAGGCTTTGCTAAGGTTGGTGAAGTCGACGCACATCTGTTCCTTCCCGCCTTCCTTCGGCACTACGACAGGGTTCGCCAGCCATTCGGGATACCAAACTTCTCGGATGGCACCTGATGCCTCCAACTTGCGTGTCTCTTGGACGAAGAAGGCCTACTTCTCAGTGGACTGCCGTCTTGCTCGCTGTTTCATGGGGCATACATTGGGGCATACCCTTAGATGATGCTGGATCACCTTCCTCGGGACCCCTACCAGCTGATTGGGCTCCCACGCGAATATCTCCTTGTTCGCGCGCAAGAACCTAACCAAAGCTTCTTCTTGTCCTGGGTCAAGGCCGGCTCCTATGGTAAATATGGCTCCTAGAGACCCGTCCTCGTTAACCGGCACCTGCTTGGTTTCCGCCTTGTCTTGGGTGAATAACTGCTTCTTCTTGGTGGGCGCGGCTTCCTTGGCCTCGGTGGTACAAGCACCGGCAGGCTGTGCTGCTACCACGGTCTTGAAGGCGAGCCTGAGCGCCGTCACGGCCTCCTTAGTGTCCCCCTTGATGGTGAGGACGCCCTTGCTCCCTGGCATCTTCATGAGGTTGTAGGCCGGGTGAGTCGCCGCCATGAACTGAGCGAGAGCCGGGTACCCGAGGATGGCGTTGTACGAGAGACCGATGTGGGCGATGTCGAAGTCCACCAGCTTGGTGCGATAGTTGTCACGCGTGCCGAAGGTGACAGGGAGGCAGATCTGCCCCAGAGAGTGGGCAACTCCACCACCCACTCCTGAGAAGGGCTTGCTGAGGCCGAGCCGCTCGAGCGGCACGTGAAGAAGGCTGAAGGCTTCTACGGAGAGCAAGTTGAGGCCGGCACCACCGTCGATGAGGGTCTTGGTAACGGCTACGTTGCAGATGGTGGGCATGCAAAGCATTGGGAGCATTCCGGAGCCGGCGGTGGAGTCGGGGTGGTCTTCTGAGCCGAAAGTGAGGTCGATCTCTGGCGCAGCCCAACCCGGCGGAGCCCCTGGGTGCTTGGTGGCGGCCCCAATCTGACGGAGGAATGGCTTCACGCGGCGATCTGAAGGCGGTGCTTGAGAGCCGCCCAGCAAAACCGCGACCGTGTGGTGTGCCGGCACCGCGTAGCGAGCAGTGAAAAGGTCGCGGAGTCCCCCCCCCCCCCCATGACGCCACCGTGGATCCAGGGAGGTTGAGCAGCCAGGCGCGCGGCTCACCAGCAAGGGCCATGGGGAACTGAAGGAAATATGCCCTAGAGGCAATAATAAAGTTATTATTTATTTCCTTATATCATGATAAAGGTTTATTATTCATGCTAGAATTGTATTAACCGGAAACATAATACATGTGTGAATATATAGACAAACAAGATGTCACTAGTATGCCTCTACTTGACTAGCTTGTTAATCAAAGATGGTTATGTTTCCTAACCATGAACAAGGAGTTGTTATTTGATTAACAAGGTCACATCATTAGTTGAATGATCTGATTGACATGACCCATTCCGTTAGCTTAACACTTGATCGCTTAGTATGTTAATGCTTTCTTCATGACCCATACATGTTCCTATAACTATGAGATTATGCAACTCCTGCTTACGGAGGAACACTTTGGGTACTACCAAACGTCACAACGTGAATCGGGTGATTATAAAGGAGTACTACAGGTGTCTCCAAAGGTACTTGTTGGGTTGGCGATTTCGAGATTAGGTTTTGTCACTCCGATTGCTCGGAGAGGTATCTCTAGGCCTTCTCGGTAATACACATCACTTAAGCCTTGCAAGCATTACAACTAATGAGTTAGTTGTGAGATGATGTATTACGGAACGAGTAAAGAGACTTACCGCAACGAGATTGAACTAGGTATTGGATACCGACGATCGAATCTCGGGTAAGTAACATACCGATGACAAAGGGAACAACGTATGTCGTTATGCGGTTTGACCGATAAAGATCTTCAGAGAATATGTAGGAACCAATATGGGCATCCAGGTTCCGCTATTGGTTATTGACCGAGAATGGTTCTGGGTCATGTCTACATAGTTCTCGAACCCGTAGGGTCCGTGACGCTTAACGCTTCGATGACAGTTCATTATGAGTTTATAAGTATTGATGCACGAAGTTTGTTCGAGTCCCGGATGTGATCACGGACATGACGAGGAGTCTCGAAATGGTCGAGACATAAAGATTGATATATTGGAAGCCTACATTTGGACATCGGAAAGGTTCCGAGTGAAATCGAATTTACTGAGTACCGGAGGTTACCGAACCCCCGGAACTACATGGGCCCATAGTGGGCCTTGGAGGAAAGGAGAAGGGCAGCCCTAGGTGGTCACGCCCCCGCTTCCCCTAGGCCTATTAGGACTAGGAAAGGTGGGCCGGCCCCCCTCTCTCTCTTTCCCCCTCCGGGAATCCTAATCCAACTAGGATTGGAGGGGGAGTCCTACTCCCGGAGGGAGTAGGACTCCTTGGTGCGCCTCCCCCCTTGGGCCGGCCACCTCCCCCTTGGCTCCTTTATATACGGGGGCAGGGGGCACCCCAAGACACACAAGTTGATCTACGGATCTTTCCTTATCCGTGTCGGTGCCCCTTTCCACCATATTCCACTTCACCATATCATCGCGGAGCTTAGCGAAGCCTGCGCCGGAGAAGTCATATCGTCATGAGCTTAGGCGAAGCCTGCGTCGGTGGAGCATCAACATCGCTACCACGCCGTCGTCTTGACGGAACTCATCCCCGACACTTTGGTGGATCGGAGTCCGGGATCGCCATCGAGCTGAACGTGTGCAAAACTCGGAGGTGCCGTGACGTTCGGTGCTTGGATCGGTCGGATCGTGAAGACGCACGACTACATCAACAGCGTTGTTATAACGCTTCCGCTTTCGGTCTCACGAGGGCGTGGGACGGACACTCTTCCTCTCGTTGCTATGTCATCACCATGGTCTTGGCGTGATCGTAGGAGAAATTTTTGAAATTACTACGCTCCCTAACGGTGGCATCCGAGCCTGGTTTTATGCGTTGATGTCATATGCACGAGTAGAACACAAGTGAGTTGTGGACGATACAAGTCATACCGCCTACCAGCATGTCATACTTTGGTTCAGCGGTATTGTGAGATGAAGCGGCCGGACCGACATTACGCATACGCTTATGCGAGACTGGTTTCACCGCCCGAGCACTCGTTGCTTAAAGGTGACCGGCGGGTGTCTATCTCTCTCACTTTAGTTGAACTGAAAAGTGGCTACGCCCGCTCCTTGAGAAGGTTAAAACGGAGTCTATTTGACGAAGTATCGTTGTGGTTTTGATGCGTAGGTAAGAACGGTTCTTGCTCAGCCCGTAGCAGCCACGTAAAACTTGCAACAACAAAGTAGAGGACGCCTAACTTGTTTTTGCAGGGCATGTTGTGATGTGATGTGGTCAAGACGTGATGCTATATTTTATTGTATGAGATGATCATGTTTTGTAACCGAGTTATCGGCAATCGCAGGAGCCATATGGTTGTCGCTTTATTGTATGAAATGCAACGCCATGTAATTGCTTTACTTTATCACTAAGGAGTAGCGATAGTCGTAGAAGCAATAGTTGGCGAGACGACAACGATGCTACGATGAAGATCAAGGTGTCGCTACCGGTGGCGATGGTGATCATGACGGTGCTTCAGGCGATGGAGATCACAAGCACAAGATGATGATGACCATATCATATCACTTATATTGATTGCATGTGATGTTTATCCTTTATGAATCTTATCTTGCTTTGATTGACGGTAGCATTATAAGATGATCTCTCACTAAAATTATCAAGAAGTGTTCTCCCCGAGTATGCACCGCTATGAAAGTTCTTCGTACTTTGAGACACCACGTGATGATCGGGTGTGATAGGCTCTACGTTCAAATACAACGGGTGCAAAACAGTTATGCACGCTGAATACTCGAGTTAAACTTGACGAGCCTAGCATATAACAGATATGGCCTCGGAACACGGAGACCGAAAGGTCGGCGTGAATCATATAGTAGATATGATCAACATAGTGATGTTCACCATTGAAACTACTCCATCTCACGTGATGATCGGACATGGTTTAGTTGATATGGATCACGTGATCACTTAGATAACTAGAGAGATGTCTGCTCTAAGTGGGAGTTTTTAATATGATTAATTGAACTTAAATTTATCATGAACTTAGTACTGATAGTATTTTGCTTGTCTATGTTTATCGTAGATAGATGGCTCGTCTTTGTTGTTCCGTTGAATTTTAATGCGTTCCTTGAGAAAGCAAAGTTGAAAGATGATGGTAGCAATTACACGGACTGGGTCCAGAATTTGAGGATTATCCTCATTGCTGCACGTAAAATTACGCCCCGAAGCACCGCTGGGTGACAGGCTGCTGCAGATGCCGAGCCGAAGTTATGAACGCGTCTGCAAAGCAGAATGATGACTACTCTATAGTTCAGTGTGCCATGCTTTATGGCTTAGAACCAGGTCTTCAACGATGTTTTTAACGTCATGGAGCATATGAGATGTTCCGGGAGTTGAAGTTAATATTTCAAGCAAATGCCCGGATTGAGAGATATGAAGTCTCCAATAAGTTCTATAGCTGCAAGATGGAGGAGAATAGTTACAAGGTGAGCACATACTCAAAATGTCCGGGTATAACAATCACTTAATTCAGCTGGGAGTTAATCTTCCGGATGATAGTGTCATTGATGTAATTCTCCAATCATCGCCACCAAGCTACAAGAGCTTCGTGATGAACTATAATATGCAAGGGATGACTAAGACAATTCTCGAGCTCTTCGCGATGCTAAAAGTCATGGAGGTAGAAATCAAGAAAGAGCATCAAGTGTTGATGGTCAACAAGACCACTAGTTTCAAGAAAAAGGGCAAAGGGAAGAAGAAGGAAACTTCAAAAGAACAGCAAGCAAGTTGCGCTCAGAGAAGAAACCCAAGTCTGGACCTAAGCCTGAAATCGAGTGTTTTTACCGCAAGCAACCGGACATCGGAAGCGGAACTGCCCCAAGTATTTGGCGGATAAAAAGGATGGCAAGGTGATCAAAGGTATATGTGATATACATGTTATTGATGTGTACCTTACTAATACTCGCAGAGTACCGGTATTTGATATCGGTTCTCATTGCTAATATTTGCAACTCGAAACAGAACTACGGATTAAGCGAAGATTGGCTAAGGACGAGGTGACGGCGCGCTGTTGAAATGGTTCCAAAGTCGATGTGATCGCGGTCGGCACGCTACCTCTACATCTACCTTTGGGATTAGTTTTAGACCTAAATAATTGTTATTTGGTGCCAGCGTTGAGCATGAACATTATATCTGGATCTTGTTTAATGCGAGACGGTTATTCATTTAAATCAGAGAATAATGGTTGTTCTATTTTATGAGTAATATCTTTTATGGTCATGCACCCTTGAAGAATGGTCTATTCTTGTTGAATCTCGACAGTAGTGATACACATATTCATAATGTTGAAGCCAAAAGATGCTGAGTTGATAATGATAGTGCAACTTATTTGTGGCACTGCCGTTTAGGTCATATCGGTGTAAAACGCATGAAGAAACTCCATACTGATGGGCTTCTGGAATCACTTGATTATGAATCACTTGGTACTTGCGTAACCGTGCCTCATGGGCAAGATGACCAAAAACGCCGTTCTCCTAACTATGGAGCGAGCAACCGATTTGTTGGAAATCATACATACCGATGTTTGTGGTCCAATGAATGTTGAGGCACGCCATGGCGGGTATCGTTATTTTCTCACCTTCACAGATGATTTGAGCAGATATGGGTATATCTACTTAATGAAACACAAATCTGAAACATTTGAAAAGTTCAAAGAATTTCAGAGTGAAGTGGAAAATCATCGTAACAAGAAAATAAAATTTCTACGATCTGATCGTGGAGGAGAATATTTGAGTTACGAGTTTGGTTTACATTTTAAACAATGTGGAATAGTTTCGCAACTCACGCCACCCGGGACACCACAGAGAAATGGTGTGTCCGAACGTCGTAATCGTACTTTACTAGATATGGTACGATCTATGATGTCTATTTCCGATTTACCGCTATCGTTTTGGGGTTATGCTTTAGAGACGGCCGCATTCACGTTAAATAGGACACCGTCAAAATCCGTTGAGACGACGCCTTATGAACTGTGGTTTGGCAAGAAACCAAAGTTGTCGTTTCTTAAAGTTTGGGGTTGCGATGCTTATGTAAAGAAACTTCAACCAGATAAGCTCGAACCCAAATCGGAAAATGTGTCTTCATAGGATACCCAAAGGAGATCATGGGTACACCTTCTATCACAGATCTGAAGGCAAGATTTTCGTTTCTAAATTCGGATCCTTTCTAGAGATGGAGTTTCTCTCGAAAGTTGTGAGTGGGAGGAAAGTAGAACTTGATGAGATAATCAGATTCTGCTCCCTTATTGGAAAGTAGTTTATCACAAGAAATGGTTCCTGTGACAACTACACCAATTAGTGAGGAAACTAATGATGATGATCATGAAGCTTCAGATCAAGTTACCCTTTGAACCTCGTGAGGTCAACCAGAGTAAAATACGCACTGTGAGTGGTACGGTAATCCTATTCGGAAGTCATGTTACTTGACCATGGCGAACCTACAAACTATGAAGAAGCGATGGTGAGCCCAGATTCGCAATATGGATGGAAGCCATGAAATCTGAGATGGGATCCATGTATGAGAACAAAGTATGGACTTTGGTTGACTTGACCGATGATCGGCAAGCCATTGAAAATAAATGGATCTTTAAGAAGAAGACTGACGCTGATGGTAATATAACTGTCTACAAAGCTCGACTTGTTGCGAAAGGTTTTCGACAAGTTCAAGGGGTTGACTACGATGAGACTTTCTCACCCGTAGCGATGCTTAAGTCTATCCGAATCATGTTAGCAATTGCCGCATTTTATGATTATGAAATTTGGCAAATGGATGTAAAAACTGCATTCTTGAATGGATTTCTAGAAGAAGAGTTGTATATGATGCAACCAGAAGGTTTTGTCGATCCAAAAGGTGCTAACAAAGTGTGCAAGCTCCAGCGATCAATTTATGGTCCGTGCAAGCCTCTCGGAGTTGGAATAAACGCTTTGATAGTGTGATCAAAGCATATGGGTTTGTACAGACTTTTGGAGAAGCCTGTATTTACAAGAAAGTGAGTGGGAGCTCTGTAGCATTTCTGATATTATATGTGGATGACATATTATTGATTGGAAATGATATAGAATTTCTGGATAGCATAAAAGGATACTTGAATAAAAGTTTTTCAATGAAAGACCTCGGTGAAGCTGCTTACATATTGGGCATCAAGAACTATAGAGATAGATCAAGACGCTTAATTGGACTTTCACAAAGCACATACCTTGATAAAGTTTTGAAAAGTTCAAAATGGATCGTGCAAAGAAAGGTTTTTACCTGTGTTGCAAGGTATAAGATTGAGTCGGACTCAATGCCCACCACAAGCAGAAGATAGAGAAAAAAATGAAAGATATTCCTATGCTTCAGCCATAGGCTCTATCATGTATGCAATGTCTGTGTACCAGACCGACGTATGCTTAGCTGTAAGCTTGGCAGAAGGTACCAAAGTAATCCAGAATGGATCAGGACAGCGGTCAAGAACATCCTGAAATACGAAAAGGACTAAGGATATGTTTCTCATATATGGAGGTGACAAAGAGCTAGTCGTAAATGGTTACGTCGATGCAAGCTTTGACACTGATCCGGACGATTCTAAATCGCAAACCCGGATACGTGTTTTTATTAAACGGTGGAGCTGTCGGTTGGTGCAGTTCTAAACAAAGCGTCGTGGCGGGATCTACATGTGAAGCGGGGTACATAGCTGCTTCGGAAGCAGCGAATGAAGGAGTTTGGATGAAAGAGTTCATTTCCGATCTAGGTGTCATACCTAGTGCATCGGGACCGATGAAGATCTTCCGTGACAATATCGTGCAATTGCCTTGGCAAAGGAATCCAGATTTCACAAGAGGACCAAGCATATCAAGAGACGCTTCAATTCCATTCGGGACCAAGTCCAAGTGGGAGACATAGAGATTTGCAAAATACATACGGATCTGAATGTTGCGGACCGTTGACTAAGCCTCTTCCACGAGCAAAACATGATCAACACCAAGACTCCATGGGTGTTAGGATCATTACTTTGTAATCTAGATTATTGACTCTAGTGCAAGTGGGAGACTGAAGGAAATATGCCCTAGAGGCAATAATAAAGTTATTATTTATTTCCTTATATCATGATAAAGGTTTATTATTCATGCTAGAATTGTATTAACCGGAAACATAATACATGTGTGAATATATAGACAAACAAAGATGTCACTAGTATGCCTCTACTTGACTAGCTTGTTAATCAAAGATGGTTATGTTTCCTAACCATGAACAAGGAGTTGTTATTTGATTAACAAGGTCACATCATTAGTTGAATGATCTGATTGACATGACCCATTCCGTTAGCTTAACACTTGATCGTTTAGTATGTTAATGCTTTCTTCATGACCCATACATGTTCCTATAACTATGAGATTATGCAACTCCCGTTTACCGGAGGAACACTTTGGGTACTACCAAACGTCACAACGAATCGGGTGATTATAAAGGAGTACTACAAGTGTCTCCAAAGGTACTTGTTGGGTTGGCGATTTCGAGATTAGGTTTTGTCACTCCGATTGTCGGAGAGGTATCTCTAGGCCTTCTCGGTAATACACATCACTTAAGCCTTGCAAGCATTACAACTAATGAGTTAGTTGTGAGATGATGTATTACGGAACGAGTAAAGAGACTTACCGTAACGAGATTGAACTAGGTATTGGATACCGACGATCGAATCTCGGGTAAGTAACATACCGATGACAAAGGGAACAACGTATGTCGTTATGCGGTTTGACCGATAAAGATCTTCAGAGAATATGTAGGAACCAATATGGGCATCCAGTTTCCGCTATTGGTTATTGACCGAGAATGGTTCTAGGTCATGTCTACATAGTTCTCGAACCCGTAGGGTCCGCACGCTTAACGCTTCGATGACAGCTCATTATGAGTTTATAAGTATTGATGCACCGAAGTTTGTTCGAGTCCCGGATGTGATCACGGACATGACGAGGAGTCTCGAAATGGTCGAGACATAAAGATTGATATATTGGAAGCCTACATTTGGACATCGGAAAGGTTCCGAGTGAAATCGAATTTATCGAGTACCGGAGGTTACCGGAACCCCCAGAACTACATGGGCCCATAGTGGGCCTTGGAGGAAAGGAGAAGGGCAGCCCTAGGTGGCGCGCCCCCCCTTCCCCTAGTCCTATTAGGACTAGGAAAGGTGGGCCGGCCCCCCTCTCTCTCTTTCCCCCTCCGGGAATCCTAATCCCTTGGTGCGCCTCCTCCCTTGGGCCGGCCACCTCCCCCTTGGCTCCTTTATATACGGGGGCAGGGGGGCACCCCATGACACACAAGTTGATCTACGGATCTTTCCTTAGCCGCAGCGGTGCCCCTTTCCACCATATTCCACTTCGGTCATATCATCGCGGAGCTTAGGCGAAGCCCTGCGCCGGAGAAGTCATATCGTCATGAGCTTAGGCGAAGCCCTGCGTCAGTGGAGCATCAACATCGCCACCACGCCGTCAGGTCGACGTGAAACTCATCCTCGACACTTTGCTGGATCGAGTCCGGGATCGCCATCGAGCTGAACGTGCGTAACTCGGAGGTGCCGTGCGTTCGGTGCTTGGATCGGTCGGATCGTGAAGACGTACGACTACATCAACCGCGTTGTTATAACGCTTCCGCTTTCGGTCTACGAGGGTACGTGGACGGACACTCTTCCCTCTCGTTGCTATGTCATCACCATGGTCTTGCGTGATCGTAGGAGAAATTTTTGAAATTACTACGTTCCCTAACAGGAACCAGTTGGCCATGACCTTATCGTCGCCCCCGGCTTCGAGGACGACCTCCTCGTACGCCAGCAGGAACGGCGACGCCGCGCCATCGTAACGCGGCGGCATCTCCGGCTTGAACTTGGTCGGCCACCGCACTCGTTGTAGGGCGGGGGCCAGGGCTCGGTACCCAGACACCCCGCTGTTGGTGTCGGCCAGAGAGGTGGATGGCGGGGCACCTGCCATGGGGGCGGAGTGCGGCGGCGAGGAGCACGGGTTGGTGGAGAGGAGCTCCAGCGCACCCCGACCTCGCGCGCCAAATGTCGGATGTGGGGTCCGGCAAACCCTTAAGGTTCGAACACTGGGGTGCGCACGAAGTCTTTCCCTCCTACCGATCTACGCCCTAGCTCGCTAAGATATCGCGGACCAACTCGACGAACTCGCAACACAGAAAGACACGAGATTTATACTGGTTCGGGCCACCGTTGTGGTGTAATACCCTACTCCAGTGTGTGGTGGTGGATTGCCTCTTGGGCTGATGATGAACAGTACAGAGGAAAGAACAACCTCCTGAGGTTGAGGTGTTCTTGTGCTTGGTGACTTGTGCGTGTCTTTGGATCCGATGCCTACTACTGTGGTGGCTAGACCTATTTATGGAGGCCCTGGTCCTCTTCCCAAATAATGAGCGGGAAGGGAGCCAACAACGGTGGGCATGTTTGAAGGGGGACAGCTAGTACAAGCTATCCTGACAAAAGTGGTCTTCGCCTGTGAAAAGCTCTGGTGGTGACGCTGTCTTGGGCTCCACGGTGACCTCCGTCTTGCCGTCCTTCTGGTCTTGGTCTCATTGCACCGATACGCAACCTTTGCCTGATATCTCGGTACTCCTCGCCTGCGCCTGCTTCCTTAGCACCAAAGAGGAAACAAGGACGCTGTGCACGCTGGCACTCGCCTGGCGCCCGCCTGGTGTCGATCTTCATGGCTCACGTCACGAGAGCCTGGTGAGGTTGCCCCCGCCTTGATATCTCTGCTCCTCGTGAGCCTGCCTGGCTTGGCCGCTCCTGAGGAGGTCCTGCATCGTCTGCCTCGCGAGGGTCTTGGATGCCTTGTTGATGAAGATGGGCCATACGGCCCGCTAGCTTAGCCACGCCGTGGGCCGCAGGCAGGCAAGTCTGGGGACCCCCGTTCCTAGAACGCCGACAATCAGGTCGGGTTTCCTAGTGGCTATAAATAGCCCACCCCCTACACCATAAATTGGTGGCTGCTCAGAGTTAGTGCACGACTTTTGTCGTTTGAGAGCAACCCACCTCCGAAGCTTTTGAGAGAGAGAAATCCTTGCGAGGACAAAGCCCAAACACCCAGAGCCAAAGAGTGTTAGGCATCATCAAGTCTTTCCGTCTGCGTGACTCAAGACTTGTTACACTTGAGGACTGTGAGTCCTCGAGCCGGTTAGGCATCACGTTCTGAGCATCCAAGAGTCATTGTGGATCGCCGGTGAACGAAGTCTGTGAAGGTTTGGAAGTCTACCTTGAAGACTTACCAGAGTGATCGGACAAGGACTGGGTGTCCTTAGCTCAAGGGGAATAAGGTGAAGACACGGTCTTCTGAGTTAAATCTCAGCCTCCCTAACTGACGTCATAGTTGTCACAAAGAATCGAACTGGTCCAACAAATCCTTGTCCTCACCAAGCGACTGGTTCTATCTTCTCCCTCTCTTTATTTCCAGTTTGTCTTCGTGAAGTCATTGCCTGCTTGTGTTACCTGTTTGACTTCACTGTGTGACTTCGATTGTTGTTTGGCTTCTCACTATCTTCCATCCTAATCATTACTACCTAGCTGCTATTAGTCTTTGTGCTTTCCCTTCATTGAATACTTGACTATGGCTTGCCTAGTGTAGTCTACCTTCCGCTGCATGTTAATAGGTTCATTTCTATCGTTTTTCTTCGAAACTCCCATGTTTCGAAGACTTACATAAAAATCGCCTATTCACCCCCCCTCTAGTCGATAACTAGCACCTTCACCAAGTACTCTACATCATTAATGCTCGGATCCGCATTGTACTGAACTTTGTTGACCGACCATCAGCTGCAACCTCCTCGGCCAGTAGCCGGGGAGTGTTTGTCCCACTTTATAAAGCCTTTATGAGGGCAAAGATTTACGACAAACAAGGCAATCCGGCCATATGGTTTTATAAACAAAGGTACACAGAGAGATATGTTATATTACTGTTAAACATAAGAAACATCTTCCAAAGAAAATAGTCCCGCTATCGGTTCCTTCCTTTGGGTTGTCATGTTGATCATGATCATGAAACCTCACCTTCGATTGATGTGGGAGGAAAATATTGAGGATTTAGTTCGGGGAAAGTTCCCGAACTCTATGGTATTAATGAACCAAAAATTTCACTTCCGTCGTTGCTGACCAATTATATACTTTAAGATAGCTAGCTTTCGGCTTCACCCAGTCTGAGGTACTAACTCGGATGACCCGGTAGTAACAATCACAGAGGTACTCCCTTTACCGCCTAGCCGAACAATCGGGAACGTAGGGGTAAGCACAGGAGCCAGGCAACCCAGCTTGCCCAAAATCTTAAGTCAAATTGATGCATATTTATGGCTTTATAACAATGATTGCGGAAGGCAGCCCTTGTATATTAAATACAAACACCGATGATATGTTTATTTTGACTCTGCTGCAACCGTTTATCAGTTGAAAGTGGCCCATAGTTGGCTTCCACCCCCTTGTAGATGCTATGCTGGGTGTTTTCGCAATAACAAAACAACCCTTAGCCGACGTCTCGGTGCCTGAAGGCGGTTGTGTTAGCGGAAATGAGGCAATCAGATATGCGGGCTTTATAACTTTCACTTAGTCATAGGAGCTTAAAGTTGGGAGGCTAGTAACGAGCCCCCGATAGTGTTCGGTGACAGTCGAGATCAAGCCGTAAACACTTCGGCCAATGTTATGAACGGCCCGTCATTTAACACGGGGTGACCTCTATCGATCTTATAGTTTAACACACCATCGGATCACGACCAGTTTGCGCCTATTGTGACAGTCAGTTTTCGGCTTTCTCCACTGAGGTGCTTTAACCATGCTAGCTGGAAGCACAATCGCAGTGGTTCTCCCTTTGCACACCTAGCCGAATAAAGCGGAACGTAGGAGGCAAGCACAGGAGCCGGGCAACCCAACTATTGACCGAAGTCACAATTCGAAACCGATGCATATATAGCAATATCCGAGAATGTTTTTGCCGAATCTCTAAAGGTGTCCGGCATTGCATTGCGAGACTTATGCTGGAAACACACAAATAGTTTAAAAGTGCCATAGGCTTGGAAGACCAAAAACCTTCAGTAAAAACTTGACGTCCGAACTAGATCAAGTGTTCGGTGCCAATCCAAAAATTGGCTTTAGAAAAATTGTGCTTCTGTCGTGCTTTAACATGACACGTTCTATCTCAAGACGTAAAGCGGGTCAGCCTACGGCTTCAACCTCCTATCCCAAAGGCGGAGTACTTCTCGTTAGGCCAGTTTAGCAAACTAAAGTTTAGCGTCTTTGAGAGAGAAATTAGGCTCCCCGGCTATTGACCACGCACTCGCATCGAAAAAAGGAGTGATAGAAAAAGACTTTGCAACTACTGGGAAGACCACTTATTGTAAAACAACTCATACTAATTTAAGAGCCCCCAAGTGACTTGGGTAAAAGAATTTTATGTATAATGATTGTATCTACTGAAGTACTTATGTCATATATGTGTTCACCCAAACTTTAAACGCGTCTTAACCGTCCATCGGCTGCTCCCTCTTCGGTCAAGGGTCAAAAAGTTTTATGTACTCCACCTGTCAAGAATATCGACGGTGTTTCCGATAACCAGGCAATCTGGCCATAAGGTTGTAACAGACAAAGCGCGCTCAGGGAATTTATGCTATATTACTGACTAAGTGTAAGAAGCATCTTCGAAGAAAATAGTACCCACACCGATACCTTTCTTCGGTTGCTCATTGTTACTATGATACTTGTGCAATAGATTTTTTGTACTCATGAGTTCCGTTGTGTGCCGACCATGATTGAAAACAATAAGAGCGCTAGCTTTCGGCTTCATCCAGTCTGAGGTCCGAGCTCGGATGACCCGATCGTGACAATCCAGAGGTGCTCCCTTTACTCCCTAGCCGAACAATCGGGAACGTAGGGGTAAACACAGGAGCAAGGCAACCCAGCTTGCGGAACACTTAGGTCAACATGGTGCATATTGTGGCGTAATACACGAACAAGGAACGAAGCCATACAAGTATAATCATATGCAAGAGGAAAGGGTTCGTAAAGGAAGCCACCAAGTAAACTGGGTATTTGAATTTGTGTGTCACAAACAAAGTTTTGACAAGGAAGTTTTTCACATACAAATTTTTGCCAAAAAAGTATAATGCTTGGTCGAACCGAACAAAATTTAAAACTAAAAGTTTTTTTTAGCATGAAAGCGACTTAGCTGGTTAATGTGCTCGGTGTTGATGCGTGGCCCGAGCTTGCGGCGGGAAAATGTCCCAGCCCCCAAGCCGATCCTGAGGTGACGGAGCGAAGAGCTCGGCACTCTGAAGTGGCGACATGGCACGGCCAATGCAGGCTGACAGTGTGACGCCGAAGTCCCCGGCGTGGGTTAATGAAGTGATGGCGAAGCCCCCGATCCAGCCGAGGTGACGTGGTACGTCGGTACGCCGAGGTGATAGCGCTGCCCGACCCATATCATTTACCTATGCACAGAAAATAGTGCAAGCCGGAGATAATAGGAATAATAAAAAAATAAAAAAATTGTTGCATAATTAATAATTTATGCAAAGTGAGTAATAAAATAAATATGGCCCGTGTGCCGAACAATCGATGAGGTAGAGTTCTCTCAACGATGCCGAAGTCCCCGAGGCAACCGAACATGTCGGTATGGCAATTCGACCAACAAGGTTATCACGCGAGCCGATTTATGCTGATTGGGATGAAGATGTCGGCTTGCAGAAGTGACCGCGTGATGCAGTCGAAGTCGATCACCTACACACATAAATAGTATGGTCCAAAAAGAACTCTCTATATATATATATATATATATATATATATATTTTTTCACAAAAATAATTTATTCAAAGAGATGTGGCCTGGCGCCGAAGTCAATGTCGATGCAGGGCATGGGCGTGACGCGGTGAGGGCGTGGCAAAGCCTGAATTCACAGGTCGGTCCGAGTTCCGGATGCGGTGTTCGCCGAACTGTATAAGGAAACTGACTGAACCACCACGCGACCGTAGTTAATGCGGCCACCATTTGACAGACCTGTGTACAGATGATGGAATAAACCAGAGTAATAATTCCTCAGGAAAAATAAACCCAAGCAAGCAAAAATTACTAAGACTAATAGCAACTGGTTTATCTGTTGTAGCAATATGAAGAAAGGTTACTCCCAAAATTGGGACTCGATCCGCACACCCATTACTTGATGGGCGATGAAGCGACGACATGGTGATGCGGGCAAAGGTTGGCTCGCCGAGGCAAAGCCCCCGGTCCAGCTAACGTGACGAAGCTGGTCGGTTGGTGACACCGAAGTCTCCGGAGTAGGTTGATGAAGAGATGGCGAAGACCCGGGTCTAGCCAAGATGACGGAGCGGGTTGGTAAGGACACGTTGCAGCTGCCATGTCAGCCGAGGTGTTGAAGCAGTCCGGCGTGATGGACATCGGCTTGAAGAAGGTGCAACCATACCGACGCTGGTCATAACTTATGACGCGGTCAATGCCGGATTGATGAAGTGACCGAGCAGCGATGTCGGCACACCTGACCCGTGCAATCCGTAGGGCGATGTTGTTGGTGATGATTTAGCCTTCGCGATGCCAAACTCTTGTTTGGCTTGCCGAGATGATGATCCGATAAGGTTAGGCTTGGCTCGATGAAGCGATGATTTGTCTAGCGCAGGTCGGCTGACGTGGAGCAATGTTACCGGACTGGTTTGACACCAGTGTGACGGTGAAGAGTACCTCTGAAAAGGAGAAAAATTTGTGAGCATGTGTTCGGAAACAAAACATGATTCCCTACAAAGAGATACTTCCAAAAAGGCTGTCCAATATCCCATTCATGAAGAAAGATGAACTCAGGTCGGATTTGTATTCGCGCAGAAAACAGATCCGAAAAGTGATGCGCTAATCGGAAGGTTCCCGGAGTTTGGACGGTCGGATCGAGCTGAAATTTTGAGAGGTGGTAGATATAGGAATTCCGCAGCCGATAAACGGTTGGATCTTCCAAAGGACATCCGAGCTAGACGCTGGACACCACGCTCCAAACTCGTCCAGATTTCCGTCCAGATTCGACAGGTGTTCGATATATCAAAGATCGGCGGAGATTGCTCTATCGGAACGCAACGAAATTTTGCAGTGTTGTTGTAGACTAAATTCCGCACAATTCCACCGAGGGAATCGTCAAAGTGATGCTCGAGGAGGTGGTGGTAGCGGATACAAGTTCGCTGTTCGGCAGCACGGTCACTGACGAAGATATGTACCTAGGGTAGGGCAATAGACCTGATATAAGCATCCTACCCGAGGACATTGCCCTACAGTCAAAGACACCCAAAGGACAGCAGATTCTGCTGACTGGAATTACCACAGGACTCAACTCACTCGACTGAATGCTCACTCGGATACCCCAATTCCATTCGACTATACCAGAATCCACTCGAAAAACAGAAGGTCTAAGGTCACTCTGAATGACAACGGTTGGGCGTTCACTCCTTAGTCTTAATGGTCATTTATGTAGCTTTAAGGCTGGCGTTACCAGTAACGTCCCTATCTTTATGTACATTAAACCCTATGTAACTGAGGCCGGAGGGGTCTGGCGAACTCTATATAAGCCACCCCCCTCCTCAGGCACAAGGGTTCGCACCCCCTGTAACTACACACTCATAATCTGAAAGTGCAACTATCCTTGGATGGTTTTGGTAATGATTAACAACATATAACTCATTGAGCTAATACTATTTCAAGATAAATATTTCAGGAAAGCTTGATGATTGGCATGGCATGGATTAGAAAGTGGACCCCTCAAAATGCTAAGGACAAAAGATTGGCTCAAGCTCAAATCACAAGACTCTACATTTTATTTGTAGTGATCCAAGATCACATTGAGTCCATAGGAAAAGCCAATACTATCAAAAAGGGGTGAGGTGTTGCTTAATGAGTTACTTGCTCAAAATGCTTAGTGATATGCTCCAAAAACCCTCAACTACTTTCTCATATCCACATATGTCCCAAACCAAAAGTCAAACTCGGCCCCACCGAAACTTTCTATCCGGCGCCACCGAGTTCTCTTGACATAGCCACTGCCACAAACCCTAGTTACTTCGGTCTCACTGATAGGGATCTCGGCCTCACCGAGATGGGATTGCAAACTCTCTGTTTCCCTTCGTAACATTTCGGTCTAACCGAGATGAGCAATCGGTCCCACCGAGTCTGCAATGCAAACTCTCTGTTTCCTTTTCGTAACGCTTCGGTCCCACCGAGACGAGCGAATCGGTCCCATCGAGTTTGCCTGACCAACTCTCTGTTTTCTTATTACCAAAATCGGTCCCATCGAGTTTGAGTAATCGGTCCAACCGAGATTATGTTATGCCCTAACCCTAATGATATCGGTCCCACCGAGTTGACATGTCGGTCCCACCGAAATGCATAATGGTCACATTATGAACCAAATCGGTCCGACCGAGTTTTCTAATTCAGTCCCACTAAGTTGGTTGATTTGTGTGTAACGGTTAGATTTTGTGTGGAGGCTATATATACCCCTCCACCCACTCTTCATTCATGGAGAGAGCCATCAGAACATGCCTACACTTCCAAGATACATTTTCTGAGAGAGAACCACCTACACTTCTGTTGAGGTCAAGATATTCCATTCCAACCACATAAATATTGATCTCTAGCCTTCCCCAAGTTGCTTTCCACTCAAATCATCTTTCTACCAAATCCAATCCTATGAGAGAGAGATGAGTATTGGGGAGACAATCATTTGAAGCACAAGAGCAAGGAGTTCATCATCAACACACCATCTATTACCTTTTGGAGAGTGGTGTCTTCTAGATTGGCTAGGTGTCACTTGGGAGCCTCCGTCAAGATTGTGGAGTTGAACCAAGGAGTTTGTATGGGCAAGGAGATCGCCTACTTCATGAAGATCTACCCTAGTGGGGCAAGTCCTTCGTGGGTGATGGCCATGGTGGGATAGAAAAGGTTGCTTCTTCGTGGACCCTTCGTGGACCCTTCGTGGGTGGAGCCCTCCGTGGACTCGCGCAACCGTTACCCTTCATGGGTTGAAGTGTCCATCAACGTGGATGTAGGATAGCACCACCTATCGGAACTATGGATAAAAAATCTCCGTGTCTACATTGCGTTTGCTCCCTCCAAACTCCTCCCTTTACCTTCATATGCAATTGTTTTACATTTCGCTGCTATACTCTTAGAATTGCATGTGTAGGTTGATTACTTGATTTGTGCTAAGTTGCTAAAATCTGCCAACACTTAAAATTGGGAAAAGGCTAGATTTTTATTTGGTCAAGTAGTCTAATCACCCCCTCTCTAGACATACTTTCGATCCTACAATGAATATCAGATCTTTGGTATCCATTTGCTTTGATTTCCATAACTTTTGGTGATCATAGCCTTAGTTTCACAACCTAGGAGAGTATGGCGTCTAGCGAGGGAAATTACCACCGTAGAGGTCCTTTCTTTGATGGTACTAATTTTGCTAGTTGGAAGCATAAGATGAAAATGCATATTCTTGGACATAACCCCGCCGTTTGGGATATTGTGTGTATTGGCTTGCAAGGTGAATTCTTTGATGGGAGAGAACCGAACCGTGAAGCTACCGCGGAAGAGTTGAAGATGTTACAATACAATGCTCAAGCTTGTGATATTCTCTTCAACGGATTGTGCCTCGAAGAATTCAACAAAATCAGCCATCTTGAGAATGCAAAGGAAATTTGGTATACTTTGATTGATATGCACGAAGGTACCAACTCTGTCAAGGAATCCAAATTGGGTGTGCTTCAAAGTCAACTTGACAAGTTCAAAATGAAGGATGGTGAAGGTGTCGCTGAAATGTACTCTAGGCTTGCTCTCATCACAAATGAGATTGCCGGCTTAGGAAGTGAAGCAATGACCAATAGATTCATCATCAAGAAGATCCTAAGAGCCTTGGATGGAAAATATGATACCGTGTGCACATTGATCCAAATGATGCCCAACTACAAAGATCGCAAGCCAACGGAAGTCATTGGAAGAATTGTTGCTCATGATATGTCACTTAAGGATAAGGAAGAGGTTCACAACAAGTCAAGCGGTGCTTACAAAGCCTCATGTGATGCTCCCACATCATCAAATGAGAAACAAACCTTCAATGAAGAATTGAACCTAATGGTGAAGAACTTCAACAAGTTCTACAAGAGTAGAAGCAAGGAAAGAAGTTCCAAGTCAAGGTCCTACAATGACAAAAGATCTTCTAGTCGTGAATGAAATTGCTATAATTGTGGAAGACCCGGACACTACTCCAATGAGTGTATGGCTCCCTACAAAAGAAGAGAAGATTCTCCCAAGAGAAGAAGTAGAAGAGAAGAATCACCACCAAGAGAGAGAAGGAGTAGAGATGATCGATATGAACGAAGACCCTCTCGGAGAAGCAAGGATACGGAGAGGAAGGACAAATCATCAAGGAGCTACACAAAAAAGAATACATCAAGCTCATGTTGGTGAATGGGTATCCGGCTCCGACTCTGATCATCACTCCGAAAGAAGTTATCACTCTGACTCTGAATATACTCAAGATGAAGGTGTTGCCGGTCTAGCACTTGTGTCAACCAACTCCTACGACATATTTGACTCACCAAATGAAGGAATTGGAAGATGCTTCATGTCTAAAGGTCCAAAGGTAACACACCCCGAGTATGTTGATTTTAATAGTGATGAAGATCATTTGCTAGGAGATGATGATTTACTTGTTGACAACTCTAGTTATGAGAACTATGATGAACTTGCTATTAATCATGATAATCAAGATAAAACGAATGAAGATGATAAGAAGAAGATTGAGCATCTAACTAAAGAACTAAACACTCTTAAGTTAGCTCATGAAACTACCTTGGAAGATCATCGAGAACTTTTAAAGACTCGTGAGAAGCTACGGTTTGAAAAGCTCAACCTTGAGCAAGAGCATGAGTTTTTAAAGCAATCAATGATGATCTTCACAAGAAAAGTTCTTCTTACATTGCCAAGCGTTTACTCTTGTCAACTCACATGCCACAAGTTAAGTCTAGCAATAAGAGCAAGAAAGATTATTCTTCTAGTAGTAACAACAATCATGTTAAATCCAATGTTGTTGCTTCTGGTAGTTCTCTTGATTCCACTAATGACTCTCTTAGCCAAGTTACACTTGAGCAAGAAAATAGCTTATTGAAGGGAGTTATCGAGAAAGGTGTTTAGAAGAGTCTTGCCGGGAGTAGGCAATTTAAGGAAATTGTACGCAAGCAAGGAAGACACTGGAAGAATCAAGGTGTTGGTTTTGAACGAAATTTCAATGCCAATGGAGTTGAGTGGGAAGAAGATCAATATCCCAAGACGAAGTTCGTTCCTCAACAAGAGAAGTATGATCCTACTTCTTTCCAAGGAACACAAGCTCAAGATGATCTTCCACTACAAGATCACAAGTTAAAAGGCAAGGAAAAGCTTCAAGAAGAGATTGATGCATTTGAAGAAGCTCCTAAAGACTTGATCAAGTGGGTTCCCAAGAATAAATCAAGTTCCACTTCATCAAGTATGACTACAACTCCAAGGATTCCCATCAAGATGGTGTGGATCCCTAAGAAGAAGAACTAGAGAGTTCTTGAGGGTGACTCCGCCAACATACTTCACTCTTATCATTTTGGCAAGGACAAGTGCAAAAAACTTTCACATCTTGCACTAGTTCAAGGAGTCACAAACCCTCTTGTTGGTAAGACAAGGGACAGGGTAACCTAATACATTCATGGACATCATCTCATGTGAATATCACTCTATGTCTATGGATATCCTTGTTTGTTCCTTGTGGTACTAACCCGTGTAGGTATTGAAAGTGTAACTCACTCCAAAGGATTGCTCCGAATGATCTACATCAACATTGAGCATCTACATCTTCAACACCTACATGAAGTCATCATCGACAAAACCCAAGGTTAGTTCATCCCTCTTAGGGGGGATATCACATCTAGGGGGAGCTTTACTCTAATCAATTAAGCTAAATTAACTCTAATGATGTGAACACAACAATGCTTTATGTAAAAGTGGCAACCCCACTTGTGCTTAAACGATGAGTATGACCTATGATCAAATGTTCTCATTTGACTCCTAAGTCAATATACTCATATATAGATGACCTAGTCATCGCCAAATTGCTTGATAGATGCTAGAGTGATTGTGCATTTCAGTGACCGAAGTGTGACCGAAGTGTTCAAATCTGATTGCTTGATAGACTTAAACTTCCTAAACCTCTTTGTGCATTTCAGTCTGACCGAGAAATGCATTTCGGTCAAACCGATTTCACTAAGTTGATCTAGGTTTTCATCTTGGTGCAACCGATTTGAACACTTCGGTCACACCGAGTTGCAGCAACTGCTTGCGATTTTGCAATCTCGGTGCCACCGAGTTGTTCCACTCGGTCACACCGACGGGGTCGGGATATAAATACCCACGGGTGAGACTTCAGAAATTTCTTCAAATTCTCTCAGCCCGCGCATGTCCTGCTCCGCCTCCACGGGTCTCTGGATATTCTCCTCGTTGCCAACGACCTCCCGCCATTGGATTCTGCCGCCGTTGACGGAATCTGCTACGCCGTCACCGCTATAGGGAACACTCGCCGTTCTAGGGTAAGTTCGACCCCTTGTGTTTTCTTTTTCACTCCGATTCCTATAACAAGGACAATGCCATGTTTCTTGCCACGAATGAGATTAATCTATCCACATAAAACTTCCTTAGGTCTAGATTGATTCAAAAAATTTAGGGTTAGCTCTCCGCAGAACTCATCTCGGACCGACCGAATGTAGATATCAGTCTCACCGATTCGGCTTAGGCCATTGCACATGTGCTTTTCGGTCTGACTGAAACGTGCAAATCGGTGTGACCGAGTTCAAGATTCTGTGAAACCCTAGCAATCTCGGTGCCACCGAACTGTTACTCGGCCCAACCGAGTTCACTAGTTTAGGTTCCAAGTGTTGCTTCGGTATCACCGAGTTTGTCAATTCGGTAGCTCCGAGATCACTTCTGTAGAGAAATAAAACTAAGATTTTTGACTCAATTTGTTTTGCAAAACCTCTGTATTTTGTGATGCTCATCTACTCTACCTCATGTACAACCTATTCACAGGGTCTGCTGACAGTTTGCCTGCAAGATGTCTGATCAAAGTGACAGTCAGAACAGGTCAGAGGCACATGTGCAGATGAGTGAGAGCTCAGATCCCTCTAGCACTTCTATGATGGCAGCAGGAGCACTCCAAGCAACTTGCCAAAGGCAGCCACCAGAATTAGGAAGAAGAGAACCTCAGAATCAGAGGATGAGGACTATGTGGCCATTGAGGAGGAAGTAAGCTCCAAGAAGAAGGTGCTAAAGAAGGTGTATGGCACAGCTGCTGCAAGTAAGCCAGGGCTGAACAAGAAGGCACCTGCCAGGAGAACTCCTATGTCTAAGGCCAGAGCCTCTACTCAAGAGATAATGAAGTTCACTTGTTCCATCAAAGCCCATCTGCTCCCAAAGCTCAAGCTTAGAAGCCCCCAAAACCCAATAGGAACACCAAAAGTATTCCATCTGAGGAGAAGAACAAGGCCCCAGTGCCTGATGCTGAAGAAGAAGATGATGATTCACTTGTTTTGAGGAAGCTGAAGCCAAAGATCCCTGACCATAATGATGCACATCCTGCTGCAGAAGATATGAGGATCAGAAAGGATGCAGGACTGAGATTGTGGAGACAATCAGATCCTTATGCTGTGAGGAGGAGAACAGCAGTTGATTATAGGTTCCACACAAAGGAACAACAAGATTTCTATGAGACTATCCTGGTTAACAAGAAGCCCATAGTGTGTGACATGAGATGGGTGGATTGGGAGTACATCAAGGAAAAATGAAGATCACTATCCAGGAGTTTATGACAACTTCAAGGCTTGCGGAGTAGATAAGTTTGTTGGACAGAAGCTCACCAAATAGAATGATGAGTTGATCATGCAGTTTTACTCCACTGCCTATTTCTATCCAGATGGGAGGATAGTATGGATGTCTGAGGGTACAAGGTACCAGTCCACAGTTGAGGAATGGGCTAATCTGATAAATGCCCCTGAAGAACATGAAGATGATTTGGATGTGTATGCCACCAAGAAGAAGGATCACAACTCAATGACAAACATGTACAAGGAGATCCCAGAAAAAGCTTTGGAGACTCATAAGCTTGGATCAGTACATTACCTGTTGTCTGGTCTGCCTACCATCAACTGGATCCTTAGGCACACATTGCTACCCAAGTCTGGAGATCACAAGATGATAAGAGGACATGCTATCAATTTGCTACATTTGTTTTATGTTACTCAGAAGTTCAAGGTCATGAGTTTGATTGTAGAGACAATCAAAAGGACAGCTGCTGACCAGAAGAGAAGTTGTGGGTATGCTCCACACATTCAGGAGCTCATCAACTCCAAGATGGGCACAGGTACATACTTGTTGGACAAGGAGCACCTTCCTCTGCATCCTGACTTTGAAGACAATACTGTTGTGATGAATGAGGAAGACCCCACATCTGTTCAAGCACAGGAGAAGAGAGCCAAAGCAAAGGCTGAAAAAACTGCCAAGATGCCAAGTGTTGAAGGGTCATCTCAAGTTTTCCTGAAGAGCAAGCAAGATCAGCTTGGATATCTGATCCAATCCACCTTGAGGATTGAGAAGGGCTTGGCCACCCTGACTCAAAACCAGGAGAGCTTGGAGAGGATCTTGAGCAGAAATTCTATGATCTTGAAGTCAAGGTAACTGAGATTCAGTCAGTGGTTGAGCAACTTTAGGAGGAAGTGGAGCAGAAGAAGGGCAAGTCTACTACAGAAGCTTTTACTAGAGTGCATAGAAGCCAGAGATCTGCTGCAGTGCCTATCCCAGACACAAGAGCTACTACATCTGCACCAGCAGCCACAACCTCAGTGCCACCAGCTCCAACTACATCGACAGAAGCTTTCGTCCTTGGAGTGATCTCTACACCACGTCATGAAGGCCAAGCTTCAGAGACGCATAGCACTATGAATATTTTGGACTTTTTGGTACTTGTTGCCAAAGGGGGAGAAATATGTATAGATCATAGTCTTCGAGAGAGAGAGAGAGAGTTGTTTTGTCTCTCGTTGCATTTTTCTTGGTTGAACTTTATTGTGTGTTTGCTTGCTACATTATGTCTTCTGTGAGATTCTTGGATGATCATGTGATTGATCATTTGCTACCTTAATGCTTATTTGGATGATACTATCTTTTATATTTTATATATGATCATTCACTTTGCTTGGTGATGAGTGCATTGTCTTTAATTATTACACTACTGGAATCAGGGATTTTGCTGTCTGCCTGTTCTTTGCCGTCTGCTTGCGGACGGCAAAGAAGGTCTTTGCCATCAGCTACCAAACAACATACGGCAAAGAACTAGCAGACGGCAAAGAAGGTCTTTGTCATCTGTCATTTCTTTGCCGTCTGCCAACGGACGGCAAAGATTCTTTGCCATCTGCTGGCAGACGGCAAAGAGGGGGCTACCTTTTTTTGCGGGTAAAATAAAAATCGTTGCCCCCACCTCCTCTATCTCTATCCCTCTCTCCGCCCTGCTCCACAGCCGAGCGCCGCCCGACCATGCCTCCCTCGACCCCGCACCGCTGCGCCACCTTGCCTCCGCCCGCCGGTGCGCGCCGCCACCTCACCGGACCCCGGGAGCCCCGCCGCCTCGCGCTGCAACTGCGCCACGTTGCGTGCCGCCACCTCCCCACAAGCTCACCGCCCCACCGCGGAAGCCTCGTCGCGGGTCGCCTCGACCTTGAGATCCGCCGCCGTCATGGGAGCCGAGCACCGAGTTCCTCTGCACCACTCCCGTGTCCCCGCGTCGCCGCCACCTCCCCACAAGCTCGCCGCCCCGCCGCGGAAGCTTCGTCGCTGCTCGCCTCGACCTCGAGATCCGCCGCCGCCATGGGAGCTGAGCACCGAGCTCCTCTGCGCCCCGCCCGGGTCCCCGCGTCGTCGCCGCCGCCCCACGCTTCCTCGTGCCCGTTGCGCCGCTGTACGCTGTGCTCAAGCCCTGTTTTTCTTCTATTCGCCTTTACAAGTCTTTCTCTCATCTTATCCATGGGAGGCCGCAGCTGTCAGGTCGCTGCTGCTGCTGGTAGCGTGATTGCCATCGTTGTGAGATTGCTGCTGTTCTTGGCGCCGCTTCTCGTCGTGGTCGCTGCCGTGTGGAGGCTGCTCCCGCTCCCCTGCTCCTTGCGTCTTCGTGGCCGCCGCAGCTACCGGTGGAGCACGGGCTGCTGCTGGCCATCGGCCCAGCCCCGGTCTATTGCTTCTCCAACTCCTTGTGTCACTCTTGGTTCGATCTTTAGCGCTGGAGCAACATAGTTCTTGTAGGTGGGTTAGCATCTTGGCTGGATTGTTTGATGTGTCATGTTTTGCCTGTTCAGGTATGCCAACAGCTTGATGAACATGTCTATATGCGTGTAAGCAATTAAACCTGGGGAGAGGAGTTAGTTTGCAAGCTATAATTCTGTTTTATCTTACACGTGAGGATTAGAAATGCTCTTGTACACTCGTTTTCCCTTGCTGTACATCACTGAACTTGGTTCAGTTAAAAACTGCAGTGCCTCACAGTTCTGTACAGCAAGCTTCTATCTAAAAAATGAGTTAGCTATGCTTAGAATTTAGAGTTGGCCCCTTTACATAAGTTTTAGATAAAGTTTCATGGTTTCTGTAGAGTACTTATTTGCTTCGTTTGGATGTACGGTTTGAGAGCAGCCATCATTTTAGTTTTCTGTCCCGAAATTTATGTTCCTGGGGTGCAGAATTTGTTGTATGGCAGTTTAGGCCATGCTAGATGTTTAATTAAATTAAATTCACAACACAAAAATTGTAGAGGATATTCTGCAGATGATTAAACATATATTATTTGTTAGATTTCGTGTTATACACTAAATCCTATGGAATTATTAAGATGACTGTACTATGTTGGACATAATTTTACGTTTGACTTGGTGATTGTAACTAGACTTATACTCTAAGATTTTGTCATCGTTGATGATATGAGGACTTATAATGTGATAACGTCATTTATGATCTGGGGTCTTGTGCGTAGGAGCGCCACTAAATTATATATTCTTATGTGTTGAGACCATGCTTTGCTGTGACTGAGATATATGCTTGATGACAAGTGTGGGTACTTCAAGTTCGGAACCGTTTGCCTCACAATTTGTGCCCCGCGGTTGAGGCAAGTTCATGACGGGACAATGACTTGCATAATCTCTACATTTCATTTCTATTTATGATATCTTCCATGTCAATGATGTTTATTATGATGGCGATGACGATGACCATGATATGTTGATTCAAGTACTATGCTTGCATTTGCATACTTGCACTCATGATGATAGTGAATGAAGGCGTGCACTACATTGATGGGAACATTGAGACCTTCATTGTTGGGTTGCGACCTACTTTGGAGGCAACCTCCACATATTGGAGTGAGTGGATGTCGACAGGCGTCCACTCAAGCTATACCGGTATACGCAATGAAATGAGATGAGCATGTAGGCATGTAGGGCACCATTATATGTGTTCAACACTAATGAGTGTATGGTGTTAACCGAGTCTTGGTATATTGATATGAATACTGTTTATTATTCCTTTATGAACTTGCTGAGTCTTTGTACTCATCCTTGTTGCTTATATGTTTTAGGTAAATCCTGAGGACGACATGCATGGGAGTCTTGGTAGTAGCATCCTTCTCGCCGCACGGGCCTCGTCCTTGCCGGAGTGACGCCCCTCGCCGGAGTAGCGCCGGCCAAGCCCATCGGCCACCAGGTGCGTCCTTGGATCAGTTTCCCACAGGCAGCATGTTGTTCCTACTCCTCTACCTACTACAGCATCACAATGTTCTTCTGTATTGCAATAGAGTAGGAGTATTTGCTAGAGTAGCTAGGACGTACAACTATGGTTAATTGCTTTATGTACACATGCACGGATCTGTCATAACTTTACACTAATTTAAGATTGTCTTGATCTGAAGTGCTGGCTCCTACAGCATTGCATTTCACCAAGTGAAATGCTACATTTCTACTCCTAACTCATTCTCTCTTTCTTAGTGTTTTTGTTATGAAGGTTGGAAGAAAAGAAGAAGATCCAGAGAAGATCTTAGTAATAAGATAGTTTTGACTTTGTGAAACTTGCTACCTATGGATGAGACTGTGTAATATTGATGGAACTATGTATATGTATGGATGAAACTTGCTACTATTGGTAATATGTGTTGGATATATATGTGTTCATGACTATTGGTAATATGTGTTGGATATGCTATATTGGTCATACATGTGTGTGTGTGTGTGATTTTATGTGAAAATGAATTGATATAAGAAAAAAACATAATTAAATGGGGGCAATATAGGCTCTTTGCCATCAGCCCTGCAGCCTTTGCCGTCTGCCAGCAGATGGCAAAGAGCCATGCCCTTTGCCGTCCACGGCGGACGGCAAAGGATGCCGTTAGCCATCTAACGGACTAACATCGTAATTATTGCCTTCTGGTTTCTTTGCCGTCAGCTGCTGATGACAAAGGCCCCTTTGCCGTCAGCCGCCGAAAGCAGACAACAAAGTAGCTCTTTACCGACCCTTACTTTGCCGTCGCCTTTTGCCTTCCGCTGTTCCTGCCTTTGCCGTCTGCCATGGCAGATGGCAAAGTAGCTGATTCCTGTAGTGTTATCATTTTGAGCGCTCCACCAAGATGTATGTGATAAAGAAGAGTGACCCATGATCCTAACACATTGTGCATTTGCAGTCCAAAGCAAATTTTAAAATAATGCACAAATTTAGGGGGAGCTCTTGCTTATCACAGACTTCTCAAAGCGACAATGTGTTTCAAATATTATTATCATTTGTCGAAGCTTTGATCTATATGTTGTCATCAATTACCAAAAAGGGGGGATTGAAAGTGCAACTATCCCTGGGTGGTTTTGGTAATTATTAACAACATATAGCTCATTGAGCTAATACTATTTCAAGATAAATATTTCAGGAAAGCTCGATGATTGGCATGGCATGGATTAGAAAGTGGACCCCTCAAAATGCTAAGGACAAAAGATTGGCTCAAGCTCAAAGCACAAGACTCTACATTTTATTTGTAGTGATCCAAGATCACATTGAGTCCATAGGAAAAGCCAATACTATCAAAAGGGGGTGAGGTGTTGCTTAATGAGTTACTTTCTCAAAATGCTTAGTGATATCCTCCAAAAACCCTCAACTACTTTCTCATATCCACATATGTCCCAAACCAAAAGTCAAACTCGGCCCCACCGAAAATTTCTATCCAGCGCCACCGAGTTCTCTTGACATAGCCACTGCCACAAACCCTAGTCACTCCGGTCTCACCGATAGGGATCTCGGTCTCACCGATGGGATTGCAAACTCTCTGTTTCCCTTCGTAACATTTAGGTCTAACCGAGATGAGCGATCGGTCCCACCGAGTCTACAATGCAAACTCACTGTTTCCTTTTCGTAACGCTTCGGTCCCACTGTCGGTGTCAAAACCGGCGGATCTCGGGTAGGGGTTCCCGATCTGTGCGTCTTAGGCTGATGGTAACAGGAAGCAAGGGACACAATGTTTACCCACGTTCGGGCCCTCTCGATGGAGGTAAAATCCTACTTCCTCCTTGATTAATATTGAAGATATGGGTAGTACAAGAGTAGATCTACCACAAGATCGTAGAGGCTAAACCCTAGAAGCTAGCCTATGATGGTATGATTGTAATTGTGATCGGCCTTCTAAGTACCAACCTCTCCGGTTTATATAGACATCGGAGAGGGCTAGGGTTTACACGGAGTCGGTTACAAGGAAGGAAATATAATATCTCGATCGCCAAGCTTGCCTTCCATGCCAAGGAAAATTCCATCCGGACATGAGATGAAGTCTTGAGTCCTGTATCTTCATGCTTCAATAGTCCGGACGCTGTATATACTCCGGCTGTCCGGATACCCCCTAATCCAGGACTCCCTCAGTAGCCCCTGAACCAGGCTTCAATGACGATGAGTCTGGCGCGCAGTCTTGTCTTCGGCATTGCAGGGCGGGTTCCATCTACGAATACTCCAAAGTAATTATCGAACACTTAGATCGTGTCCGGATCCGCGAGGTGATCCTCATGCACCATTATAGCATAAATCTGATCTGCTGGCAGTCTTTGTATGTCATGTCTTCGCATCGTGGCCCTGTCCAACACGAACTGGTGTTTTTCGCCCTACCTCGACTCGTGTTGCGAGGCGGTTTTGTTGGCATGTCCTGTCGAGGCAGAGATCGTGTTCCCCTTATTACGGGATCTTCCACCAACGCCGAAGCGCATGTAGACCCACGACGACTGCTGGCATGACTCCGTGCGCCATTGGGTAAACCTCAAGCGGTCACCCTAAGGACTCTTGATATTCACCCCATTTATTAAAGGGCCAGAGGCCTAAGCCTTTTTTTCCACCTCCCTCGCGCCTTCTCGCACATCGAGTTCTAACACCCGAGGCCTAAGCTCCAATACCCTAGATCCTCCAATATGTCCGGATCCAACCCTCAAGGCCGGTGGGTGGCCTCCTCGATTCAAGAGGAGGACATTGTGAAGCTTAGGGCGGTTGGATATTTGACCGCCGACATCCAAAGACAGGCTTCCTGCTCGTGGCAGGTCATCCCTACACCGGAGCCCAATGAGAGCGTCGTATTTGTCCCTCACTTCCTCCATAGCTTGGGCCTCACCCTCGATCCTTTTGTGAGGGGGCTCATGTTCTATTACGGGTTGGATTTCCATGATCTAGCTCCGTACGCTATCCTCCACATCTTGTCGTTCATCATAGTGTGCGAGGCCTTCCTCCACGTCACCCCACACTTCGTCTTATGGCTCAAGACCTTCAATGTGAAGCCGAAGATGATCGAGGGGCAACACGCGGAGTGTGGAGGTGCCATAATAAGGTGAACGCCCGACGCCTGGCGGCGAGAGGGTTCTTTTCCCGAAGTATCCGATGTATGGCAACGGAGGTGGTTTTATGTTACGGCTCCCAGAGGCACAAAGTGGGTGGCCGCCCCCGAGTTCCGCTCGGGCCCCCCGTCACAACTGGCGTCTTGGACCGACGTAGGACGGAATTGGGGGCCCGCTGGTGATGTACCTGTACTGCAGAGCCGCATACGGGAGCTTCGAGAGAGAGATATTAATCTTGTCTACATAATGCAAGTGATGCTAATCCGACGGACGTTGTCGTGCTAACGCCGGCCTCTCCGGATGTGGGAGTTCAAACCAGAGGGTCCGCGGACTGTTAAGCACTTCTTCGGCTTGAAGCTCGAAGGGATGTGCAAATTATTCTTCGATCCGAAAGTAGAGTGTCCGAACACCGCCGAGGATGCGGGCCTAAGATGCAATCGCCTAGATACCCCAGTAAGTAACCTTGATACCGGACACCTTGTTTTGTATTTATCATAATTGTTATTCTGAAACTCATCCATGGCCAGGAATGGCTTAGCAAGGCGGAGAGAATCAGGTGTCCGGTGCCACTTCCCGGAGGCTCGCCTGGCCCCACCATGGCCAAGATGCTTGATCGGGTACTGAGCAGGATGCCTTCAAGGAAAAACAAGGAGAAGAATTAAGAAACCAAACTTCACACGCTACGCATCCGAACCGGGGGAATTGTTACCTCACCTAAGGAGGATAGTCGGGAAGGGGAGGCCAAAGCCTCCTCCCCGCGTGGTAAGAAGAGGGCTGCCTCCACAGACTTGGAGACGAAGATGCCCAAACCAGGGAAAAAGGTATCACCAAGGGGCTCTGCCCCGACGGGCACCCTTACCGCGTCATGCCCGCCAACGGGCCAACCCTCCAACGAGCTGTAAGTCAATCGTTAACTCAAAGGTGTTGCGTTTCTCCTAGATCAATAACCAGGATCCCATTTTTGCAGTCAGGCTAGCAGCTCTTCTCAACAGAGTTCGTCTTCGGGGGATCTTCCTCCGGAGATGATGGAGAGCGAAACCCCACCCACCTCTCCGACTCATGAAGCGGGCGACACCGAGGTATCGTCACAGAGGAGTCCGAACCCGTCGGCCGGAAGGCGATATGTCGGCCGCCACAGGCCCGAGCCTTTGGCTCCCACGGGGCAATGAGAAGGGTCCCAAGACGGGTGCGAAGTCCAGCCGGACGTACCGACAGTTTCCTCTTTGGAGCGAAGTTGCACTCTCGGAGGAGCACCGCTCATTAATGAGCGCCTTGTCAAGAAGATTTCATCCGCCACAAGCGGTTTGAATGAAGCATTTACAAGCCTGCTCAGATGCTTTGAGGTATGTAGTGAAAAATAGACTATTTTTTGGCTGTGAGGCACGCGCCAGGTGTGCTCCATATAGATAGTAGCCCCTGAGAATCTGGTTTCCCGCCGTAGGCGGCAAATGGGGGATCATATATAAATGTTTGTGTTGTACAAACGCGCAGGTATCAGTGGGTCCGGCCGCCGACCAGTCCGTTGAAGTTGCCGAACTAACGAGGCAGATCGGATCTATTGATGCTGATATCACGCTGGTGAATGAGCAACTGGACAAGTCACAAGGTATGTGCTCTGCCTTCCCTTGTATAGGAAAATATGAAGGCGGCATGATACTAATGTAATATGTTCGGACTGCAGATGGTGCTGCTGCCATGGAGGCCCTGAGGGCGGAACTTGCCCAAGCCAAGAGCAAGCTCGGGTTAGCGATGTGGCTGCCCTAAAAGCGGCCGAAGATTTGAGAGCCGAACAGGCTGCTCCTCGCCGGAGCAAGGAAAAGATAGCTGAAATGGCCGTGGAGTTAAAAAATGCCGCTGACTGGTATGAGTTCCTTAAAAGGGAGCATAAGGATAGTTCGGCCGACCTGAACAAGGCACTTAATGCCACCAAGGAAATACGGACCGAGCTCAGGGGTGCGCGGGAGGAGCTTCAACAGGCCGGTAAAATCGCGGCTGGGGGCTCCTACTTGCTGCGGACGAAGTTTTTCGATCCGAAGTACGCTCCCCTGGATGGACGCTGGAGTCCTGCGGACGCGTATGCAGATTTGGCGAAGAGTACAGCTGACGCTGCCAAGTTCTTCGAGGATCAGGGTGATAAGGAAGTGGAGAAGCTTTTCTGTTCGCAATTCAATGCTCCCACTCGCCCGCTGCCGTTAAGTGACAAGATGGCTATTGTAGCGGAACTTCACAGGTTGTCCGTACTTGCAATGCGGTCTGTGATAGACCATCTTTGGCCAAAGGGGCCTAAGCCGGACAGTTACTTTGGCTTGGTGCAACAGTTCCTTGGGGTCGTGCCTCAAATTGATGTCATGAGAAGGTCGGCGTGAATAGAAGGTGCACGGATGGCCCTTGCCCGCGTTAAAGCATTTTGGACAGATATGGAGGCCACCATTGTGGCGACTTGGGATCCGGAGGGAGGCCAATATCCGGCCGAGCACTATTTGGCGCAGGTAACAGAAGGTGCCCTCCTAATAGAGGCGCAGTGCTCGAAGGATGTCTTGTTCGAGTGACAAATCATATCATTGTAAAAACAATATTATTTTGGTTATAAGGCTATATTTATACTTTGTGCCTGAAAGTATTATTGTGTCCCCTGTATGCCGCTTTATATATATATATATATATATATATATATATATATATATATATATATATATATATATATACATTTAATCCGAAAGTTAGCGATGTTATTTCAGCCCCCACGCATATAATGCGGGGGTGTTCGAGAAAAAATATGCATAATCACACTTGATCCAACGTCTTGGTCCATTAAGGAGGTGATCGCACGTCGAACTAGGCAACCGGACTATTTAGTTGTAACGCTTTCGCTTAGACATGGGAGTCTAATGGTGAGGCTCCCCTGGTACCTTCGCTTGCATCCGAATACGGCCGCGTGTGTACATGACCGGGAAACGGTCCTTCATTAATGCGGAGGGATCCTAAAGATTCCGATAAGTCTTCGAGTGGTTGAACAGTCTCTCGCTGTATCATGACAGTCAGTTTTTCGGCTTTCTCTACTGAATTGCTCATCCGGAATAACCAGGGCACAATCGCAGTAGTTATCCTTTGGCCGCCTTAGGCGATAAAAACAGAACATAAGGCGGCAAACCCAGGAGCCGGGCAAACCCAACATTTGACCAAAGACATGATTCGGAGCTGATGCATATAAGGCCGAACTCGTGACGCCGAACACTCCCGAAGGTGTTCGGACTTTATAACAGAAATTGGGCCAAAAAATCCCATTCATTGTAAACCCTCTGGTTCCAGGTACGTGCATTAGTCTGCCATGGCGAAATGCCAAAAACGGCAGCATCCTCTGTGGGTATGGAACCCATGGGATTTTAACAACAAGAGGCAGTAGAAAAGGTTTACACAGGGGCTTAATCTAAAGAGAAACCCGTTGAGCGGGGCCCTGCTGCACGTCTGCGCCTTTGTCTCCGTTGTGCCGTATCCTGGAAGGGCATCGTGCGAATGTTGTCTGCGAAGAAGAAAACTCATGTAGGGGAGTACAACATAAGTATGCGATGAATAGTAAAAAGTGTGAAATGCTGGCCTGCCAATAAGGTTGAGGCAAGTGTGGGGCTATATTAAATATCTACAGCCCTTGGTGTCCTCTATGGGATTACATATACGGTGCCCTGGTTCAGTTTTATCCAGGCTGCCGGACTCGTCTAACCGAGTCTGTGGTCTTGATGACCAGTCATGCTTTCTGATATTGGAGTCCGCTTATAGTTCGGCCGCTAGGGCCGTTGCGTATTCCTCCGCGCGTGAAGGGCGCTCTGTCTTTCCGTTAACGGTGATGACGCCACGTGGACCGGGCATCTTGAGTGTAAGGTAGGCGTAGTGCGGTAATGCGTTGAAGCGGGCGAAGGTCGTTCTTCCAAGCAATGCATGATAGTCGCTTTGGAAAGGTGCGATGATGAAGAGTAATTCTTCGCTTCTGGAGTTTCTTGGGGAGCCGAATGTTACCTCCAGTACGACAGAGCCCCTGTTGTAGGCTTCAACGCCTGGTATCACCCCTTCAAAGGTGGTATTGCTTTGCCTAATTCTGGATGGGTCTATCCCCATCCTGCGGACAGTTTCCTCATATATTAAATTGAGACTGCTGCCGCCGTCCATGAGGACGTGGGTGAGATGGTATCCGTTGATTATTGGGTCAAGCACCAAGGCCTCTGATCCTTCGCGCCGAATACTAGTCGGGCGGTCCGTGTGATCGAAGGTGATCGGACTAGTCATCCAATAGCTAGGTGTGGGTACGATGGGCTCCATAGCGCACGCGTTTCCGAGCGCGTGTTCGTGCCTTCTCCTGGATGTATGAATCGTGTGGACATGTTTACTGTTTTAACCTCTGGTGGGAATTTTTTCTGTCCCCCAGTGTTCGGCTGACGAGGTTCATCCTCGTCTTCACTTGGTGTTTCCCTTCCCTTGTGTCCGGCATTTAATTTGCCGGCCTGCTCGAAGAGCCAGCACTCTCTATGCGTGTGGTTTGCAGGTTTGTCGAGGGTGCCATGAATTTGGCACAGTCTGTCCAGGACTCTGTTCAGACCGGACGGTCCCTCTTTACTGCCTTTAGGTGGCTTCTTTTGCTGATTGGGTCGAGAGCCCCTGAATCCGGCGTTAACCGTTGTGTTGTTCGGGCTCTCTTCCTTGTTTTGGCGTTTGTTTTTATTATGATGTGGCTTCCCATTGTCGTACCTCATTTCGGATGTGCTGGGACCGCTGGTGCTTTTACGGGCCAGCCAGCTGTCTTCACCCATGCAAAAGCGGGTCATGAGGCTTGCTAAGGCTGCCATTGTCCTCGGATTTTCTTGGCCGAGGTGTCTGGCGAGCCACTCGTCACAAATGCTGTGTTTGAATGCCGCTAAAGCTTTGGCGTCCGGACAATTGACAATTTGGTTCTTCTTAGTGAGGAATCTGTTCCAAAGCTTGCAGGCGGACTCTCCGGGTTGTTGGCTTATGTGACTTCAATCGTCAGCATCCGGAGGCCGGACATAGTTCCCTTGAAAATTGGCCCTGAAAGCGTCCTCGAGTTCCTCCCAACTCCCAATTGAATTTTCGGGGAGGCTTTTCAACCAGTGTCGAGCTGGTCCCTTCAGTTTGAGGGAAGGTATTTGATCGCGTGGATGTCATCCCCACGAGCCATATGTATATGCAGGATAAAATTCTCGATCCGCACACAGGTGCAATCGTTCCGTCGTATGCCTCTATATTCACATGTTTAAAGCCCTGGAAATTCATGGTCCAAGATTTCTTCGGTAAAGCACGGTGGGTGAGCAGCCCCTCGTATGCCGGGCGTGCTATGGCATGCCGTCACCGTTGTTGTGTTCGTGTTTATTACGAATCGGTATTCGATTGGCATAATCGTTTTGGTGACCATAGTCCCTCGCTGGGGTGTGTCCTTTAGATCCATAAATGGACATGGCCGCGCCAGCTTTCTTATCCAGGTGCTCACGTAGACCATGCGTGGCGTCGGTAGCCACTTTGTTGCGGTTATGAAGTGGCACGGCTTCGTCATCGAATTCTGGCAGTAGCTTGCGTTTTGGATAGCTCTTTGTATGGCGATCGTCGCCGTATCTTTCTTCAGTGTCTAGCACTTTATTCCATCTACGGTTGAGCGTTTCCTGTGTGGCTTTGAGCCGTTGCTTCTGCTTCTTTAGACTTCTTGCGGTGGCCATAAGCTTTCTTTGGAGGTTATCTCGTTCCACGCGTTTTTCCGGGATGATGAATGCATCGTCATTCGGACTGTTTTCTTGTGCTGGTTCGGTTTGATGACCTCGTCCGTCGGGATCATTGTCCTCGGGCGTCTGCTCCGAACTATGTTCGGGGTGGCCTGGTTCTCCCTGCTCCATCGCCGGGTCCGTATGGTCATTGTTGCCTTCGGAGTTAACTGTAGTATCGATCCTTCTGGCGCTCTTGTCTCTATTTTTACTGTTGCTGGACTTAGAACGGCGTCTGCGTCGTCGCTTTGGCATTTACCCGGGGGTTTTATCTTCCGGATTGTCTCCTTTGTCCTCTTTGAGCGTATCCACCATGTATATGTCGTGTGACGAGGCAGAAGTCCAGCGCCCCATAGATTCCGAATCTTCTCCTGCATCGTCGTCCATACCGTCAATGCCTTCGAAGTCGAAGTCAGGCACGTCGGTTAAATCATCGACCGTGGCTATGAAGTGGGTGGTGGGTGGGTAACGAATTTCTTCGTCGCCTTCTTCCCACTCGAGCCGGACATAGTTTGGCCCGAATTTTACATCAAAGAGAGTTTTTAACGAGTTCAGCATGTCGCCAAAGGGCGAGTGCTGGAAGATATCCGCAGGGGTCAACTCCGTTACCGGAGCCCAACCTGGCTCGACTGGCTCGGGAGTGCGTGGACCGGAACCAACAACCGTATATGCATCCGGGGGTCCGGAGTCACAGGCCACCATAAAGGTAAGGCCCGTGTTCGGCTCCACCGCCGATGAGTGTGCGACCTCCGGGGCGGGGTCCAGCCCTCCGTCCTTAGGCAACACAGCCTGCTCCGGATTTAGGTCCGAGGCTCTGCGGGGGTGATACCCCGAGCTTTGTCCGACGGCAGGTCTAAGCCGTGCTCGTCGTGACTGTTCGGTGCTCCTGGCATAGGCCCGAATCCGTCGAAGATCCAGTCTTCGCGGATGTCCATCGTGTAGTTCAGGTTTCCAATCCTGATCTGGTGGCCAGGGGCGTAACTATCGATCTGCTCCAGATGGCCATGAATCGGCCTGGTAAAGCCGCCAAACACGAAGATTTGTCCAGGGAGAAAGGTCTCACCCGGGACCGTGTTGTTAACGATGGCTGAAGGAGCCATCGAGCCCTGTAGCGATGACACAGAGGAACTCTCAATGAAAGCACCAATGTTGGTGTCAAAATCGGCGGATCTCGGGTAGGGGGTCCCGATCTGTGCGTCTTAGGCTGATGGTAACAGCAAGCAAGGGACACAATGTTTACCCAGGTTCGGGCCCTCTCGATGGAGGTAAAACCCTACTTCCTGCTTGATTAATATTGAAAATATGGGTAGTACAAGAGTAGATCTACCACGATATCGTAGAGGCTAAACCCTAGAAGCTAGCCTATGATGGTATGATTGTAGTTGTGGTCGGCCTTCTAAGGACCAACCTCTCCAGTTTATATAGACATCGGAGAGGGCTAGGGTTTACACGGAGTCGGTTACAAGGAATGAAATATAATATCAGGATCGCCAAGCTTGCCTTCCACACCAAGGAAAATTCCATCCGGACACGAGATGAAGTCTTGAGTCTTGTATCTTCACGCTTCAATAGTCCGGCTGTCCGGATACCCCCTAATCAAGGACTCCCTCACCCACCGAGATGAGTGAATTGGTCCCACCGAGTATGCCTGACCAACTCTCTGTTTGCTTATTACCAAAATCGGTCCCACCGAGTTTGAGTAATCGGTCCAACCAGATTACGTTATGCCCTAACCCTAATGAAATCGGTCCCACCGAGTTGACATGTCGGTCCCATCGAAATGCCTAACAGTCACATTATGAACCAAATCGGTCCGACCGAGTTTTCTAATTCGGTCCCACTGAATTTGGTGATTTGTGTGTAACGGTTAGATTTTGTGTGGAGGCTATATGTACCCCACCACCCACTCTTCATTCGTGGAGAGAGCCATCAAAACATGCCTACACTTCCAACATACATTTTCTGAGAGAGAACCACCTACACTTGTGTTGAGGTCAAGATATTCCATTCCAACCACATAAATCTTGATCCCAAGTTGCTTTCCACTCAGATCATCTTTCTACCAAATCCCATCCTATGAGAGAGAGCTGAGTGTTGGGGAGACTATCATTTGAAGCAGAGAGCTAGGAGTTCATCATCAACACACCATCTATTACCTTTTGGATAGTGGTGTCTCCTAGATTGTCTAGGTGTCACCTGGGAGCCTCCGTCAAGATTGTGGAGTTGAACCAAGGAGTTTGTACGGGCAAGTAGATCACCTACTTCGTGAAGATCTACCCTAGTGAGGCAAGTCCTTCGTGGGCGATGGCCATGATGGGATAGACAAGGTTGCTTCTTCATGGACCCTTTGTGGGTGGAGCCCTCCGTGGACTAGTGCAACCATTACCCTTCGTGGCTTGAAGTCTCCATCAACATGGATGTACGATAGCACCACCTATCGGAACCACGGATAAAAAATCTCCGTGTCTACATTGCGTTTGCTCCCTCCAAACTCCTCCCTTTACCTTCATATGCAATTGTTTTACATTCCGCTGCTATACTCTTAGAATTGCATGTGTAGGTTGATTACTTGATTTGTGCTAAGTTGCTAAAATCTGCCAAGACTTAAAATAGGGAAAAGGCTAGATTTTTATTCCGTCAAGTAGTCTAATCACCCCCCCCCCCTCTAGACATACTTTCGATCCTACATAATCCAATCGACCGAGCTCCCGTGCACCGAGACGTAGGGCTGTTACTTCCACTATGAAGGGCCTGAACTCGTAAATCTTATGTGTACAACCTCACCATAGCTAGGATCTTGCCTCCTCATACCTACCCCCATTCTACTGTCAGTCTTAGAACCACGACAGTTGGCGCCCACCTTGGGGCAGGTGTCTTAGCAACTTTCTGGTGAGGTTGTAGTTTTTCCGATTCCCATCATCATGGTTTCTGGTGGTGGATTGGCCGGGGCCGTGAGATCCGTCTCGGCACGCTCATCTTCGTCACCGACAACTCCGCCTAGCTCCGGGAGGCCCCCCTCGACATCGAGACACTCCCCGTCCGTGGGGCGACGCACTTCCGCATGTGCGTTCGCGGTGTCCTTCTGCGGCAACCGTCGACTCAATATCGGTCGGCTCCCGCAGTTTCTTCGCTCCCTGCAGTCTTGATGGTCGACACGCCGTGCAGCCCGCCTGGTTTCCGTCGCAACGGCGATGGTGATGGCAGCTGTGACCCGTCGCGCGTTCACGAAGAGTACCACCCTGAAACCCTTTCTTCACAGCAGAGGGAGGAGCTTCGCTGACGGAACATGGAGGCGCTCACACGCCCATCGTTGGAGAGTCCTCTGAGGCCCGGGCCTTGGAGGAGGTGCGCCTGGCCAATCTGGCTGAGCGCACTCGACTGGAGAACCTTCAGCATGCACTCGATGAGCATGCTCGACAGCGGATTCCTGAGTCCAGTCGACGATAGCAACAACTTTTCCCGCCTCAACCTCAGGTATACCACACTCCGATTCAGAATCTCACAGCTGCGGACCGTATAGCGGAGTCTATCCAACCTTCACAGTCCGAGGCTGGTAGGGGTTTGATGCAGATCAGGGCCTTACTCCGGGCAGTAGGAGAGGAGAACACAGTGGTGTCTCAGTCGCGGAATAGGATTCATAGCAGATCTGTGATGGCAGACACAGTTCAGTCGGCCCACAGCCCAAGATCGCCCCTGCAGCGTGAGGGACGTGGGCATCGGCAGGATCAGTACGTGGGTCGGAACCACGAGCAGTATGATCACCGACTTGGCCGTGCCCACCCCTCCACCGAGGAGTGGATCATATGTGCCCCGGCAATACGATGACAGGCGCCCGCACAGTGGAGAACGAAGTGTACCAGTCGACCCAGGGGAGCCAGGCTTTGACGTGAGATCGATTCTTGTTCAAGGTCTGGTCGACAGGAACAAAGCACACAGAGAGGGACTTGACAGGGATCGTCCGACTGGCAGCAGTTCATGTCTCAGGTCTAGAAAGTTTCAGCAGAGCCATCAGGGCTGCAGAGATTCCTCCCAACTTCAGGTTGGCGACTGGAGTCAGCAAGTTCACTGGTGAGTCCAAGCCCGACACTTGGCTTGAGGATTACCGAGTGGCTGTGCAGATTGGTGGTGGCAATGATGAGGTGGCCATGAAGCATCTTCCTCTGATGCTGGAAGGTTCGGCCAGAGCGTGGCTGAATCAGTTGGCCCCAGGTAGTATATTCAGTTGGGAGGAACTTGCTCGAGTGTTTGTCAGAACTTTTGAGGGTACTTGCAAACGGCCAACAGGATTGACAGAATTGCAGCACTGCGTGCAAAAGCCGAATGAGACTCTGAGAGATTACATTCAGAGGTGGACCACTTTGCTTCACACAGTGGAAAATGTATCTCAGCATCAAGCAGATTGTGCCTTCAAGGAAGGCGTTAGGTATCGAGAGCTTAACCTGAAATTCGGTCGGACGGGAGATATGTTTCTGACTCGGATGATGGAAATAGCCACTCGGTATGCTAACGGAGAAGAAGAAGATCGACTCCGCAGTGGAAAGAGCAAACCAGTCGGTCAGGACACCGGTGGAGGCAATTCCAATCGGAAACAGAAACGTAAAGCTGAGCCTGCAGGACCTGGTGAAACTGCGGCAGTGATACAAGGAAGGTTTAAAGGGAAACCTAAGGGGCTCTAGACCCCCAAGAAAGTGAAAGATCAAGCAGGGAATGATGTGTTAGATTTGCCATGTTACATTCACACCAAGAAAGGCGAAGAGGGAAATCTGATTTATCCCAAGCACACCACTCGACAGTGTCAAGTCCTTATCCAACAATTCCGAGAGAAACAACCCAGTGAGAAGGAAAAGGAGTCTGATAAGGATGAGGACAAAGAGGAAGATGACGGTTTTCCCAATATCAATTCCACCCTAGTGATTTTTGCTGATGTTGAAAGTCGACTGAAAGTGATAAACAGAGAAATAAACATGGTTGCCCCGGCAGCGACGACATATTTGAAGTGGTCGCAAACTACGATCACATTTGACCAGTCTGATCATCCAGCACGCGCTGCCACTCCAGGGTGGCAAGCGCTGGTAGTCGACCCAGTGGTTGGAGGCACTCGACTGACCAAGGTGTTGATGGATGGCGGCAGTGGTCTGAATATTCTTTATGCAGAAACTCTGAAGGGGATGGGCATTCCCATGTCCAAGCTTAGTGAGAGCAACATGAGCTTTCACGGCGTTATCCCTGGAAAGAAGGCTGAATCACTCGGCCAGATAACTCTTGACGTGGTTTTCGGTGATTCGAAGAATTACGGTAAGGAAAAGTTGACATTTGAGGTGGTGGATTTTCAAAGTGCCTATCAAGCTATTTTGGGCAGGCCTGCATATGCCCGCTTTATGGCTCGACCGTGTTACGTTTATCTTAAGTTGAAGATGCCTGGTCCCAAAGATGTGATCACAGTTACTGGCAATCGGCAGAAAGCAGAAGAGTGCCTTCAGAAGGGCTCAAAACTTGCTGATGAACAGATGGCAGCAGTTGAAATGGAAGAATACAAGAAGAACGCAGATCCGCGTGATTTGTTGAGAGCTAAGAAGCCTTCTTTAGATTCTGCATTCAAGTCGACTGGTGAAACAAAGGCAATTCATATTCACCCAACTGACCCCAATGCTGCTCCGACTCACATCTCAACAACGCTCGACAGCAAATAGGAAGAAGCGCTCATCCAGTTCCTCTGTGAGAACTGGGACATCTTCGCATGGAAACCTTTTGACATGTCAGGTGTGCCTAGGGAATTGGCTGAGCACTGTTTGCGAGTCGACCCAAAGGTAAAACCAGTTAAAGAGCATCTTTGATGGTCCGCCGTACAGAAGAGAAAAGCAATTGGTGGGAAGTGGCTCGGCTCCTGGCAGCTGGGTTCATTCGAGAGATTTACCACTCCGAGTGGCTTTCCAATGCCCTCATGGTTCCTAAGAAAGATGATTCACTCCATATGTGTATCGATTTCAAGCATATCAATCGGGCCTTCCCGAAGGATCACTTCCCTCTTCCTCACATCGATCAGATAGTCGACTCGACCACGGGATGTGAGCGGTTGCCTTTCCTAGATGCATATTCCGGGTACCATCAGATCTGACTGTACGGACCTGATGAAATAAAAACAGCTTTCATCACCCCGTTCGGATGCTTTTGTTATGTCACCATGCCCTTCAAACTCAAGAATGCTGGTGCCACATTCATGCGTATGATACATAAGTGTCTGCTCACTCAAATCAATCGGAATGTGGAGCCATATATGGATGACATCATGGTTAAGTCACACAAAGGTTCCGACCTGCTGACTGATCTTGCTGAAACCTTTGCTAATCTGAGGAGATATGATATCAAGCTAAATCCGTCGAAGTGTACGTTTGGAGTTCCAGGTGGAAAGTTACTCGGTTTCCTCGTTTCCGAATGCAGGATCGATGCAAACCCAGAGAAGCTTGGTGCAATTCTCCGAATGAAACGCCCCGTGCGTGTACACAATGTTCAGAAGCTTACTGGTTGTTTGGCTGCTTTTGAGTCGATTCATCTCTCGTCTCGGTGAAAAGGCATTGCCTCTTTACCGACTGATGAAGAAACCTGACAAGTTCGAGTGGACTCCTAAAGCTGACGCAGCATTTGCTGAGCTGAAAACCCTGCTTTCCACCCAGCCGGTGCTTGCTGCTCCAGTCAACAAAGAGCCTTTACTGCTTTATATTGTAGCCACTAGACAAGTTGTCAGTACAGTACTCACGGTTGAGCGGGAAGAAGAAGGCAAGGCCTACAAGGTTCAGCGCCCGGTATACTATATTTCTTAAGTTTTAACCCCATCCAAGCAAAGATACCCGCATTATCAAAAGCTTGTCTATGGGATTTACTTGACCACAAAGGAGGTTGCATATTACTTCTCTGGTCATTCAATTACAGTCGTCAGCGACACTCCATTGTCAGAAATATTGAATAACAGAGATGCAACTGGTCGAGTGGCTAAATGGGCGATTGAACTCCTTCCGCTGGATATCAAGTTTGAGGCAAAGAAACCAATCAAATCACAGGCAATAGCAGATTTTCTCGCCGAGTGGATTGAACAACAACTGCCGACTCAGATTTAGTCGAAACATTGGACTATGTTCTTTGACGGGTCCAAGATGTTGAATTGTTCAGGTGCTGGGGTACTCCTGGTATCTCCGCGAGGCAACAAGCTCAATTATGCTCTCCAGATTTACTTTGATTCTTCCAACAATGAAGCTGAATATGAGGCACTTTTATATGGGTTGCGTATGGCCATTTCACTCGGCTTCTGGCGCCTAATGGTTTATGGCGACTCAGATTTGGTAGTCAATCAAGTGATGAAGGAATGGGATGTCAGGAGTCCGGCTATGAATGGTTATTGCAATGTAGTGAGGAGATTAGAAAAGAAGTTTGAGGGGTTAGAGCTTCATCATATACCCCGACTGAAAAATCAAGCATCCGATGACTTGGCAAAGCTAGGTTCCGAGAGGGAGCCCATTCCCAGCAATGTGTTTTTGGAGCATATTCACTCGCCTTCAGTTCAAGAAGATACTTTCACCGAAGAACCCCCACATCCTAAGAGCTCCACTGATCCGACTGAAGTTGAAATCCCAGCTGTGGTCGACTTGGTCATGGAGGTTTTTGTCGTCATTCCTGATTGGACAGTGCCATACATTGCATATATTGTTAGGAAAGAACTCCCAGAGGATGAAGAAGAGGCCCGTCAGATCGTCCGTCGATCCAAAGCCTTTACTGTGATGGGTGGACAACTTTACAGAAAGAGTGTCACTGGAGTCAGTCAGAAATGCATCACGCCAGAAGAAGGCCGAATGATCCTCAATGATATCCACTCGGGGACCTGTGGTCACCATGTGTCCTGTCAGACCATCATGGCCAAAGCATACCAAGCCGGGTTTTACTGGCCACATGCTAACGAGATGGTGAAAGAGATAGTCGATAAGTGTAGGGATGCCAGTTCTACTCCAACATGTCTCACAAACCTGCTTCAGCTTTGAAAACCATTCCACTCGTCTTGCCATTTGCAGTTTGGGGATTAGATATGATCAGACCATTGAGGACTGGCAGGAGTGGCTTCACCCATGTGCTTGTAGCAGTCGACAAGTTCACTAAATGGATTGAAGCTAAACCTATCAAAAACCTTGAGGCAAGTACTGATGTCAGCTTCATCAGAGAGTTAACATTCAGATATGGAGTTCCGCATAGCATCATCACAGATAATGGGTCAAACTTTGATTTAGATGAGTTCAGAGCTTTCTGCTGAAAGTGCGTTATATCGACTAGAGGGGGGGTGAATAGGCGATTTTTATGAATTCTTCACTGAGGAATTTGCCGGTGAGGAAATTCCTTAGCGAAGAACTACTTGCAGCAGAATAAGTACTCAGAAGTAAGCATAACAGATTACAAGCATAGTCATCATGATGAAATCAAGACAATCACAGTCTGAAAAGCGTAATCACAGGATAACACAGATGAAGACAAAGCAGATCAAGAAATTGAGCCGAGGAAATTGAGAAAGTCTTGATCAAAGTCTTCAAACACGAGATATGAACAAATACTCAACACAAGAATGAGGAAATGAAAGGGTTGAGGAAATAGAACCGATTAGGTTGGTGAAGACAATGATTTGGTAGACCAGTTCCAACTTCTTTGTCTCGGTTATGCGTCTGGTTGGAGCGGTGAGTATTTAAACTCGAGGACACACAGTCCGGACACCCAAATACTAAGCACGCAGCTCAGACACCAAGTCCTCACCGTATTCTCCTTGAACTAAGGTCACAGACCTCGTCCAATCACTCGTGGTAAGTCTTGAGCGACTTCCAAACCTTCACAGACTTGGTCACTCGGTGATCCACAATTCCTCTTGGATACTCTAGACCATGACGCCTAACCGTCTGGAAGAAGCACAGATCTTCAAAGGTAACAAGCGTCGGATCCACGCAGGATCAATTTCTTGATGATGCTCAATCACTTTGGGTTTGTTGGGGTTTGGTTTTGGGTTTTCCTCACTTTTGGGTTTTTCCTCACTTGATGATTTTCTCTCAAAGTCCTCGGAGGATGGGTTGCTCTCAAATGACAAGTGTCAAGTTCTCTCGAGCAGCCAACCAGCTAGTGGTTGTAGGGGCGGCTATTTATAGCCTAGGGAGTAGCCCGACATGATAAGACATAAATGCCCTTCAATGATATGACCGTTAGGTGGATAAGATATTTTGGGACAGGTGGCGTGCAAAGATAAAGAACGGTCGGAAATTTGACTCTCAAATTCCTCGGGGCTATCATGTTCCTCATTTGTGTAGGCAATTCGACTGGCGAATTCCTAACTCCTCGATCGAACAAATTCCTCGTGACCGGAAGAGCTTCGTCTACATCCTTTGAAGAAATTGACTGAATCAGTATGAGATTTCCAAAAGCTTCACTCGAAGGGATTGGTAGGTGTAGGATTTTGAGTTGAGCATCAAATGGAAATTTTTCCTTAGTATTTCCTCGACCCCTTTAACGATGCACGGTGTTTCCTATGACTCAAGAAAGATAAAATGAAACTACGAAAACAAAAGTCTTCACGCTTCATGTTCCTCAAATGAATATCAAGTCTTCAAGGTCACACCAAATTCTTCACTTTCAAAGTCTTCAGAAAGTCTTCAGAATATCAAAGTCTTGGATGAAGAGCTTCATTTTTAGGGGTCGACTTTCTCTGTAAATATCAAACTCCTCATAGACTTATAGACCTGTGTACACTCACAAACGCATTAGTTACTTAACCTATAAGTCTTCAATACACCAAAATCACTATGGGCACTAGATGCACTTACAATCTCCCCCTTTTGGTGATTGATGACAATATGGGTTAAGTTTTCAACGGGGATAAACATATGAATTGTAAATACTGATAATGAGGAATTTGATTGCAAGATATAGAAGAACTCCCCCTGAAGATGTGCATAGTGAGGAGTTTGCTTTTGAGGCAATGCACATTTGAAGAATTGAATCATGGAGATCTCCCCCTATATCTTGTAATTCATACACACATTTAACATATAATATGAAAAATTTGAAATGCATGATGAAATATGGTGCTTGATGTTATGCAAAGTAACGCATCAAGAATATCAGAGCTCAAATCGATTTGCTATGAAGATTTTCAAGGAGCTCACGAGAATCGTAACATAGAGCAAGAGCATAATGCATCAAAAGTATCAAAGCACCATCGGGTTTAAGATTACAACTCGATCCAATAAAAGGTTTCGTAAGAACGAGAGTTGTAACTTAATAAAATACGGTATATAGACAAAAACTAGACCCGCTTGAAGACTAACTCAAATTTCTCCCCTTTGTCATCGAATGACCAAAAGGATCGAAACTGAGGACTAACGCTCTTGAAGAATTTCAAGTTGAAGACGGAGCGCCAGCATTGTCGGGGTTGTTTGTTGAAGTAGGACCAGCCGTGGTGTCTTCCAAGTCTTCATTTTCATCAGTGTCGCGAGATGAAGAATAGGAGCTGGCCACCAAGGAAGGAACTTTGACCTTCTTGAATTTCTTCGGAGGAGGTGCAGACCAGTCAAATTCTTCCTTGAGACCCATTGAAGTCAGTTCTTCTTCACTGTAGACATGTGAAAGAACAGCCCAAGTGCGCTTGAAGGTTTCATGAAGGTAGTAGTGGTTTTTCTTCACTGCATTGTGTGTTGAGGTCATGTTGTAAAGAAGAGTACCAAATTGACGCTTGACCCACTTATGATTACGATCAACCTTCCGATGAAGGCGAGGAGTAACTCACGATCGATCATCACCACAGGTGCGATAGCTTGAGGATTTTGCTTGGTGAGGTATTTGCGTTTGAGTCATGTGTGGCGAGTCATCATTGGTGGAGTAGGATGCCGCTTTGCCAATTTTGCTTGGCGTTTAGCCCATTCATCGTGAAAGTCCTCACCTCGTTTGATGCTTGTGGGATCAGCTATTTGGCCAGTGCCAAAGGAGCTCTTGGGCATGGAGGATTAAGAGCGAATTTCTTCATGTACTTAGGAGTTACATATCTATATTCCCTCCATTCCCGTGCCCATCTCCGCTCAATCTTACGAATACGCACCTTGCGTTGATTTTTGCTTTCTTCATCCGGTGTCGATGAGTCGCATATATTTCCTCGGGGATTTCAAACGCAATCATAACCTCGGGTTTCTTTCCTCCCTTCGTGGCTTCTTACCATCTGCCATTTTCTTGATTGAGGAAATTGAACAATTGAGTTCTCTCAAGAAGTGTGCAGTTTTTCTTCGAGGAACGCTGCAAATGAGTTAAGTTGATGAGAACCTAGGGATTCAAAGAATGACATTTGTACCTGTGAACAGAGTATAGGTGCGAGGAATTTGGAGAGGTCATATGCGTTCTCGTAAGGTTTTTCAAAAAACAAGTTTTGAGGATTTGAGCAGATGAGCCTTGAAGAATTTTACTAAGCGTTCTTTGTCTTAGGTTCCAGAGTTGTATAGATCAAGGATCCACACAATTGAGGAATCTTGAAGAAAATCATAGCTTAGAGAAAGCGAGTCAAGAGATTTGAGGTGTTCATATGTGTGAAGATTTGAGGAATAAACACCTTTGAAGAATTTGAAGAAAATTTGAGAATCAAAGCGAGTAATAAAAGTAACTTTTAATTACCGAAGTGAAGAACACGACGAACCGAGAAGAACAGTTGGGAAGTTCGTCTGCTCAGATCTTCCACGCCCTAACTTGGCGGAGGAAGACAGCTACTGACGGCGGAGTGAAGATTTCCGCGGTCGGCGCGAGTACGTCGGCGACGAGGTCAAGGCAGTGAAGCTTTTCCTCACCGGCGACGATGGAGTAGCGGCGGCGCTAGGGTTTGAGGAGCTCGAGCGGGAGAGAGAGGTCGAGGAGAGTAAAAGAGTGAGGAAGGGGAGAGGGATATTTATAGACGCGGTGAAAAACGGGTCGCCCGAAGATTTAGGACGAACATGCCCTGACCATTTCCCTTCTCACGACATGTGTCACCCACGTCTTTGTGTAGTGGAGATCGTGTCTGATCGTGGGTGAATAAAGTAATGCATCGTGGGATGCGGAACGGTTTTGAGCGGCAAAAAGCGAAGGTTTGGATAAGATTCGTTTTAAAGTTCCGTTCGCAATTTCTTCATTTGTCAAGGACACAAAGTGAAGATTTTGAACGAGTTTCAAAGTAGAACGCACATGAAGAATTTGTGAATGGATTGGGTTGAGTATAGCATAGAGGGGGAAGGGTCCGATCACATTCACTTAGCATAAAAGCGACTTGAGGAAATAGCCATAAGTGAATGCTGTAGAGGACATAAACCCATATATATATAGCCAATGAAGAAAGGCAGCGGAAATAGTGAAGATTTTGCAAAGTTGAAGAATTTGAAAACTGAAGAATTTCAAAAGCGAGGAAAACTCAAATTGAAGATTTCAACTTTGGTGGTGGCGTGACCCACCGTATAAGAATGATGATTTCAGATACCGCGTACAATTGTCGTAGGGTTCTGAGAATCAATTTCTTCATTAATTTCTTCACACTTAGAGTGTTATTCTTCATTGATTGAAGAAAAACGTTTCTTCCTGTGTTGCACATCTAAGTCATCAATTTTGCATAAGTGTTAGGATGTGTGTCCTTTTCAAAAAACATTCGAAGATTCTAAGATATTTAGCTCACACCGCAACTTGCTAAATTTCTTCTCATCCAAGGGCTTAGTGAAGATATCAGCTAGCTGTTCTTGATCTTCACGTGCTCGATGGAGATGTCGCCTTCAACACATGTTCACGAAGAAAATGATGACGAATTTGAATGTGCTTTGTCTTCGAGTCTTGAACTGGGTTGTGAGCAATTTTGATGGCACTCTCATTGTCACAGTAGAGAGGCACATTCTTCACGTTGATGCCGTAGTCCTTGAGAGTTTGCTTCATCGACAGCAATTGAGCACAACAAGAGCCAGTAGCAATGTACTCAGCTTCTGAAGTGGACAGTGATACGCAGTTCTGTTTCTTCGAGGACCAACAGACCAAAGATCGTCCGAGGAAATGACAAGTACCAGATGTTGACTTGCGGTCCACACGATCACCAGCATAGTCAGATTCAGAATATCCAATGAGATCAAAAGTAGAGCCCTTGGGGTACCATAATCCTAGTGTTGGTGTGTGAGCTAGATATCGAAGAATATGCTTCACCTTATATGGTGTGATTCCTTGGTGTAGCTTGAAATCGGGCACACATGCAAACACTAAGCATTATATCTGGCCTAGATGCACATAAGTACAATAAGGAACCAATCATGGAGCGGTATACCTTGTGATCGAAGTCAATACCATTTTCATCGATTGCATAGATGGCCATTTGTGGGCATAGGAATTTTGACACCTTTGCGCCTTGCATGCGAATTTCTTGAGGACATCTTTGAGGTATTTCTCCTGAGATATGAATATGCCATTGTGTTGTTGATTTAATTTGAAGACCTAAGAAGAATTTCAACTCTCCCATCATAGACATTTGATATTCTTCACTCATCATGTAGGCAAATTCATCACTATAGCGTTGGTCAGTACAGCCAAAGATAATATCATCAACATACATTTGGCACACAAAAGTTCACCATCATAAGATTTAGTAAAGAGAGTAGGATCGAGTGAACCAGGTGTGAAGCCATTCTTCACGAAGAATTCCTTCAATGTATCATACCACGCCCGAGGGGCTTGCTTGAGGCCATAGAGGGCCTTATTGAGTCTGAAGACTTTGTCAGGATTCTTTGGATCTTCAAAACATGGGGGTTGAGCAACATATACATCATCCTCAAGCTTACAATTTAGGAATGCACTTTTCACATCCATTTGATATAAAGAGATATAGTGATGGTTATCATAGGCGAGTAATATGCGAATAGACTCAAGTCTAGCGACAGTGCAAAAGTTTCATCAAGTCAATTCCTTCAACCTGCGTGAAGCCTTGAGCTACTAGTCGTGCCTTATTCCTCACCACAAGACCATTTTCATCTTGCTTGTTGCGATAGATCCACTTTGTGCCAATGATATTATGCTTGCGAGGATCTGGACGTTTGACGGTTCCCTGCACATTGTTGAGCTCGAACTGATGTAATTCTTCTTGCATGGCCTGAATCCACTCGGCTCCGTAAATGCTTCATCTACCTTAGAGGGCTCTGTGATAGAGACAAAAGCATAGTGCCCACAAAAGTTAGATAAATGTGAAGCTTTTGAGCATGTGAGAGGACTGGCGCTTCAATGTCATCGATGATCTTGTCAACTTGCACTTCTTTTGCAACGCGAGGATGAGCTGGTTGTCGTCGAGGAATTTGATCATTTTCCTCAGCACCATTTTCTTGACATTATCTTCAGTGCATCAGCTCGACGTTCTTCACGTCTGAGGAATGAATTCTTGACAGCTTTCTTCAAGAGGGAATGACATCCTCGGTTGCCTTGAACCTGATAGAATCCTCGGTGTTGGTTAAATCTAACACGTAAGGTAGGTGCTCTCTTTGCAAGCCATTAGTTTCATCAAACCGCACATCTACAAAGTGTCAACAATCTTGTGAAGAGCGATGTTGAAGACTCTGTAGGTGTGCGAGTCCTTTCCGTAACCAAGCATAAAACCTTCATGTGCTTTCGGTGCAAATTTAGAGTTGTGGTGAGGATCTCTAATCCAGCATTTAGCAATCAAGACTTTGAAATAACTTACATTAGGTTTCTTGTTAGTGAGGAGTTCATAGGCAGTCTTCTTGAAGAATTTGTGAAGATATACTCTGTTGATGATGTGGCACGCAGTGTCAATTGCTTCAATCCAGAAACGACTAGGCATTTTGTATTCATCAAGCATAGTGCGAGCCATCTCAACAAGAGTTCTGTTCTTGCGCTCCACGACGCCATTTTGCTGAGGAGTATAAGGAGCAGATAACTCATGAGTGATACCAAGTTCATCAAGATAGTCATCAATACCGAATTCTTGAACTCGGTTCCATTGTCACTCTGATGTGCTTGATCTTCACACCAAAGTTAGTTGAAGCCCTCGAGGAAAATCGTTTGAAGACTTCCTGCACTTGATTTTTGTAAGTAACAATATGTACCCATGTGTAACGAGAGTAATCATCAACAATAACAAAGCCATATAGTGATGCTTCATTAACGACAGCTGAATAATGATTGGGACCAAAGAGGTCCATGAGAAGCAATTCGAAGGGACGAGTAGTGGTCATGATAGTCTTCATTTGGATGCTTGGCCTTGGTCATTTTTCCAGCTTCACAGTTCGCATAGGTGATCCTTGAGGAATTTGACATTCTCAATGCCAATGACATGCTTCTTCTTCGCATGGCGTGTGCAAATTCCTCATGCCTGCGTGACCAAGTCGTCGATGCCATAGCCAGCCTTCAAGCTTTTGCAAGTAGGCACATGGCTGGTTGTGGTCCTGTAGAGAAGTCAACAATATACAAGTCTCCTCTCCTAAAGCCTTCAAGACTTTGGAATTGTCGACTTCCATAATCACAACACAACGATACTTGCCAAAGATAACAACCATATCAAGATCACAAAGCATTGAGACCGACATGAGGTTATATCCTAAAACTCAACAAGCATGACTTTGTCCATGTGCATGTCCTTAGAGATAGCAACCTTACCAAGTCCCAATACCGACTTTTGCCTTTGTCAGGAAAGATGATATGCTTCAGATGTGATGGTGATAAGGTAGCATCCATCAATAGATTCTTGTCACCAGTCATGTGATTTGTACATCCACTATCGAGAACCCACTCAGTGGCTTTGGGTTGATCATCCTGCAGATGAATTAGTACAACTTACGATCTCATATACTTCATCGGTGAAGAATATGATATCAAGTTCATCGATGAATTTCATCACCAAGATTCAGATAAGCGATGGGAGGACGTGTGAAATGAAAGTTCATTTCATCATGATTAGTCTACGTCCTTTCACGCATTTTGTCAGGCCCCCAGCAAATTCTTCAGACATTTAGGCACGTCTGGAGACCTGACCCTGCAGAAAAGATTAGTTCTTTTTCTTCACCACCCACATCTGAAGGGGTGGCAAAGAGTTCATCATTCTGCGAGCACCATACGAGAATGGTGGCATAGAGGCCAAACCATTTCGTTTCACATAAGAGGGTTAGGGTAAGCATATGAATAAGCGGAGAAATTCTTGAGGACTTATGAACATATTGGTTTGAAGAATAATGCACATATTCATAGCCCTTAGCTCTACCTGCGAAAGCAGAGTTGTTAGCACGATGATAATCATATGAGGACTTGATCCTTTTGAGGAATTTGATCCACGTGAGGAATTTGGTCCGTATGAGGACTTGGATCCATATGAAGAATTTGGTCCATATGAAGAATTTGATCTGGGGTTCCTATTCTTCACAGGTGGTGTCATGAGGACATTCACCGAAGACTTTCAAGGCACTTCTTGGGAACCCAGATTTTCTTCATAGGGGAACCGTTCTGCGATTAGTGCCAACATATCTAGCAAATACTTCACCATTCTGATTTTTGAACAGTTTATAGTTGGAGTCAAATGACTCATCGCCAGAATGAGGAAATTCGCACGTAAAACCAGATAAGGTAGATGGATCAATGGAGGTCCCTTTGCAGCAACCCATGAGGTTTTGGGATACCGCTCGGGCTTCCAATACGTTCCATCGGCATTGAGTTTCCTCTCAAAGGCAATGCCCTCTTTCCTAGGGTTCCTATTGAGGATCTGCTTTTAAGCACATCACAAAGAGTCTGATGCCCTTTGAGGCTTTTGTACATGCCTGTCATGTACAATTCCTTCAGTCCTACATCGTCAGTGATACTAGCAATGTCCTCAGATGAGGAATTAGTGATAGCAGAGGCAGGTGAAGAATTTGTAACAGTTGAAGCATTTGAACAATCAGGTGAAGAATTAGCAGTTTCACGTTCAATGCACTTTAAGCATGGAGGAACAAATTCTTCTTGAGAAGCGCTGATTTGTTGAGCAAGTAATGAATCGCGCTCCTTCTGAAGATCTTCATAACTCACTCTTAGCTTCTCAAGATCTTGCTTTCTTTGAAGAAATTCATAAGAAAGTTTCTCATGATCGAGATAAGAGAGTGTTATGATGACCTTGAAGGTTGTCAAGCCTAGATCAAGTCTCTGAAGATTTTCAACGAGGGCTTGAGTGCGATCCATTTCTTCACCTAACATATCATCACTCTTATCTAGCATGTTTTGAACCTTCTCAAAAGCCCTTTGTTGTTTTATAGCAATCTTAGCAAGTTTAGAGTAGTGGGCTTGAGATCCTCATCGATTCATTTTCACTAGATTCGGAGGAGGTGAAATTTAGTACCTTAGCACCTTTTTCCATGAAGCAATAGGTGGGAGCGTAGTCATCATCATCCTCATCGGGCTTGTCGGCGAGTCGGTTTCTTGATGTTGAAGATGGACTTGCTAACAAAAGCGATGTAAGAGCCGGACTAGCCACACCAGATTCGGATTCTTGCACTCCTCCTCTTCCTCATTTTCTTCAGATTCAGCTTGAGTCCATTTCCTTGCCAATGAATGCCCGAGCCTTTTTGGAGCTGCTCTTCTTGTGAGAAGAAGGTTTTGAGGATTTTGATGATGAAGATTTTGATGATTTCTTTTTCTTCTTCACGTCATCGTAATCAGTAATCCTTGTGTTTCTTCTTTCTTAATTCCTTTTCCCACCGAGGACAATCTTGGATATAGTGACCGGGTTTCTTGCATTTGTGACAAAGTCTTCTCTTATAGTCACTAGATGAGGAATCACCGCTTCTTGAGGATTTTCCAAAGCGACCATGTCTTGAGAATTTCTGGAATTTCTTCACGAGCAAGTGCTAGCTCCCGCCAAATTCTTGAGATCTCCTAGGCTACTACCGTAGTCTTCACTCTCGATTCGGACACAGCCTTGGCCTTCGAGGCACGTGTTTTTCCATAGCCGTAACCATAGAGATCTCTCTTTTTCAAAGAAGCTGGAACTCGTGAGTATTTAGCCTTTCGAGGATATCGGCAGGATCAAGAGACTTGTAGTCAGCTCATTCTTGTATCATCGATTGCGGAGTATCAAATGAGGAATCAAGTGATCTTAGCAATTTCTTCACCACCTCATGGTCGGTGATGTCGGTGGCACCAAGTGCTTGAAGCTCATTTGAGATGTCAGTGAGGCGATCGAAGGTTTGTTGAACATTTTCGTTGTCGAGTCTTTTGAAGCGGTTGAAGAGATTCCGAAGAACATCAACTCGAGAGTCACGCTGAGTTGAAACACCTTCATTTACTTTGGACAGCCTGTCCCGGATGAGTTTGGCGATTCCAAAGCACTCACTCTTCCATATTGACCTTTGCTCGAGATGGCCACATATGATATTCTTCGCTTGAGAATCGAGTTGCTTGAATCTCTTCACATCAGCATCATTCGGAGAAGGTGTGGTGAGGAAACACCTTTTGTCACAACATACCGTAGATCGTTGTCAATTGCTTCAAGATGCATTCGCATTTTGTTCTTCCAAGAGGGGTAGTCCGTCCCATCGAAGGTAGGACACCCTGCTGAGACCTTGATCATACCTGCGGTCGACATAACTAAAACTCCGGTGGTTAAACCAAAATCACACGAGAAAAAGGAGTACCTTGCTCGATACCAATTGAAAGTGCGTTATATCGACTAGAGGGGGTGAATAGGCGATTTTATGAATTCTTCATCGAGGAATTTGCGGTGAGGAAATTCCTTAGCGAAGAACTACTTGCAGCGGAATAAGTACTCGAGTAAGCATAACAGATTACAAGCATAGTCATCATGATGAAATGAAGACAATCACAGTCTGAAAAGCGTAATCACAGGATAACACATGATGAAGACAAACAGATCAAGAAATTGAGTGAGGAAATTGAGAAAGTCTTGATTCAAAGTCTTCAAACACAGATATGAACAAATACTCAACACAAGAATGAGGAAATGAAAGGGTTGAGGAAATAGAACCGATTAGGTTGGTGAAGACAATGATTTGGTAGACCAGTTCCAACTGCTTTGTCTCGGTTATGCGTCTGTTGGAGCGGCCGAGTATTTAAACTCGAGGACACACAGTCCGGACACCCGATCCTTGAGCACGCAGCTCAGACACCAAGTCCTCACCGTATTCTCCTTGAACTAAGGTCACACGGACCTCGTCCAATCACTCGTGGTAAGTCTTGAGGCGACTTCCAAACCTTCACAGACTTGGTCACTCGGCGATCCACAATTCCTCTTGGATGCTCTAGACCATGACGCCTAACCGTCTGGAAGAAGCACAGTCTTCAAAGGTAACAAGCGTCGGATCCACGCAGGATCAATTTCTTGATGATGCTCAATCACTTTGGGTTTGTTGGGGTTTGGTTTTGGGTTTTCCTCACTTTTGGGTTTTTCCTCACTTGATGATTTTCTCTCAAAGTCCTCGGAGATGGGTTGCTCTCAAATGACAAGTGTCAAGTTCTCTCGAGCAGCCAACCAACTAGTGGTTGTAGGGGCGGCTATTTATAGCCTAGGGAGCAGCCCGACATGATAAGACATAAATGCCCTTCAATGATATGACCGTTAGGTGGATAAGATATTTTGGGACAGTGGCGTGCAAGATAAAGAACGGTCGGAAATTTGACTCTCAAATTCCTCGGGGCTATCATGTTCCTCATGTGTAGGCAATTACGCCTTTGGCGAATTCTAACTCCTCGATCGAACAAATTCCTCGGCTGACCGGAAGAGCTTTGTCTCATCCTTTGAAGAAATTGACCGAATCGTATGAGATTTCCAAAAGCTTCACTCGAAGGGATTGGTAGGTGTAGGATTTTGAGTTGAGCATCAAATGGAAATTTTTCCTTAGTATTTCCTCGACCCCCTTTAACAAAGACGGTGTTTCCTATGACTCAAGAAAGAGAAAATGAAACTACGAAAACAAAAGTCTTCACGCTTCATGTTCCTCAAATGAATACCAAGTCTTCAAGGTCACACCAATTTCTTCACTTTCAAAGTCTTCGAAAGTCTTCGTAATATCAAAGTCTTTAGATGAAGAACTTCATTTTTAGGGGTCGACTTTCTCTGTAAATATCAAACTCCTCATAGACTTATAGACCTGTGTACACTCACAAACGCATTAGTTACTTAACATATAAGTCTTCAATACACCAAAATCACTAAGGGGCACTAGATGCACTTACATCTGCGCTCCCAAGGCACTCGGGTCGATTATGCTTCAGTCGCCCACCCACATTCGAATGGGCAAGCGGAAAGAGCAAATGGTTTGATCCTCAAAGGGCTGAAGCCCCGGTTGATGCGTGATCTCAAGCATGCAGCAGGCGCTTGGTTTGATGAGGTACCATCAGTACTTTGGGGATTGAGAACAACTCCAAATCGGTCGGCTGGCCACACGCCGTTCTTCGTAGTCTATGGGGCTGAGGCTGTGCTTCCGAGTGACTTGCTTCACAATGCGCCCCGAGTGGAACTTTTCTCAGAAGCCGAAGCAGAACAAGCTCGACAAGATGATGTTGACCTTCTGGAAGAGGAAAGAGAGATGGCCCTAATCTGGTCGACCATTTATCAGCAAGACCTTCGTCGATTCCATGCTAGAAACATGAGAGGTCGAGCATTTCAAGAGGGAGACCAGGTTCTCCGAGTGGATCAACAACGACCGCACAAGCTCGCGCCCGCGTGGGAAGGTCCCTTCATCATCACCAAGGTGCTTCACAATGGAGCGTATCACCTCTATAATGTGGAGCACAATAAAGACGAGCCGCACGCTTGGAATGTAGAGTTGCTCCGTCATTTTTATACTTAAACACTCGGACTATTGAGATGTAATAAGAAATACCTTTTTAGTTTGTTTATCAAAGACACAGTTTTTCAGTCTTGTAAATGATTGTTGTCGCCTATACATGCGTTTGAAATCCCCCAGTGGGTAGCTTAGCTGCAAATCCATTTCGCCTAAGTTTGAAAAAATCCTACCGAGTGAAGAGCAAACCTCTCGCTCGGGGGCTTAGCTGCGAATCCGTTTCGCCTAAATTTGAAAAAATACTACTGAGTGAAGAGCAAGCCTCTCACTCAGGGTCTTAGCTATGAATCTGTTTCGCCTAAGTTCAAAGAAATCCCACCGAGTGAAGAGCAACCCTCTCACTCGGGGGCTTAGTTGCAGTCCAGTACTCACCTAAGTTCAAAGAAATCCCACCGAGTGAAGAGCAACCCTCTCACTCGGGGTCTTAGCTGTAGTCCAGTACTCGCCTAAGTTCAAAACACGTTCAGAGTGAAGAACAATCTTCTCTCTCGGGGACTTGGCTACATGCTCCATCCTAAACCGCAAGGATGACGAGGTGCAGGTCGACTACGACCTTCTCCTCAGAGCTGCGCCATAAATACAATGTGCGCTCCATCCTAATCCGCAAGGGTGATGAGATGCAGGTCGAAAAAATCCCACCGAGTAAAGAGAAGCCCTCTCACTCGGGGGCTTAGCTACAGTCCAGTACTCGCCTAAGTTCAAAGAAACCCACCGAGTGAAGAGCAACCCTCTCACTCGGAGGGCTTAGTTGTAGTCTAGTACTCACCTAAGTTCAAACCGAGTGAAGAGCAACCCTCTCGCTCGGGGGCTTAGCTGCAGTCCAGTACTCGCCTAAGTTCAAAGAAACGCCACCGAGTGAAGAACAACCCTCTCACTCGGGGGCTTAGCTACAGTCCAGTACTGGCCTAAGTTCAAAGAAATCCCACCGAGCGAAGAGCAACCCTCTCACTCGAGGGCTTAGCTGCAGTCCAGTACTCGCCTAAGTTCAAAACACGTTCCGAGTGAAGAACAATCTTCTCTCTCGGGGACTTGTCTACACGCTCCTCAGAGCTGCGCCATAAATACAATGTGCACTCCATCCTAATCCGCAAGGATGACGAGGTTCAGGTCGACTGCAACCTTCACCTCTGAGCTGCATCCCGATCCGCAAGAATGACAAGGCGCAGGTCACCCGTGACCCTCCCCTAAGAATTGTGTCGTAAACATAAAAGACTATTCCGAGTGAAGAAACAAGTTTCACTCGAAGGCAAACACAAGCATATTCAGAGAAAGACCAAGGTCAGATAAATCCCGCGAAGTTCCAGACCGTGAATAAAAGTGCTCAGGCATCAGGCCCGAAGGAGTTTAACGGTTACAAAATCACTCGGCATTCCGAGGCAAATTTAAGGCAAGGCATAAAGTATGTTCACTCCGCAGGGGGAGGGCTGGCAGGTTTGACGAACTTGTCCAGGTCGATTCCATCAGCAATCCGAGTAGCAGCAGCAATGAAGGTTTCCATGAAAGATTGAAAGTCGAGCCTCTTGGTATTGGCAACCTTGATCGCTGCTAGCTTCTCTTCTCTAGATTCTTTGCAATGGACACGGACTAGAGACAGAGCCACGTCAGCACCACATCGAGCAGAAGACTTCTTCCATTCCTGCACTCGACCGGGAATCTCATTAAGTCGAGTCATCAGAGACTCGAGATCATTCCGAAGCGTCGCCCTTGGCCAGAGTGTCGTGTCGATCCGCGACACCGCAACCTTCAGTCGAGCAAGATAGTCGACGACGCTATCAAGACGGGATTCCAGTCAGAGCACATTCATGGCGGCTTCATACTTGACGGGGGAGTTGATGGGGTCCAAGCTCGTTTCGATTCGGCCAGTCTCGGCCTCAAAGTTTTGACAGAATTCTGCACCCATAGAGAAATAATGAGTCAACAGTTTATGGTCAGTTGACGAAAGCAAATCACTCAGTCAGAGAAAAGTACCTTCAAGCACCCGCACCTATTTTCTAGCCAACCCGAATCTCGAGGACGAGATTCATCTTAAGGGGGGTAGGTTTTAAAATCCCAAATTTTTGATTTGCAATGTTATACATAGGTCATCCATGCATATCATATTTTATTGCACCTTCGTTCCGCAATCCTCGAAATCCTAAGCAACTCAAGGACCCTTAGAGAAGTTGGGGATTTTCCGGGTTTCATATTTGATTTTTATTGAATATTGAAACGAGGATCTTTGATTTTAATTATTTTCTCTCCGAAAAATATTTCATAATTAAAATAAATGAGAGGAGATAATATGTCTTCTCCAAAACAATTGAAATATTGGAGGAAAAATGTTAAAATCATTTGTTGGATTTTATTTGAGTTTATTTGGATTTTATTTGCATTAGAAAAATTGCACGTTTTCAAAATTGCATTTTAGGGCCAAGAAAATGTTCATCTCGTTCTAAATATTTCATTTAGACGGTGAAAATTTGTTTTGGCATTTTTAGATTTTATTTTATTTTATAGGATTTATTTTACATCGGGATTTTTTTTTAAGTTCCATGCCCGGGCCTAAGGCCCACGAGCCAACTTGACCCGGCCGCCGCCGCCTACTCATGTATGCCGCCCGCCCGCCGGACCCGAGTCCGAGCCGGACTCACTTCTCGGCGCCGCTTACGCCTCCTCCAAGCAAGCCACTCCTTATAAGCCGCCACCCAGCCAAACCACCGCACCACCACGCCGCCCGAGCCCGGCCGCCGCCCGCGCCGCTGCCGCCCCGCCAAGCCCACGCCCGCGAGCCGCCGCCTCGCGGACCCCCCCCCTCCTCGCGGTATCCATGAGATCCATGGCGGTTTTTAAAACCGTTCATTTTTTAGAAACCCTAGTTTTCTTTTTTTAAAATAGATCGGTTTTTCTCCGGTTTATTTATTTAGCGAGCGTTCGCTCATTCGTTCGTTTTCACGAACGCGTTCTTCGTTTAGATCCAGATAACGAACGTTCGTTCGTTAGTCTGTTCGTCAGTTTTTCTTTTTCTTGGATTTATTCCGCGAATTTTCTGATCGCGATTTCTGATCCGATCTTAGTTTCTGTTTATCTTTTCGCTCGTTAGTCGGAATCAGGCGATTCAAGCGCCTAGATCTTCGTCTCGAGACCCTCTTTCTGTCTATTCAACTTAAACAGGGTTTTGGTACTGTAAAATTTGACCTTAATTCAGATTAGTAAACAGATCTTGTTTCTTTTGCCGTTTGAGTTTCATTGTTCTGTTTGGTTTGATTCTTTTTGTGAACCGGAGTTATTAAGTTGAACTTTCTTGTCAGCCTCGTTTATTTGAGTTTTGCTTGTGCATCTTTGCTTGTTGCTTATGTATGTTATTGTTTGCTTGCGATAGAATTCCTAGAGTGCGAAGCGTGTTACTACAAGTCTCTAGGATTCGCGGATCGTCAGCAAGGCAAGTAACACCTTGATCATACTCTTTTCATACCCAGTTTTTATGCATTAGTTCCTATCCTCAAACGTTGCATGGTTAGGATGTCTTTAACTTGTGGGTTGGGAAGTAGTTGTTGAGGTAGAACCTATTGCCCTGTTACTATCAAACCCTTGGGAGTTACTTCTACGTGTTGCTTATATTGCTATGCTATGCTCGTAGACGTGGTTGGGTTTGAGTGAATCCATGACAGATGTGAGATTTTAATTAATGGTTCAACTTAAGGTGGCAACTTAAAATTAACATCTGGGTGGATTGAGGCACCTGGGGAATCCAGTGTTGTCTGTTTTATTTTTTGGAAATCCCGGGGTACCCGTGTGATCTTCCTATGGACCGCCACCCAGGCTTAAAGGGAACTGAGATGATTCATGCTAGAAACTTCCGTGTGCAACCACAAGCTACTATGGGCTCTAGCATAGTTGAGTAGGTTACGTGAAACTCTTGAAGAGGTAGATCAGCATGTAGTGGGTTTTGTAGGTTTGGTATGGTCTACCAGAGTAGAGAGTTAATGTTTACGAAAGATCGTGTCTCGGTCATCCGTTTCTCAAACACCATGCGGTCACGAGAAATCCATGGAGGCGATCGAGTCTTGTGGGGAAAAGTGCACAAACCTCTACAGTGTACAATCTAATCATGGTTAGTCGTGTCCCGGTTATGGACAATGTTGAGTATCTAGTACTTGGGTTATCACATGTATCTCATCACTCTTAATTAATATTGTTGGGTTGTTAACTACTTTAATTGGGATTGAGTTGGGGTTATACCTTCTCAATGTTTCAACCACCATGATAGTTAAACTAAAAGCTATTCCATTGTTATAGGGAAAAATTGGCTTTTCGCAAAACTACAACCATAGAGCTTTCCACCAGCCAAATATGCATGTAGTGATAGCATTATTTTGTTCTTGCTCTACTGTGTTAAATTGCCAGCATATTCCATGTGCTGACCCGTTCTCGGGCTGCAACGTATTATGTTGCAGACTTTTCGAACGAGGAGTAAGGTTCGTTGGGTAAATGCGCCGTGCAGCTCAGCTATGCCGTTGGAGTTGATGGACTCACTTTATCTTCCAAACCTTCCGCTGTTATCGCATTAGATGGCCTTAAGCCATATAATTGTAATAAGTTCTCTTCTGAGACATTCGATGTAATAAGTGTGTGATTGCTACTCTGCTATAAATCCTTCGAGTACTGTGTGTGTCAGCATTACTGATCCAGGGATGACACTGAAGCACAGAGACTTGACCATCTGAGGTCGGGTCGCTACAGCTTCATATAATTTTCAGAAAATTTCACATGAGAACAATCCGATTTTCGTAGAGAATCAGGAAAACCCTCGTGTCGTATTCTCATGAAAAACATATACGAGTGATGGAGAAGAAAGTCACTGTTCACTCTTAATTCCACCCTTCCATACTGCATCATCCTATGATTATCCCCATCCTGAGATCCAAGAGCTGATAACTGAACTCTGGGCAGCCAGGCGGAGAAGAATGGCACAGCAAGAGTGGCACCACATAGCAATTGACAACAAGAATGGTCTTGAAATCTTAATGAAGGTATCTCACCCCACATGCTCCTAGTCCACTCAATAAATCGGTGGGGCCATCCATCTAGCAAGACCAGTGGGCGCACACTATTCTGTGCTTGGTTGCTAGCTTGAAAACTTAGAGATTGCAGAAGGGATAGTTTACAATACAATTAACATTGTATTGATGGGGTGCTGGTGCACGTATATATAATTATAGGGAAGGCCTCTACCTCAACTATATAAGACTAGGAGGTGGGCCACAACTCCAATATACATGCAACACAAAATACATACTCAACACCCCCCGCAGTCGAAGCGTCGCCGGAGACACAAAGACTGGACCGAAACTCCTCGAAGACGGAAGTAGGCAATCTCTTAGTCATCACATCAGCAAACTGTTGCGACGTCGGCACGTGAAGAACCCGAACACGACCAAGGGCAACTTGCTCACGCACGAAGTGAATATCGAGCTCAATATGCTTCGTACGTTGATGGTGCACCGGGTTGGCGGAAAGGTAGACCGCGCTGACGTTATCGCAGTAGACAAGAGTGGCCTGTTGAATATCACAAAGCAACTTCTGGAGCAGCTGACGGATCCAAGAGCACTCGGCCGCGGCGTTAGCCACGACGCGATACTCTGCATCGGCGCTGGAGCAGGAGACCGTGGGCTGCCACTTCGATGACCAAGAGATCAACGAGGGCCCAAGGTAGACGCAGTAGCCTGACGTGGAGCGTCGAGTGTCGGGGAAGCCAGCCCAGTCGGCATCCGAGTAGGCCACGTGGTCGGTGGAGGCGGAGGCCGTCAGGGTGAGTCTGAAGACATAGTGCCACGTATGTAACGGAGAATACGCTTCACCAAGGTCCCGTGGGAGTCACGCGGAGCATGCATGTGGAGGCACACCTGTTGAACAGCGTACTGCAGGTCGGGTCGAGTCAGCGTCATGACTGTAAAGCACCACCGATGGAGCGATAGAACGCTGCTTCGGACGCGATAGACCCCTCCAGAGCAGAGACCTTTGCCTTCGTGCCGACGGGGATGGGTGCCGGCTTGCAGTTAAGCATACCAGCACGCTTCGAAAGCTCATGGGCATACATCTGCTAATGCAGAAAGAAGCCGTCAGTCCGTCGGACCACCTCAATGCCAAGGAAGTAGTGCAGAAGCCCCAAGTCCTTGAGGGCGAACTCATCACGAAGACGAGCAGTCAGCCGCTGAAGGAGAGCGGGGGCGGATGCCTTGAGGATGATGTCGTCGACGTAGAGCAGCAGATATGCAGTGTCGGCTCCCTGATGATACACGAAGAGTGAGGCATCGGAGTGAGTGTACCGAAATCCCAGAGACTGTAGGTGTAGGGTAACACAGCAGAAAACAAAAAAAATCCAACCTACGCACCAGCCTAGGACCACTATGGAGACTGCATACATGGTTTGATATTTTTCGTTACCGACTCGTAGCGCAGCGGGAAGTAGAGTCGATGACGAACGGCGGTGCAGATCCCTGCAGCTAGGATTTACAACCTCCCAAGTGCGAGGATGTATACCCTCATCTGCTCCTTGGACAGCCCTCTGGGAGGCGGTCGAACAGCCCCCCCGGATGGTGTCGCGAACAGCCCTTCGGGAGGACCTTCGAAACTCGAACGGTCACTCGGACAGCCCTTCGGGAGGACCTTTGAAACTCGGACGGTCACACGGACAGCCCTTCGGGAGGCACTCACGAACTAAGACCGAAACTACTGATCTCTCTCTGAGTTGCACACATACGGTGTCATCTATCCGTGAGGGCTTCATTGTCGAGAACTAGTTCCTACGGAACCCAGACCACCTTCGGCTCTCTGAAACTATTTCATTTGGGAGGGAGAGAAGCCAGATCATGCATGTCACTTGTATGTGAGAAGGGATGAGGTTTGGGCAGCCCCTCACCTCCTATTTATAGGGAAACCAAGGGGTAGGATGGGTGATTCTGAAATACCAAAAGTGCCCCCACTTTATGTCACACACAAAGGGTATAAAAGGCATAAAGGGATGACAAGTGGAGCCCCATGGAGGAGCTGCACCCTCCAACGTACCACCTTCATGGGGGCCCCCAAAAGGGGGTTCCTTGATCCCCAAGTCCTTCTAGAAGCCTTTTGGGAAAAGCCCCAAAAGGTGGCTTTCCATAAATATCCCAAAAAGTACTTTCACTATTCACGACGACATTTTTCAGCGTCCGTTCGAACTGACAATATTTATGTGGGCTTAGAACATTTCCAGTACCCACCAAAATGATTTTCAGCACGTTCCGAAACAATTCCGGTTTAGTGATTTTCATCTGCGAACAGCATCTGAAGTGATTCCGCGACTCGGAGCATATCCGGTTATTATCCCGGAAAATTCCAGAAAGCTTCCAGAATGATTCTGGCACCCTCCAAGAATTATCAGGCATGTGCCTAAACCAATTTGACTTAATGGTATCCCCTGAAACAACTTTTCAGTTTCATCGAAACTCATCCAATGACCTCCCTCTGCGGAACCTTTTTATTTATGCGAAACTTTTCGATTAATGCGAAACTTTTTTCGGTGATTTTCTCTCGAGACTCCCTATCTAGTATTCAGCAGATAGATGACCCTTAAGCGTGTGACCCTATAGGTTCGGTGAAGTATAGACATGACCCGGAACCCCTTCGGATCAATGATCAACATCAGAGTCGTGGACACCCATATTGACCCCTATACCCACACGAATGAATATTCGAGTGAACCTCAAGTTGCCGTGTGCTATTCCCGTTGCTTCGCGATATGTTACGAAGACCTGAGGTGAGATTTACTTGCATCCCGTGGATCAACAACTTGTCCACTATGCTAGTTACCTCGTTACTGGTTTCGTTCTCTTTTCTCGTTTCCGTGTTCCGGCATCCACAGATCAAATCACACCGTGTATGCGCCGGGGCGATGATGGATACCGTAACACCGAGAGGGCCCGAGAATATCTCTCCATCGTCGGAGGAGCAAATCCTAATCTTGAGCTATCAAGTTACTTGTCACACTTTTCCATGAACCCGTAAGCCGCCGTAATAGCCACCCATTTACGGATGACGTTTAACAAACCCCAAAGTTCATGAAGCAAGCATGAAGAAACTCGATACTCTCATGGTCTAAGGAATCATGCAAACGTTAACCATCTATGTGTTATTTACCATTAACTTGTGACGAATGGATCTCATAGCATAACATCAAACCGGGTCGATTCAACACAAATGTTCTCTTAACATTGTGCCCTCAAAGTTCTTTGGCATAGACATGCCCATGATCAGGAAAAGCGGAACCATCATGCAACACTTGAGCTAGTCTTAGAGGCCAAACTAGGAATACTTCTTACCGTTTATTATTCCACACGTGCATATGAGTCTTCCTCCGAGCCTCGTGGATATTGCAGACTCGAGAATCATTGCAGTTATAGCATGGAACATAAACATAACTATGAACTCGGAGATAAATAATATCATTTATTACTGCCTCTAGGGCATATCTCCTACAGCAGGAAGGCTGTAATACGCTGGTACCAAGCCCGAGGTGCCTGCTTCAACCCGTAAAGAGAACGGGAGAGCAAGCACACAAAGTCTGGGTGCTCGGCGTCGACGAAGCCAGTGGGCTGCTCATGGAACACCTGCCCGGCAAGATGGCCGTGCAAGAAGGCGTTGGAGACATCCAACTTGTGCACAGGCCAGGTCGACCGCCATATGAAGTACGGAGCGGATCGTGCCCAGTTTAACAACTAGGGCGAAGGTGTCGGTGAAGTCCACACCCGCGCGCTGCCGAAATCCACGAACCACCCACCGAGCCTTGTAGCGCTCGACAGAACCATTTGGGTGGGTCTTCTGGCGAAACACCCACTTGCCAGTGATGATGTTGGCATGAGGGGGTCGCGGAACAAGCTGCCACATGCGGTTGCGCTGCTGAGCGTCGAAGTCCTCCTGCATCGTAGCTAGCCAGTGGGGATCCCGAAGGGCAGCGCGAGCGGAGGTGGGGATGGGTGATGGCGTCGACATCGAGACGACGCACACATACTCATTGGAAGAGTAGCGCATGCTCGACCGGAGCACTCCTGCCCGAGCACGGGTCATAACGCCAAGATGTGGGACAGCAGGGACGGCGACAACGTCAGGGGCCACGGCGGCCGGGACACCCGCGGCGGCGGCGGCAGCCACGGCAGAGGCGGCGGGGGCCGCAGTGGCGGCGCGAGAGCCGCGACGGCGGTAGCACCGGCCGAGCCTACGGCCAAGGGGGCGACGGGCGAGGAGGACGTCCAGCCCGTCGTCGGGGTGGCGTGCGGAGTACTCGCCGACTCAATCTCGTAGGAGGGAGTCGGGGACCCGGGGGGCAGGTCAGACTCGACCTCTGGGGAGGGAGTCGAAAAACCGGGCGATGGTGGCAGAAGGCGCCGTGCCCGGGGGCACCGCCGCACATCGCTCCAGGAAGGGGGCGTGTGGGTCGGCGTCGAAGGAGCCGAAGCCAGAGAAACCTGAAAAAAAGGGAACACCGTCTCGACAAAGTACACGTGCCTCGAGGTGTACACACGATGAGTGACAAGATCATAGCACCGGTAACCTTTGGTGTTAGGAGGGTAGCCAAGGAAGACACATGGGACGGAACGTGGTGCGAGTTTGTGTGGCGTGGTGGACGCGGTGCTAGGATAACAAAGACACCCAAAGATGCGGAGACCGTCATAGGACAGTCGTCTACTGAAGAGAAGGTGGTGAGGAGCGTAGTTCCACCGAGGAAGACACAGACGAATTTTAATTAAGAGAGTGGCGGTGGCGAGAGCATTGGGCTAAAACTGAGCGGGCACATTAGAGTGAAAGAGTAACGTGTGAATGCAGTCATTAAGAGTGCGGAGAATGCGCTTGGCCCAGCTATTCTGCTGTGAAGTGTACAGACAAGTCAGACGAAAGGTGGTACCGTGAGAGGCGAGAAGTGTGCGGAGAGCGACGTTATCAAACTCTTTTCCGTTATCAGTCTGGAGTGCGAGTATGGGGCGACTGAACTGGGTGGTGACATAGGAATAAAAGGTGGTGAGTGTGGCTAAAGCATCGGAATTTTACGACGAAGAGGAAAAGTCCACACATAATGAGAATAATCATCTAAAATCACCAAGTAGTATAGATAGCCCGTGTTACTCGCAACAGGAGACGTCCAAACATCACTATGAAGTAATTGAAATAGAAAAGTGGAAACTGATGTAGACACACTAAAGGGAAGGCGAACGTGCTAGCCTAAGCGACAACCCTCACAAGTATGCTCGTCGAGCTTATTACATGAGAAAGAAAAACTCCAAAGAATCTGACGCAAAATGCCGGGGTTGGGGTGGCCCAAGCGAGCATGCCAAAGGTCGACGCCGGCGGCGAGGGCGACGGTGTGGAGGTGGAGGCGTCGGCATGCACGAGATAAAGCTCATCAGGGTTGTCACATAGGTGAAGCACCATCCGGGTACGGGCGTCCTTCACAGAAAAACCAACACCGTCAAATTCAACAGTAAGAGGATTCTCACGAGTAAGACGGCGAACAGAAACTAAACTAGTGACTAAGTCAGGCGAGACAAGGACATTAGACATAGTGATATGTGTGGAATTAGAAGGAAAACTAGTGCTACCGACATGGGTGATAGGTAAAGAAGAACCGTTGCCAACGGTGATACGAGTAGTGTGTTAACTAGACTGGAAGAGGATAGGTTACCGGGATGAGCTGTCATGTGCGCAGTAGCACCCGAGTCCATGTACCAGTTGCCTCCACCGCCATAGTTACTCGGCGACGGCGCCGAGTGTAGGGCGGCCAAGAGGGCGGGGTCCCACGGTGCAGGTACCGACGGCGGCGGCTGGCCTCCATAGGGTGGCGCCTAAGCGGGCGCGCCTTAGCCACCGAGGGGTGGTGGCGCGAGCGGAGCACCATGGGGCTGGTAGGGGGCGCCTATGAACGACTGGTGGCCCGCGGGGCAGGGACAAAGAAGACCCGGTGCAATGGCCCGCGGGACGGGCATGTGATAGGCATGGACAACGCATGTCCGGGGTTCGCTTGTGACCCATGGCGAAGCGGCGTGTGAGGCACCCCCTGCGCCCGGCCGGCTGCTTGTGGCGGCCCCGCCTCCCCTTGATTCGCCAACCCTCGCCACCTTGCGGCTGCTGGGAAGGCGCGGGTGGTGCGGGCGGCAGCGGGTATTAGCCGGTAGGCGTGAAATTTGAAGGGCGCGGCGGAGGCAGGGCAGCCGCGGGTGGTGCTGCGGCGAGGCGGTTCTTTGGACTCATTGCTTGACCGTCATCCGGTGCTCCTCAAGTTTGAGGTCTGTGACGGCCTTGTTGGAGAGTGAGGCTGCGGCGATGAGGTGAGGTTGGACGCCGCATTGCCGAAGTCCTCGTTAAGACCGACGGTGAGGGTGCTCAGCATGAGGTTATCAGAGACCTTAGCGTCGATGTCCCGATGTTCGTCGGCGAGCATCTTGAGCCTCATGCAGTACTCGTCGATGGTGGAGTTGTCCTGGTGACAGCCGAAGAACTCCTGCTACAAGAAAACAAGGCGCTGAAGTTTGTTGTCAGTGAAGAGCACGTTGATCTTGGCCCACATGGTGTAGGCGTCGTCGTCCTCGGTGACAACCGTGTGGAAGATGTCCTTCGACACCGTCTGGTAGAACCAACGGATGATCTTGGCCTTGATGGCGGACCACTCCGGATCGCCGCCCATGTACGCGTTGTCCACGGAGTCGTCGATATGCTCGGTGAGATAGTACTCGCGGAAGATGAGGTTGAAGTAGGTCTTCCACGCGTAGTACGACGTGCTGGAGCTGTCGAGACGGATAGGGACCCAGGCCTCAATGTTGAGGTCACGGATGGCGGGACGGAGGCTCGGGGCCGGCGAACAGGTTGGACGAGTGAGTCATGGAGGAATCGGGTGAAGATGGCCAGGACATGGCGGCGCGCGGGTAGGGTAAGGGGCGGCAGTGGCGATGGAGTGCGGTGCGGGTAGGGTTAGGGCGGCGGCACGGGTTGGGTTGAGGCGCGGCGCGGGCGGGTTAGGGTTTGGGAGAGGGGAGAGGCAGCGGCCTTGAGGGGTTCTTGGCCAGGGGAGCATGCTACGGGAGGGAGGCAACGGGAGGAGGCGGCCTTGACAGGCGGCAGGCGCAACAGCAGGAGGCCTTGTGTGCGATCGGTCAGCGCGAGGCGGAAGCGAGGCAGAGTAGTGGCGGCCTTGGTGGAGAGGGAAGAGGCGCGGTGGCGGCGTGGTGCGGCGGTGGTGGGGTGCGGCGGCGGCGGTGCGCGGGAGGAGGGCGTGGCGGCGGCGGCAAACCCTAGGGTCGGACCGACCAAGATGATACCATGTAGAAGGGGTAGTTTGCAATACAATTGACGTTGTATTGATGGGGTGCTGGTGCACGTATATATATATATATTTACAGGAAAGGCCTCTACCTCAACTATATAAAACTAGAAGGTGGGCCACAACTTTAATATACATGCAATGCATGTGGTGGCAAAGCATGACATGACAATTTTCATCGAGAGGAGAAGACGCATGGTGTCAAAGGGGGTCAAGAAAGGCATCCAATGATGCTTCCTAAGATGGCCTTATTCTTCCTCAAGTTAGGGCAAAGTGCCAAAGTCCCTAGCTTTCTCTCCACTGTCAATCAACAAAGAAGATTTCGTGGTTAGGTATGATCACTGATCATTAGTTTAGAACATGAAGCAATGGCCAGAAATAGCTACTCTAGGGTTAGTTGATTATTTAACTTAAGTAGGCCCAATACCTTAATAAGTTCGTCTTTTGCATGATATATGGTACTACCATATATACCCAGAAAGACTATGGTTCAATATGTTAACTTATCTGCTTTTTAAAAACACACTAACATTTATATTCTGGCACTTATGGCAAGTATGTCATGTGGGTCCTTTTTCAGAAAATAAAACTAGTATAACATGCACCTGCATGCAAGTGCAGTGCGTTCGGGTAGATATAGTAAAAGTTGCAATGCAACCCATCAGTTCATCAGTCATCAAAGATAGTTATACATATATACTTGAGGATGACATTCACCTGCCAATGCTGCAGATACACACAGTGACACAGTATGGTGAAGGTTCAGTTCATTCAGATCTGTTACAGCACATAGCTAGGGTCTATCCATGCTGGCTTCATGATTGCAAATCATGATCTATGCAACAGGAAGAGCAGCAGCAGGCCCATACATAGATTGCAAAATTAATATTGGAGTGATTAACCTTCTAGTTCTAGGATATATAACACACTGTGTACCAATTTCCTTGGGCATGCAGGAATGCCAGTTCACTCAGAACTAGCTATGGTGGTTGCTCTGATTAATGAAAAGGTCCCTTAATTGGGCCTAACTAACCCAGTACTTCACACATAAAGACACTTAACTCTAATGATGCATGGGCCTGGCCACCTATATCTAGGAAGTCCTGTACAAGTACAAGTCACCAAAATTACAGGGTAGCTTGAAGCCTTGAAGAGTACTCTCTATTCATAATTCATTGCATGGGGCCTGTTACATGCTCATCACTGTCCCATCCTTAATTATGCATCATTACATAAGACAAGTCCAATTGATCACAGGCTATGCAATATCCTATCGTGACAGCACATCCTAATCAAGTCTACTAGAGAAAGCCTAGCTAAGCTACAGCCTCAACTTTGGGCAGCGCTGTGTCTAGGAGGGAGCTAATTTATTAGTGGATAATCACAGAACCGATCAATTCGGTAACCAGCAGCAAGTGCATGTCTGATAAGGACAGCACTCAAATATGACACTCCTTGATTTGAGAGGTTAACATCATGACATGTACATATCTAGAAGGCTCATGATATAGTCAAGCTAATACCTAGAATGTTAGTTTGTCTTTGTTCTTTTGCTGGAGTGTTGTAGTCTTGTAGAGCTATAGACAATGGAATTCTAGCCAAGGAGGGAAATGATGATGATTAAGGGGGAATAAATGTCCCCCTTAGGGCTAAGTTAGCTAGCTCTTAATCATGCATGGAGACCTCATGCATGCATCCATGTAAGCATGGAGTGTGAAGCAATGATGCACATGCATGCATGTTTGCTTGCCACGTGTTTGCACTATGCGCTCAGACACCATGTTTACTCATGTCACATGCTCACAACACTAGCAAGGCAGAACACAAACGGCATGCAAACATACTTAATTTGCTCTAACCAAGTAAGGTTAGTAAGCCCATGCGCGTATATAATTGAAATTGTCAAATGATTAGCAAAGGTGGTCGATGTACACATATCCGACCATGCAGTGCTTGTAATGAAGTTTCTCTATACATGCATTTCTTATCCAACAATGTATCCGTATATACGTACGTACGTGAGCATACAGTGACGCACACACCATGCAGTGCTGCCGCCAAATATTTGCACCGATCGGTTGCTTTCAGTCCGACGCCACGGGCATTTTCATTCCATTCCACAGCGACTAGGCTCACTGTAGGCCGCATGATACGTCGTTGTAAAGTGTGTAATAATTTAGCATTTGAACCTGGAAAGGTAAACCCCAGGACGAAAGCGGAAAGGGGGAGGAGGCTGGGGAATTCGATCATCCGATGGGGATGTGCCACAGGGAGAATCGGGATGAGGAAGTGACAGCGACCAAAGCAAAAGAGGAGGTGAGGTCTAGCTACTGGGTGACCATAATAATTCAGCCGAATTAAAAGAGCGAGATATTGGGTGACCATGTGTATGCGTGAGTCAAAAAGGCGTTGAAAAAGAAGGCAATGCTAGATTGTGATATGTTAACCATAGATCTTCTCTTTCTGAAAACAGCTCCAGTTCGGGTACATTTGGTTGGCAAAAATTCATGTTTTGGTTGGCAAAAATTCATGTTTAGAGATACTGAGTTAACTGCTTACTATTTTTTGCGAAATAATTCTTTGATTATTACTATATCAAAGGTTACAATCACACATGACAATGTCCAAAACAGACTCTGGACCAGATCCAAACCATACAACAATTTGGCCTTATGATCTAACAAAATTTGCCAAAGCGCGACTAGAAGAGTTTTGAGTACGAGGAATATGAGTAATACAAGAACTACATTGTGGGCATGCACTCCTTGATCTCAGTAATGAGGAATGCATACTTTGATCTGTTGACTTCTCCGCTTACGCCATGTCGATTCCCTGCAAACAGTCATTTTCCACATCAATTGAGAGTTGGCTCCATTGCATGGCTAACATAGGGGACCCATCTGGTGCACCGGACCTCCTAGCATATTTTTAAATGATTCAAAAAATGTGAAAACAATTGAGCAGATTCACACAATATCGATGTTTGTTGCCGTAAAATTCAAATTAAAACTTGAAACACTGACCAGATACAAAAACGATAAATTTGATCTCAATGTGATAATGGACTGAATCTAAATCCCAACTTATGTAACATACTATTCGGTGTTAAATTTGTCATTTTTGTATCTCAAGCAATGTTTCAAACTTTGATTTCAAATATTACGACAACAAACATTTATGTTGTGTGAATGTGCTAATTTGTTTTCACATTTTTTTTGAAACATTTCAAAATGTGCTACGGAGGTCCGGTGCACCGATAGCGCCACAAGCACCGGTGCACCAGATATTTCCCCGGCTAACATAAGCCCCTCTCCGATAGCTAAAATCAGCTTCCACCAGAGTCATCTCTTAAGATCATGCCAGTCCACCAACACCATCCAGCAAGGACGCATCAACATTGAGCTTTACTCGACCAAGTACCGGTGGTTTTCCATGGAATATGAACTGAGGATGGCTTGATATTGCATACTTAGACAGTTAGGAGTCAAGATGGTCCAAATAAAAGAAAGGTAGCTAGCTTATGGTCAACGTGGCCAAACAACGGGCACTCCCCCCGGCTGAGTTTATAAATAGGATATGTGTTTTCAGGTCTTTAATTTAATCAAAAAAATGTATACATTATGCAAAAAATATATCGTTAGATTTGTCGTCAGATGAAGTTTCTAACCATTTCATTTGTGACATATATACATATTTTATATCAATCAAATCGAAGACCTAAAAGCCGTGCCTGATTTATCAACCCGGCCGAAGGGAATATATTTACATTTTGTATTTACCTCTTGATCACGGCATGGTCAGTCGGCGGAGCGCCAGATATATTTAAGCCATCTGGCTTCCACCCGTTATTTCGTTCAAGTTTTTCTTCTGCAAATAAATTATCTGCACAATTCCTTTTGACTAATAAAAAGGTAAAGCGTACAGGCTGCCCCAAGGAAGATACATATCGACGCGTGACTACGACGATTCAGTACACATGCTCATGTCGCCTTTGACCTGTAACAATTTTATGAAAAGAAAATACTGAAAGACTGACGGGTGTGACGCTGGTGTGATGTCAAACTCATAGGCTCTTGCCCACTGACAACGTAGTGAGCATTTGTACAAGCAAAATGAAACACGAGGAACCGAATCAGACAGTATGTGTGCTCCGCAGAATCTACGGTCGTGCCCGGTGCGCACGTGCATCCTGAGCTCGATGTAACGTGTTGATGCCGCCGAACTTGTGGCCACCAGACGAATACCAGGTCTATGTCTCGCCCGTAACGATTCATATTAGGAGTCGCCAACGAACCCGTGAAGCGGGCCGGCATATTAGCACACTCGCTTGTGCAGCTCGTGCATAGTGGTACGTTCTCTCGCTCTGCTTCGGTTTTCTGTTTTTTTTTATGTTTTTTGAATAGGTTTTCTATGATTTTCTTTTTTTTTCTTCGTTGTTTTTCACTGATTTTCTTCCTTCATTACACTTTTGATTTTCTTTTCTTTATTTATTGGTTTTTCTTCGTACTTTCTGTTTTTTCCTTGGTCTTAATCCGTTTTCTTTCTTAACACATGTCTATTTTTCTCATTTTAAATTTACATTTTTAGCGACACGCCGAATATTTTCTTGTAACACTTTCAAAAAAATCAAATACATGATCTATAGTTTTTAAATAAATGTTTTGAACACTTTTTTTTGCATACACGGTAACCTCTTCCAAATGCATGTTTGCATTTTCTTAATGACAATAACCATTTTTTAAACTACACAAACTTTTTTACATTGTTTTAATATTTAAAATTTCAAACACATCTTTTGGACACACATGAATATTTTTGTAAAATTTCACGTCCATTTTTTAATGTAAATAAAAAATTACCTACGGAAATATTTTTGTACTCTGTATAAAGATTTTTTTAATGTAACAAAAAATTAAAATCAATGGAATTTTTCTTTAAAACGTCATGTACATTTTTAAGGGTTTTTAATGGTAATAAACATTTTTTTACATTAAGCAAAGATTTTTTGCATTGTACACACTTTTTTTTTAAATTATGTCAAACACTTTTTTGAACATGTGAACAATTTTATAAATGTAAAGTTAATTTTTTATTTAATGTATGAATTTTTTTTTTGAATTTAGCGAACATTTTTTTATTGTATAAACATTTTTTAAAATGTCACATACATTCTCTAAAACACGTGAAATTTTTTAGATGTCACAAGCATTTTCTATAGACATGATTAACATTTTCCTGTACACGTTTAGCATTTTTAAAATGCATGATTAACATTTTTGCAAATTTATGTAAAGTGCATTTTGTAATATGTATATTTAGATTATATTATTTCTAAATATAAAAATAGTAAAGAAATAAAAAATGATACAAAAATGTGAAGAAAAAATAAACTAAAATATATATTATATTTAAACGGAGTCAAAAGATTTGGCTCATCCATTAAATAAGGAGAGTAGAGTTTATTTGTGTTACAACACACCCCAAGAATACAAAACAGATTACCCTCCCGATACAATCGATTTCAACTTTTTTGCGCCAGCTGTTATCTAGTGAGCCAACTCCACTTTGATGATGTTTAGACGAATCAATGACAGTGCATTTCTTGCACCCCAAACAACCCAAGAGGTTAACATTACAAGTGATGCCATTGTGCTTTGTATGTTGCAATCGGTAAGGCCGATTCACCACTCCTTGGTGAAGTGTCTCAAGGGCTAGGAAGATGTATCTACGCAGTCAAGTTGCAACCAGGCCTTGAGCATGCCCTAGAATCTAGCTGTGAACCGGCACTTGAAGAGTAGGTGGTCAACGGTTTCATTCTCTCGCTTGCAAAGGGGGGCAAAGACCACAATTTGACCATCCTCTCTTGGCTAACCTATCTGTTGTCCAAATCCGGATGGCCGGTCAAATGAAGAATTTGACTTTCGGTAGAGGCCAAGCCTTGCATATCATGTGTTCCATCGGTGAGCGGATCAGGTCGAGGAATAGGCGGACTCCGCTTAGTAGAGGCTATTTGATGCGGAGCATCCTACAGACATCACCATGTCAAGAGTCCATTTGGCAAGTGACACATGCGATATCTACTTCACATACATAAAGGTGAATCATCTCCTTTTACATGTGTTCACTTGACCCCTTCGAGGATGGTATACAACTTGACACTCCTCTCTTGTGCATGCATAGGTATTGTTGGAGCTTTGTGGACAATGAGGAGGGGTGCAAGCACCAAGCTACGACTACACCATTCGCGAGGAAAGCTTGGAAGTGGAGAAGCAAGAGGACGAAGCTGCAGCAAACTAGAGCCACTGGACGTCTGACGTGACCACTCTCAGCCGACCAGAAGGCCAGCAACTAATGTGCTCTATAGCGGTCGGACGTCCGACAATTCCCAGCGTCCGGACATCCGAGCTCCACCAGAAATCTGGCAACACCTGTCTAGAAGCAAACTGACAAAAGATCGACGCACAGCGGATGTTCGGACCCTCCCGAGTCACCGGACGTCCAACATCCACCAGAAATCTGGTGCCACTTCACCCAGAAGAATTAGCGGGCATCCGGTGCCCACCGGACATCCGGTCCCTGGGGAGTCACCCAGACATCTGGTACCCATCAGATGACTGGTAACTGCATGTGTGCAAAGTCGGGCCCGAGGTCATGTATCCCTCTCCCGCTTACCACTCTGTTGCTTGTACAATATATACTTGCACCCCTCATCATTTCTGGGGATAGCTGAGATTAGTACTGAACTAGAGCTTAGCTCATGTATCTCCCCTTGTGGGACTCCTCTTCAGAGAGAAGATTCCATTGGAGAAGATCCTGGTGGATTCAAGGCCCCATATGGAAGATCCATCTATGGATGCAAGCCCTCCTTGTCCTAGGACTTGGGGAAGAACGCTATTTTTTTCTATCTCACTCTTCGGATGATTTGGATCATGGATCTATCTACGTGTATCTTTATTTGCATATATGTGTGCTGATTTGGGTTTCCCATCACGATTCCCCTCATGTTTCCCCTCGTTTTCTTCATGTTCTTCCTTGAATCCACCTCCAAGTGATGAAGATCGGGCCACCATAGGGTTTTCCCTACATCACTGTTGGGAAAAGTTGCATGGAAAACAAAAAAATTCTACGCACAGGCAATGATTTATCCATGGAGATGCATAGAAACGAGGGGCACTACAAAAAAAAGACACATCCGTGACATTTTGGGCCGAACGAAAAAAATTATGTCATACATATGACACTTCTATGACGATAATTATGACAAAACCCGGTATCATCGTAGATGTGGTGGGATCCTACTTCTGTGACAAAAAATCATGACAGAAAATGGGCTTTTCGTCCTGGGCGGGCCGGAGATGTAGCTGCATGACATTCTTTGGGCCGTCCATGACGGAAAAACCCGTGGTAGAAGCGAGGGCGAGGAAAATTTCGGGGAGTTCCCGATTCACGGTGGGAGGTCGGGGCCAAGCGATGCGCGTTTCTCGTACTGCGTCTGGCGTGTGTGCGGCGTTGGCTCTAATCGAACCCGAGTGAGGCGTTGGGCTCTAATCGAACCCGGCGATTACTTTGCGAGCTACGCGTTCTTGAACTGGCGATCGATCGATGGTCATTAATCAACCCGATCGGCGATTCGCTTCGCCATCTGCTGCTAATCAAGCCGATCGATGCTGCCTCTGGGATGAGCAGTGGCGTTGCGGGGGGTTGGATGAGCGATTGAGTGGTGGCGTTGCCTCTGGATGAACAGGACCCGTGGTGTGGTGGAGGGCTGGATGAACAATAGGCGGCGGAGGGTGCCCGTGGAGGGTGGTTGAACAGGACCCGTGGTGTGGAGGGCTGGATGAGCGATGAGCGGTGGAGGGGTGCCCGTGGAGGGTGGTTGAATAGGACCCTATGGTGTGGAGGGCTGGATGCACGGTGAAGCGGTGGAGGGTGGTTGAGCGATGGCCGGTGGAGTAGCGCCGCGGTGGGGGCTGGATGAGCAGGGAGCCCGTGGAGGCTGGAGGAGGTCGGCGGTGGCCCGTGGAGGCTGGAGGAGGTCGATGGTGGAGATGAACAGTATCTCGTGGAGTCCCGTTTTGCGATGCGCCACACCCCTCAATTCAACAGGACCCCGTTTGATTGTAGGGAGGTCCGTTTAAATGCATTTTTTGATCGCCACACCCCTCCCGATCAACATGACCCCCGTTTCGACCGTAGGAGGTCCATTTCGTCCGTTTTGCGGTACGCCACACCCTTCCGGATCAACAGGACCCCCGTTTCGACCATAGGAGGTCCGTTTCGTCCGTTTTGCGGTACCCCAGACCCCTCCCGATGAACAGGATCCCGTTTCGAACGTGGCCGGTCGAACACAAGGCCATTTCCTCCGTTCTATGGTTCGCCAGGCCTCGTTTCCATTGCCTGTTCCGTCCAAGCCCTCCCGTTGAACACGACCACACATTCCGTTCCGACCCAGCCGGTTGGCTCCCACGCGTTCTGTTGCCTCCCGATGAACACGACGCATTCTGTTGCCTCCCCATGAACACGAGCATTCCGTTGCCTCCCCATGAACACGACACACTTTGTTGCCTCCCCATGAACACGACGATGACGATGTTTCTCCGTTTCGACCCAGCCATGTACACGAGCTCTGGCCGTACGTATGCGCTAGTAGGCGTTCGAGACCCCGCCCGTATGTACACATACGTTGCCGTATTTTCTTTCTTGCACCCTGGCCGCTGTACGTACGTGTACATGCTACGTGCGCGCCTCTACTACGACTGCGTCGCGCCTCTACTACGACACGTGCGGCGTCTCTACATCAACCGGTATATGCGTACACGTTCGCGACCAGAATGACAACGCTACGTGCGCTTCGATCAGGTGGGTCCCGGTATCGGGCACTTCCTTGCGTGCGAAGATGTAGCTGATGGGTCCCGGAAGTCGAGGCGAATCGTTTTTTTTTGCCGGACGCACTTCCTTGCGTGTGAAGGTGTAGCTGGTGGGTCCCAGCGGTCGGAGGAAAGGTTTTTTGCAAAATACGGTGGCCCGTCCGGTGGGTCCCCATTCGGTGGAGGAATAATTATTTTGCGCGTAATAAGAAGGCACTTCCTTGCTGCGGCCGTGGACCCAGCTATCAGCGTCTCCACGCACAGTACTCTTCCGATGGAAGCCGGTCGTTGACCACATTGACCACGCCGCGCCGAGAGCACCATGGCGGTGGACGACGGCGAGGCCTAGGAAGGGGACGACACGGAGGCAGGGAAGACTCGGAAGTTGTTTCCCACGCGGAGGAGTACGTTGTCACGAGGGTTTCTTGGTTAAATCGTCTGCCGCCGAGAGAATAACGATGGGTGTGGGTGAGTAGAGGATGGCTAGGCCAGCGATGGGAGTACGGGGTGGCGGTCAAGCCTGCGTGGCAACCTACAACCCGGCCTTGAGGAGGAGGGAAGCAGGCAGTCCGCCGGCGCTTGTTTGAGCGGCGGAGCAGAAGAGCAGAGATTGAAGAAGACGACGGCCGTTGGATGGACATCCAACGATCGGTGCTTGTCGTCAACCTTTTTTAGGACAGCCTCAAATCTGTGGAAAATAGCATACAGCCCATCTGCCATTATTTCTAATAATTTACAGCCAATTTGCTAATTCTTAAGGTTTTTTTGGAGCCCATATTCTTTTTGTTAGCATTACAGCCCATATTGTGGCCATGATTAAAAATTATACGAAATTTTGCATATTTCGGTGCGGTCCGAACTGTTTTTAATCCCGAAATTTCGACTCATATTCAAACTGATTTTAAAAATAAATGTACATCAATATAAAATGCAACAAATTCTCCACGCATAAAAATTAATGTAATTTAAAATCTTGAAATAAAAAAAGATATTTGGAACTAATTGTTGGTTTGATGTGTTTCAAAAATGTACAGCCCATTTCTCATTACTAATGGGCCATTTTCTCGGCCAGCCGAATGAAAGCCCTCCTTGTCTTGAAAGATTTGCAGCCCAACAGGCTTGACAAAGCGACTTACTTGGCAAATCACAAAAAAAAGGGTTGTGGTCGTGGACCCAGCTGTCAGCCTCTCCACGTACAATACTCTTCCGATGGAAGTCGTTCCTTGACCACGTTGACCACACCGCGCGGAGAGCACCACGGCGGTGGACGACGGTGAGGCCTAGGAAGGGGACGACGCGGAGCCGGGGAAGACGCGGTAGTGGAAGCCCGGCGGAAAGAATCTGAGGCTCACTTGGTTCGGCTGCGGTGTGAGGCTGCCGTCGCCCATGAGGCTGGCCAGCCGGTGGGAATAGTAGAGGCGGTGAGGCCTCTGCGGTGCCTGGCCGCCACGGGAGGCAGGAGCATGCGGCACGACCGGCGCTGCTTTGGGCGGCTGGAGCAAGAAGACAAGAAGTTGAAGAAGCACTACGGTCGTTGGATGGACATCGTACTGTCACTGGAGCTAGAATCGTTCATATTGACTAAGTTGGCAAAGCCCTTCGTCCCCGTCAACTTAGTAGGCCCACAAATCAGCCTCCCACCAAGGTGGGTCCCAGCTAGCCGGGGGAGTATTCATTTTTTTGTGCGTAATAAGGAGGCACTTCCGCTGGGTCCGAGCTGACATCGGGGGGAATGTTTTTTCGTGAAATACGGTGGCCCGTCCGGTGGGTCGCAGCAGTCAGGGAGAAATGATTTTTTCGCAAAATACTGGTGGCCCGTCCGGTGGGTTCCTGCTGTCAGGTGGAGGAATAATTATTTTCCGCGTAATAAGGAGGCACTTCCTTGCGGCTGCCGTGGACCCAGCTGTCAGCCTCTCCACATACAGTACTCTTCCAATGGAAGTCGGTCGTTGACCACATTGACCACGCCGCACCGAGAGCACCACGGCGGTGGGCGGCGAGGCCTAGGAAGGGGACGACGGAGCCGGGCAAGACGCAGCGGTGGATGCCCACGCGGAGAGAATCTGGCGTTCACTGGTTCCATTGCGGTGTGAGGCTGCCGTCGCCGCATAATAACAGGGGTGTGGGTGAGTGGAGGGATGGCACGGCGATGGTGGGAGTAGTATGGGGCGGTGAGGCCTCCGCTGTAAAGCACCCGGCCACGGGAGGCAGGAAGCGAGCAAGACGACCGGCGCTTTGGGCGGCTGGAGCAAGAAGACCATAGGTTGAAGAAGCACTATGGCCGTTGGATGGACATCATACTGTCACTGGAGTATTGACTAGATTGACAAAGCCCTCCGTCCCCGTCAACTTAGTAGGCCCACAAGTCAGCCCAACAATATGGTGGGTCCCAGCTAGCAGGGGGTATTCATTTTTTTGAGCGTAATAAGGAGGCACTTCCTTGCGTGCGAAGATATAGCTGGTGGGTCCGACCTGTCAGCGGGGGGAACGTTTTTTTTCACGAAATACAGAGGCCCTTCCAGTGGGTCCTAGCTTTCAGGTGGAGGAATCATTATTTTGCGCGTAATGAGGAGGCATTTCTTTGCGTGCGGCCGTGGACCTAGCTATCAGCCTCTCCACGTACAGTCCACTTCCGATGGATGTCGTTCATTGATCACGTTGACCAGGCCGCGCCGAGAGCACCAGGGCGGTGGACGACGACGCGGCCTAGGAAGGGAACGACACGGAGCCAGGGAATACTCGGCAGTTGTTTCCCACGTGGAGGAGTACGAGGGTTTACTGGTTCGTCTGCCATCGCCGGAGAATAACAACATGTGTGGGTGAGTAGAGGGATGGCTAGGCCAGCGATGGGAGTACGGTGGGGCCGTGAGGCCTGCACGGCAGCATAGCCGGCCGCGGGAGGAGGGAAGCGAGCAGTCCGCGGCGCTTGTTTGGCCGGTGGAGCATGAAGAGCGAGATTGAAGAAACCTGACGGTAGTTGGATGGACATCCAACGATCCTTTGCTCTCGTGTGTTGACTAAGTTGACAGGGCGTTGCGTGTGCGTCAACCTTTTTTTATGAAAGCATACGCGTCAACCTGTAGTAGGCACACAAGTCAGCCTCAAATCTATGGAAAACAGCATACAGCCCATCTGCCATTATTTCTAATAATGTACAGCCTATTTGCTAATTCTTAAGAATTTTTTTGGAGCTCATCTTCTTTTTGTTAGCATTACACCCCATATTGTGGCCACGGTTAGAAAGTACGAAATTTTGCATATTTCGGTGCGATCAACTGTTTTTAATCAGAAATATCGATTCACATTCAAACTATTTTGAAAAATAATTTATATAAATATAAAATCCAAATAATTGTCCACGCATAAAAATCAATGGAATTTAAGATCTTGTAATGAAAAAAATTGAAACTAATTTCCGGTGTGATGTGTTTTAAAATGTACAACCCATTTACGGGCAAACTGAATGAAACTCTCCTCGTCTTGAAATATTTGCAGCCAAATTGGCCGATAAAGCAAGTAGGCCTTGTTTGGGTATTTCTTTTAAAAAATAGAACTGGGCTAGCCATTTTCAGCAAGAAAAAAAACACAACTGGGCTCATGATGTGGTAAACATAAATAAAACCACAGCTAGACGGGCCACTGACCCCCTTAGCCCTTTGTTACCCTGATCCATCTCTAAAACCAGTATAAATAACAACCGCTTGTTCCTCAAAAAAAAGCAGCGACTTGTCGGGTCCACAGTGTCAGCCGCTCGTAGTGTAATTCTCTCGTTTACTGCCTACGTTGACAATGGCGTGAGCCGTAGATGTCCAACCATTAGGAGGAACCATATTTTGGGCTTGTACTATAGAGGCACTTGCTTGCGTACTGCCATGATGCTGGTGGGTCCCTACTGTCATCCTCTCCACGGACAGACATCTCCTTGTTCCTCTCGGTTGTTGACGACGTTGACAACGCAAGAGAAGCGGCGCAGCGCCTGCAGCGTCTGAACCAAGGCCGCAAAGGCGGAGAGGGCAACAATGAGGCCTCGGACGGAACAAACAGAGCCGTTGAAGATCGCCGGTCGATCGCGGCGGAGAATCTGAGGTTGGTGGTTGGGCGGAGTGCGTGTTGGGGCTGGCGTCGCGGAGAATAACAGGGCGTGTGGGGAATAGAGGAGGGACTGGCCAATGTTGGAGAATGCGTCACGATAGAGGCGGCGGGCGCAGCCCGACCATGGGAGGCGGGGCGGCGGAGCCGACGGGTGGTTTGGTTTGGTAATTTGGAGGAAGAAGAAGACAAGAGATAGAAGATACCACGACAGATGTTGGATGTCAATCCAACGGCTGGTAAGCGAAATCGTTCGTTGACTGGCTAGTAAGTCGACACCACCTTGAATAGGCTATTTCCTCGCGGGTCCCAAATGTCAGAATCCAAATCTGTCACGGTCATGCAGCCTTTCCTATGAAAATTTACAACCCATTTGATGTGCTAGTTCGAAATAATTTTGTAGGTGCTGGTGGGGGCTAAGCACTTGGCTTCTGTAATGCACAGTGAGCTCAAGCAGCCAGCGAGAGTGATGTTATTTCCCTTGGTTGGGATTTATTACAATATTTCACTCTAAATTAAAAGAATGGCAAGCCATTTGCCTTGTTTCAAAGAAAATATGGCAGTCACAGCCGAGTTGAAAAGGGCAGGAACATCTAACTCCAGCTTACAAAAGCATGAGGGTTAATTGTTCATCAGGTTTACAAAAAAAAACAGATTGAAAATGGCAACAACATCTAACTCCAGTATTTGTTTTCGGCAGTCACGATCAAATGGATCTGTCGAGGTCCATAGAATGAACATCTGGGTCGTAAAATTTCTTGGATTATGACCACAATATGTTGTAAATAGAAGCCCGACACGTTCGTAAGCTCTTTTGCCCACTGAAACTCCTTTTTTGCTATTCGACATACCCATCCGTCAAAACCATGTCATGCTGATAAACTTAAGCACGATGGACAATAGTAACCTCGCATTCAGCGGGAAGAATGTGACAAATCTTGTGTTTGCACGGTTGGCTACATATCGTTCTAAGCGTTATTGTCTTCAATCGAATCTCATGAGAAGTGAGAAAATCCCGATGCTTACGAATCCACCGATTGGTTATAACTTTCTTACCCGCCCTGTTGCCTAAATAGATATGAAGATTGAAAACAATTAAGGTCTAAAAGAAGAGTGTCGAAAGAGCAACAGCTGAACGGTTAATTCTAGTACACTATATGTGGGCTTCCAATGTGCGTGAAATTATCACCTTTATATACAACTTCTCCTGACATGGAAAGCATTGCAGCAAGCCAATAATCTTGTTCAGATCAAAACTATTCATTTGGATATATAAGATCTTGACAGAATCCAGCACCATTGATAGGCCATCCATGGAGAAACTCTTCATTGAGCATAGAACATAATATTAGTACAAAATGTGTACTCCAAGATGATATATAAATTATGCGCAGAAATTTAAAATGCAGCTTATGGTTACAAGTGTAGATGATAATATAAAGTACGAAGAACTGTGGAGCCAAACACCATATTGAAATGAGCACGGAGATCATGTATTACACCCAATGTCTCCGGTTTAGGCACAGAGAGGGCGGTTATTTGCAGCGGTGAATAACTAGAATCAAGGATCAACCTTTGAAGTGAAGGGGCATCTTGGATAATGAGCTGCCTTCCGTCGAAAGAAATTCCAATTCTTACAAGGTTAGGCGACTTTATTTGGAGATAACCAATTCTAAGCTGTGAAAACAAGCACCAAGAACTCCGGTAGCAGGGCAAGCTGGAGTGGATGATCTTGTGCAATGAGGCCTCCGATATCTGAACCCGCACAAGTGAAAGTTTCTTGAGAAATGGGAGTCGAAGGTTTAGTACCAGTTATGCGGTAGGTAGCACTTCTTGCAAAGATGGCGGTGTGGAGAGAGGACGAAAACCCTTGAGATGGACATCGGTCTTTGAGGCACAAGTTCATGGCGTTAGGTATGTGGTATGTGATTTCCAAGGGAATAGTAGAACTCAAGCAGCTGTAGTTACGTGAATTGAGGATTTCAGCAGGCGTCCACCATGCAGGGCATGGTATGCTTGCTCAGGTAGCATAACGGGATGCAGAGGCTTTGAACGGAGCCCTGGTGGGAGGAGATGATGGCTCTGGGGATTTCAAAATCATTGAAGAGAGATAGGTGACGACAGTCGAGATTAAGGGGCATGGCGCGCCATAGAGGGCGCCACCGAATTGAGAGGATTTGGGTGCGGCAGCAATCCTTGGTGGGGAGAAGCGAGATGATCTCCCCAGGGCGGCGTCCGGGAGATCGCTGATCACGGTCCACCCAAGATTCTCTGAGTTCTGGGATCCGGTGGGGGCGGTCGCCGCTTCTCCCAGCTGCCGGGTGCGGGATCTACAACAGCATCGGCTCTTTGGCGGGCGCCTCATCTTCTTGGCGCTGGGGTCAGCCGACTCCATTTTCCTCGAGGGCGTCGCGTCGCGCTCACGTATTTGAGCAGAGTAATGAATGATGAGCCTAGTTGTAGTGCGAGCGAAGAAGAAGGGGAGCTGGGGGTTTTCTGTAGGAGTGAGGAAGAAGGGGAGCTAGGGTTTTCTGCAGGAGTGAGGTGAGAAATTTGGGGGTATGAGTGGAGCGAGCTGACGTGAGGTGGGTGGGAGCGAGGAGGAAGAAGAGCACCCAGGTTTTTTGGGGGGGGGGGCTGTGTGTCTTTGGGTGTGGGTGGCGCCTCTCATTCGGTAAATATATGGGCTTTTGAATTGATTTTACTATTTACTAGTGTGGATGGGCTGTTTTGTCTTGGGCCCGGAGAAACAATTACTACTAGTACAATGGAGACACTCTACTGACTACCGGAAAAACAATTACTACTAGTACGGTGGAGACACTCTACGCTTACGGCTCCTCCTAGGTCATTGAAACGTCTCCCTCTCTTGAATGTCGTTATACTTTTGTTCACCGACATGCGGGCCATGCAACGCTGTGGCCCAAATGCCATCCACCAAATTAGAAAGGCGTGTATGCAGCGGAGAAGTCACCCGATCGTGGCCGGCGATGCTGAGCCGTCGTGTCACAAAACCCCACCTCCCCGCAGTCTAAGTTTGATGGACGAAGAAACCATCATTTCACTCTTTGCCGAATCCCCTTCTCCCTCACCGTCTTCAAGAAAGGCAACACTCGCATCTGCCACTGTTCTTTTCTCCGAACGAAGGGAAGGTAAGCGGATCCGTGATGTTGGTATATTTTTTCAGAGAAAAAAAAGAACTTTTGCAAAGCAGTAACCGATCCCCACTCTCTTTTTTGTTTCATTGTCATTGCGATTGTGTTTTCCTTTCAGTGGTCTCCTAGTATTCGTCAGTTTCATGATGGACCAAGGAGAGCCAAGCAAAGATCTACCGATATTGGAGAAGACGCGGGAGGCTGATCCCGACGAGACAAAGAGCTCCAAGAAGATGGAGGCAACCACCGAGGCGACCCTAGATACGCTCACGCCACTACTGAGATGGTCAACGCCCCATTTGAGGTTACAGCCCACGTGGCACTGCAGAAGCAGTCCCCCCCCCCCCCCGCTGAGCTGCCCAAGGTGATTTCCTTCTTTGCCGATCTCGATTGTGGTTTTTCATCTAAGTATGTGGTGATTTTTTAGAAAAGGAAGTATGTGGTGATTAATAATGCAAAATTTTATTAGCTTAAATGCCATGCTATACATAGTGGTTTAAATAACTTGTGTTTCTTATCTTGAAAAGTAATTCAGAATTTGTTTACATTTCAATTTGAGCCACGATCTTGAGACAAGGATTGTGTGGTTGTACATGTCACTTTCGCTATGAGGCGGACGACCTGAATATACGCCTTTGGGAAAACAGAGTTCTTAGGCTGTTGGATCCTGGAAGCCATTTGCGGTTATACCAATGAAGAGTTGTATTCCAGCCTCACTTGTTGTCGAGCGTGTTGTCCAGGTGTCTTTGAAGCACAAGAAGTTCAAAGCTACTCCTTCGTTTGTGAGGAATACTGTTCCTGTCAAGCTTACGCAGGAAGATGACGTCGCATGCCTCCACAAACAAGTTTATCAGTGGCAAGGCCACAAGGTTGTCTTCATGAAGGTTCATAGGATTGAGCTGCTGCTAGGGGTAACTATTAAACACTAGCTGGGGCAACTATTTCATGAAGGTTGTCCTCGATGATGTTCATGGCAAGGTCCGTCTTGTGTCCATCCCAAATTAGATCGAGGCATGAAATAGTTGCCCCAGCTAGTGTTTAATAGTAGTTTGGATTGTGTCTAATTATCCGAACCTTGCCTATTATCGAGCCCTCTGGGGCTAGTACTCTGTTTGAATCCGTCTATGGGAACTGCTGCTACTTTTGTGTGCCCGTGAATCATGTGAGAACCATCGTAATTGTTGCCGAAACAGATGCGTCCTCACTAGTTTTTTCATGAATATGGCATGGTAAGACATAAGTTGTCACGGTTTATCATACTGGCAGTGTGTTTTGATGAAATAGAGCACTCATTCGAGAACCGTGCGTAGCGTATACATAAGTACTTGTAAACATTGTTGGTGCTACCCCACTTGTAAGCGATTGTGCAAAACACAACACATTGGCTCAGCTAAGCTTCAACACTAGGCTATCGACCAGCTAACAATCAACAATCTGCATGCGGCATATAAGCAACTATGTATCTTGTTACGATTGGTTCATGCGATTAATTGAGGCCACGATGTAATAAATTCCAAGCGTTCTACGCTAGTCCAGCGCTCATGTGGAACACTCACATTAAACTCATCTTCATAAAAAACTTGAAAAGCATAAGTTAAGCAATTTTATACATCTCAATGATTCATAGAACATAACAAAGATATACTAGTTCACAACAAAAGACAAAGTTGTGAGAAGGTTTACAAATCAGGAAAAAACAAGCAAGGATTCTCTGAACAGCGGGCCTCCGGCGAGCTTAAATTTCACGGAGTTCACTCTGGTTTTCTTGTTGCCACCATCCGGGGTTAGGTTATCTCATTACAGAATAAACAATTATAATTGTGGTCTCAACAGTAATGCTGAACTGAAACATGCGATTATCTTGACCAGCTGAAATGCTTGTGCATTCCACTAAATTTAAGCACCGCTATTTGCGAAATAAGCAGACCACAATGCCTCTTGTCCAGCGCTTTTGTCCAAAAACCGCCCGTGCGGCCGTGCCGGCTAGTCCTCGGTCCATGGATGAGGCGGTAGAAAGTGCATTCCGAACTAGGATGCGATTGTTTTTTTGCTCGTCCACCTTTGCAATCGTGAAGTAAAACATATGAATCAACTTCTTTTATCTGCGTTGGTCATTCTACCTTAGTTACTACCAATGTAGGGATACCTTGAGGGCGGGAGGTTAGGCGGCGGCAGCGAGGATAGCCATCTCATTTTTTGCAGTTGTACTAAAAGCTGAGGTGTGTGGTTTTGATTGCGCGGATAGAAATGATATGGAGACGGACATCCTGAAGCGATATGGAGCAGACATCCCTGTTTGCATAAATCTGAAATACGGTTATTTAAACAGTGACAGATATTACTAGTTTCCCCCGTTTCCTCTTAGAACCAAGTCCTAGATTCACGCTACAGCTTTCCCACTTTCTTCCCTGTTTGAACCAACGCTTTGAGTCGAATATATGAACTAGCTTTACTTCTAATAATAGTAGAAGTCTAGGTGGCTTTGGAACAACGGACGGAAGTAGAAAAGGATCCACACGAAGGGAGCTGGGGCAGTAGAGCAAGGCGGGTTTCGAAGGAATATATACTGAGGGTTAAATCGGCTTGTGGCAAAGACAGCGTCGGGAGGCCGCATCTTAGCCTGTCTGGCGAGGGAGGAAGAAGGGTCGGAGGCCCTCCGAGCCGGCGCTCTCTCGGAGAAGCAGCCTGACGCCCGATCGGGGCCTTGGGCAGCCATTGGTCTCCTCCCTCGCCGCCCGCCGACAGCGTGAGCGATGCACCTACACCCCTGCCCGGTCAAGGTTGTCCGGCGGATTTGTGACCAGCCGTGAGCTGAGAGAGAGTGTGGCCACCTATGTGTTGCTTAGATCTGGAGAGCATGAGAGAGTGAACGAGAGGAACCCTAGTAAAGCAAGCGCTAAGGCTCCTGCTTTTATATATAATGGAGTGATTTTGTTGTACCAGCTTCAAAAAAATGCGCTCCTACGTGTACCCGTGAGTGGGTGTGAGAGAACTAGTGCGTGCGTGCACCGCTTCTCTTCGTGAGAGTACAATATACTATGACCAAAGAACGTTCGCGGCAAGAGTAATAGTATAAGTGTGTGACGTGTGAGCTAAAGTAAAATGTCTTGGCGCCGTCTTTTGTTTTTAGAAGTTACGAGGGTAGGGTGTGAGGAGCACATATGTGCGTGGCGTCTACCTGCATATAGGCGGTGGGTGTGGCGTGCGAGTCTGCGAGAGGACTCGGGAGAGTCGTGACTTCGTGAGGTGCGTGTGCGTGAGAGAGAGACGCGTATCAATGCAATGCATGTGTCCATAAATCATTATCCGACAAGCGTTTGCCACAAGCCTTTTTCACGGCCGAGCGCCGTAAGAACCGTTAGATCGGCATCCGGCGATGTCGGTTTGCCATGTCATTTAACGTAACAACCACTCCTCCTACACACAAATCTTCCACGTGAGTGTTAGCAAGCTGCCGTATGCTCCCTCCGTTTGAAATGCACGGTGCATATAGCTTTCTTGAAAATTCAAACCTTGCAAACTTTTACCGAGGTTTTCGTGTACCAAATTGCACATGTAGAATACCATGTATATATCATTTCATTCATCTTGAGAGGTAACTATAAAGATGGGTGGGGAGTCTACAAAGAAAGACCATCGTATCACCGCAGCAATTTCAAGCATCCTTTAGTGTCGAGGAATATCATAGGAACTCTATATGATATGATTTTATAGGATTTTTCCTTTAGAGCCAATTGGTTCATAGGAATAGATTCATATACTCCACATTTCAAAGGAAATAAACATGATATCATTTCTATAGCTTTAGAGCCACCTGGTTCATATGAATGGATTCCTATACTCCCTTAATTTCAAAGGAAAATAAAAATTAGCGTATATTCAATAGAAAAGTTCCTATGATATGAACCAAATTGCATCTCTTTTCTAATCCCTCCTCATAGGAATTGAGATACATTTCATCTCTAGATTCAATTGAAAAGTTCCTATGATGTGAACCAAATGACATCTCTTTTCCAATCCCTGCTCATAGGAATTGAGATGCTCCACGTCATCTCTTTACCTACAACTTCCATGTATACATCTTCTATTCCTAAATAGATAGTACAACCCACTAGTAGCTTTTTTCCAAAACATGCAACTATGGCACAAGAACAATATAGTGTGCCAATAACTTTGAAAGATGATCGCTGGATGAAACTAACCCAACAGTGCAGAGATAGGCAAATCCGAGCACTACTAGCCGTTGGATATAATCAACATTCCACCAGATCTGCCACATGTACAATTTAGAAGACTCCATGGTTGAACTTAAGCATAATGCACAAACCTCAAAACACAAGCACTTCTCCTTTGTTCTAGAATCTTACGTATCATAATTGATTATTTTTCTAAATGAATTGCCACTATTTGTTTTTACTTTATGATTTACAATGCACAACCCCATGAATCTTAACATTTTTATAAAACTAATTGATTTTGAATGAGTAAACGAACATCTACATCATGCATATATGACTCAAAGCTTTACATGCTATAGTGTGTATTTATTCATAATTTGGTTTCGAAATCTCATGCGTTCAATACATGTGTACCTTACTAGTTTTGAGTAGAGTAGCAAATTTCACGCGTACAGGTATATCAAAATGCAGGGCCCATGCATCATTGCCTTTCGGTCGAACCTACGTCCACAATTTTTTGTACGTACTATATCTCCACTGGTCCCCGAACCCAAAATGCTGCCTCGTTCCCGTAAAACCAAGCAGCCCACACATATTTAAGGCATTGACTCGAACCCGTTTACTATGACGTGTCCCCACACACCGTAGTACTCCTACAAACCCTACCGTCGCACTCATCATCGGTTTTCTTCAAGAGGACGTGGGAGAAGCTGATTTGTAGTGGAGGCGCTTTCAAAAAAGGATGCATGGTGGAGACCCCTACCCTAGGGTGCCCTAGGTAGCTGCCGCACGCATCATTGTTTTCTCTTTTCTTTATGCTCTTGCGCCCTAGAGTGAAATGATGGTTGCTTCATCTGTCCAGCTTAATGCGGGAAAGGTGGGGCTTTGTAATTTGACCCCTCATTGCTCATTTTCTACTACTGCGGCGCTACGACCGGGGTGCCTCCAATTCCAACCGCTGCTCCGAACGGTAATTTGGTGCATCGCACGTGGAACAAGACGGTGGATGAGCCACATGTCGGCCAAAGGGGTCATGTTAAGTGTGTCGCCATTTCGTGTGCGGACTGACCCTACTTGAGTTGCTACGCCAACACGACAGGAGCAGCCTACCACTTGGTTTTGCTACTTGGTGAATCCCGACTATATTGATCTAAAAATATACGTGCTGAACTACCCTCTCCGTCTCGGTTTTTTTATTTTTAGGCGTCTCGGTTTATAGGGCCTGCACGTAGTTCTAGGTCATCCATTTGACAAACTAAATATGAGTTACTATGTCACAAAAAGTATAATTGGATTCTTAAGCAGATGTAGTTGTATTTAAAAGTCGAGGGTGGGGCTTTTCTGCTTGTGTAGGCGGGCGATTCCGCCTAGTCGGTTCGGCAGAGACGCGAGAAAGGCGAGGGAGTAGGCTCTTTGCAAAGCGTAGGGCTATGTGATTTGTGACAGAGTTCTTCTTTGGACAGGTGGGGCCCGTGATTTGACTTGCCATTATCATTTTAAGCTGCAGGCGCTATGACCGGCGTGAGTCTCCCTATTCTGACCACCTCCATACAGGTGCCTCTCCCAATGCTCCATCATGTAGTAGAGGCTGGCTCTTGCCACGAGCCCACTTCTCCACTTTTCCTTGCCTCGCTTTCCTCCACATATGCAAAATGCCATGTAAAGCGCACTATTGTACTTACTTTTACTTGCTCCTCTGGTGCTTAAGCTTGCCACATAGGCATAAAGTCGATGTGGCAAGTTAATCAGAAAGAGAGAGACTAGTTTGGTGACCCAAGGAAGAAAGCGGTGCTAAGCGCGTGTACCTAGGTGAAAAGTCAATGTTGAGTCTATAGCTAATTAAATGAAGCAAACTTAGCAACACCATTTCATTGGAAGAGGTCACTCCTTGGCAAATGCAATAAATACTAGTACTCCTGTGTCCCATAATATAAGAACGTTTTTGGCACTACACTAGTGTCAAAAGCGTTCTTATTATGGGATGGAAAATCTGAAAAAGATAGAGAGAAGTAAAAAATATGAATACACTTATAGCCAACCTTATAGCCAAAACCTTGTTGTAGTATGAGTGACTAAGTGATGACTATGTATGACATGCCAACATCGGATAGCCCTAACGCACCGTGTTAAATCTCCAAGGCGCGACCGCCTGACGGCAGCGACGGTCGTGGTAGGCGCGACCACGATACGGGCTGCTCGCAGCCCTTGGATCTGAGATCAAACGGTCGCATGCTAAGTTGCCGAAAATTTGTTGAATAACCCTCCAGGATAGGATATTCATCCATAGGTCTAGAATCACGCCATGCAACCGTTCGATCTCAGAACCAAGGGCTCTCGGAAACCCGTATCATGGGAGAATGGAAAGCCACTACCCTGCCGTTCGCATCTTTGGCGTTAAGCTCCTACTCGTCCCCACACGTCCTTCAATACTACGGCGGTTTGCTCCTAGTCATCCCGTCCATTCACATTACGGCAAAAGTTCCACTAATCCTAACCCTCCTCCCAAATCCATGGCGTCCCAAATCTCCACAATCGGCGGTGAGTACAAGGTTAGAACCATCACCAGCGATGAGTTCGACGTCATCTACACCCGTTCTTCATGACGGTGAAAGGATGCCTTTCTGCAGACGCATGTTCGAAAACTCGGATGATGAGTGGGTCGCTGGGCTAGATGTTGAGTACACCACAGTCTGGGGCGAGAAGGATCTAAAGGGCGAAGAGAGGAAGAAGCCGCCGTGATCGAGGTTTGCATACATAACGTTTGCTTGGTCTACCACATATGCCATGCCGACGCGTTGAGTGCCGAGGATTTTAAGAACTTCCTCAAGGACAAAAGCAGTGAAATTCGTTCTTGTAGACTTTAAGAACGACGAAGAAGTCACAGGTCGGATCGGCCTCGTTGTAGGCAACCCTTCGACCTCCGGAAGAATCGGTTGGTGCCCTCTCGTCAGCCTTCAATGCTGACCTGGCAGGAAACCATGGTTCATCCTTCGTGCAGTAATGGAGAAACATCATTACACGTTTCATCGTCATGCATGGCAGCGGAATGTACTAGATATAGACCACATCCACTATGCTGCAATGGATGGCTACCTTTGTTTCAATATCTACAAGGGTTGGATGAAGAGCAACAGCCAAGTGTGCGGTTCAAGCAAAGAAGTATCGACCAAGAGGAAGAGGGACAAGGACGAAGTCGAGGACGTGGACGAGAACTCCGAGTAAGGTGGCAGTGTCGTTGCTCAAGGTGGTTCTAAACTTCTAATGCAGTGTCTACCGGATTAGTTGCATAGTTTAATTTCAGGTGTGCTTAGTTGAATTTGAGGGGTGTGTTGTGCTGAGCCCCCAGCAGAACTATGTTATGTTTCTTATCGTCACTTTAACTCTTCAGTATGTACATACTACTAGGATTTCTTTAATAGAATTTAGAACCCCAATTAAGCACGTACTAGCTTTTTTAATAGTACTATATGCATAATTTGGCGACGAGCGCTCTCTATATGTACCACCTTTTTTTTTAATTTCAATTTTTGCTCCATGGCGCAATCCATCGATAGTACTACTGTACAAAAGTATACATTTTTTAAAAGGCTAGAGTACTGTTCATCACATATATAGCATTTAAATTCTCAACCTAGAACGACGTGCATGCCATGTAGTAAAGCGTCTGGAGGAAGTATAGTAAAAATGAGGTGATTTTACCAAGCGATCGGCGGGGACCATGGCACATCATGCGGTCCCATGTGTCATGATGTACCAAGGCGTCTGCGTGTCCCTCTTGAGGCGAAGCAATACTAGTACGTGGTTTGAGATGATGGCGAACGAAGTGTGAAATAATGGTTGCTTCGTCCGTGCGAGAAGGTGCTTGACATTGTGATTTGGCGTCTCATTGCTCATTACTACTCTTGGGCGATGCAGGGTGGGGTCGTCCCCCGCTGTTGTTACGCCTTTGTTATTTGGTGCTTGACACGTCGACCCGGTTGCTATATGTCCCACATGTCGTGACGAAGTACAGAATTCATGAAAGGGAGCATCGACGGAGGAGTATACTACAGAATTCATGAAAGGGAGCGACTTAGTTTTGGAAAAATTTGTTTTTACGGAGTATGTACCCACTAGGGTTTATAGGGTTCATCTAAAAAACATTCGTTTTTCCGTTTGATAAGTCTCAATTCTACTATACTAGTAGTAGTACCATTACATGTTGGATTTCGAGGTGCGTTAGATCACCCGGCATAGCGATGTCAAGAGGAAACTAACCAATGCATGTACAAGTTCATGGAAATTTAGTGGTCGTTCATGCATTCGTTCTAATTAATGCCTCGGTAAACATAACTTCTTGAGAAAAACGAGTGTACTAATTACTTGTGCAAACTACGAAATTAATTCGACCACTCACCGTCTACCTTGGTTGGAGAGATTTTGAAATTGAGCCATAAAGCTGGAAAGGAGGGAGTAGTAACTTTTGTCTCAATTACTATTTGTGGCCTTGTATAGATGCAAAATGTATTTTTTATAGTGGCCTTGTATAAGTAAATGGAGGGAGTACTAACCAAAAGTACGTAGTAGGGATGAGGAGTAAGCGGAGGGAGTAGTAAAATTTTCTCCTCGTCTTTGCGAGCCACCGTGCATGCATGGGCGAGGCGAGCATAAAGGCATACAGTAGTAGTAGTAGTAGTAGTACTATTACTCGTAAGCAAGCTTCACCTCATCCTGTGAGCCACTGCGCCTGTGGGCGGGGGAGACGGCGTACTAAGCAAGCTTCTCCTCGTTCTGCGAGTTGACGGGACACATCAAAAGTACTCCAGTGTATAGAGCCTTGCCTCTAAGGTAGGACCACATGGTTTGCCTCTTTTTTTAATTTAACATAACACGTTAAGTCACAATTTTTTTGTTCATCCGTGGTAGACGATCCTCCCTCCACCAAGTGGACAACCAGTACACGTGCCAAATTACCACGTGGGCTGCCTTTTTCATACAGAAATGAGCTCCATCGTGTACCCGCGCGGGTGTGGTTGGGAAAGAGTCGGGAGTACGTGCGCCATGCGTGCACCTCTTCTCTTCGTGCACGTCCCCCACCCACGTAGGTGAGTACAAACCTAGACATAATGCATCGTCCATCCCCATGCCTCCGCCCAGTCCGACCACCAATCACCACCACGCCCCACTCCTCCTCACCTTATCTCTCATCTTTCTCCCTCCATTTTTATATACAAGGGGCCACTATCAAAATTACAATTTGCAGATATACAAGGCCACTAACACTAATCGATGCAATATTAATGGTGTTTGCCTCGTGGTACTAGCAAAGGAGGACATTTATCCCTTGCATGCATGCGAGAGTTTGTAAAAAAATGCATCTTGATGTTTCGTGCAATGCACGGGCATCTTGCTAGTCCATGAAAACAACACATGGAAAAATTCCACGGCGAACGAGGGATTTGAATCTGTTGGGAGGGCTGTTTTGGATCTTGCCGGGGTAGCCAAAATATTGGCGACCCTTTTGTCCATCGATGCCTTTGCCACCGATGAACAAGGAATGGCTCAGGTGCTCATGCTGTCATGCATCCTCCAGCGTGCACGTTGGAGACGAGCTTGCACGAGCCGTGTTTTTTGTCCCACAACGCCGCCCGAGCACCCCGCAGACCGACCGGCGACCCGCAAATTACGCCATCCAACCGTAGCCGCACACATTATGATAGCAACTCAACCAACCGGACGAAATTTTTTTTTAGACAAACTGATATTTCATATAAACAACGACGGAAATCATATAAAATACCGGATTTTCATACAAACAAGACGGATTTCATTACATTCAAATGAACTACATGGTGCTAGTTCTGGACAGCACAAGTATATAATACCTGGCCTAAATGGTCGCGCGCCGATCGATTTGTGTTCCTCATGTCCGGCAACACGATCACCGGACTGCCGGGAGCCCCGGTATATGCTTCAAAGCACAAAGGGCCGGCTCGCTTCCCATGCCCAACTGATATCATTGGCTGGTGCCGAAGATGATGGTGGCCGGCACCGGTTCGAGTTCATCACCGGCCACTGCTTCGCCATGGCCGGCACCGGCTTGAGTTCATCATAACATTCCCCTTTTCTGTGGAGCCAATACGGGGTCGACGAAGGTCCTCGCATCAAAAGGATCTGGCAAGACACCTGCTGTGTACGCCGGCGTCGCCTCCGCGGTGGCCTTCATGGGACCCAAGCGGCAGCGGCCTCCCGTGTTCTACTTCTATTCGATGATGGCGGCGGACGCGGAGGCGCTGGCCACCGACTCGTCGCTCTCCGTGCACCCGGCTTCTGTCGGTGCTTGCATGGCGCAGCCTCCGGCATGGGAGTCTCGGCCCGCGAAGCAGGAGACGCAGTGCGAGGCGGCGGCGTGACGGCAGCAACGACGCCGTGCACCGCTCCTTGTCGAGATGGCACAGGCGGCGAGTTCTTTGAACAGCGCCCGGCTTGGGGAAACAAGCGGCTCCGTCGGGCAAGGGAGGGAGGTGGATCGGCCAGCTGCCTGGCTTCGTGATTCGGGCTACCCAGCCCGGCTTGGATCGCGGAATAACTACTCTTCGTAAGCCATTGTAAGAGTGGACAAAATGGTGGAGGAGATAGGGGAGCGATGAGGTGTGCGATTCTTGGCGGCGTTTGGCCTCATTTAAATAGGAGATTAAATAGGCGGCCAGACGGGAGGAGCTCGGCCGGCGTTGCATTAACGGCCCGGTCATGAACGGACGTGGGTCCAAAGTGGGTTTCTCGGCTTCCACAGGCGGGTTTCATGGAGGCGTTTGAATGCGGCGCAGGCGTGTTCAGCGGGCGTGCATGAGTGGCGCCCTCGACTACGACCTAGGACACCGCGCCGTTCTTCCAGCAGCGTGTAGGCTCTTTGGGTGCATGGCACGCATGTCGGTGACCAACGCAGGCAGCGCTGTGAGAACCTTTGGTGGGCCAGAGGCGGTCGAAGCGGGCATTATGATTGTTCATTGAGTGTGGCGTCATCTTTTAATGTAGATAAGCCTACTATGTTGATAGCCCGTTCGATGCGTTGTGATCCATAAAGACGCTGCAAACATCAATGTTACGCTTATCACGGATAAGATTGATTAATACCGTAACAATCCATGTCCTTAACAAAGGGTGCATGCGTATAGGTTGAGTGTGTGTCTTGCGTTGTGTGATGTGTGCATGCGGCGTGCGAGTGTTGCGTGCGTGCAAAGTGCGTTTCGGTGTTGCATGCATGGAGTGCGTGCGTGCGTGTGTTCGTGAGTGCATGTATGCGTGTCGGTGTTACGCGCCGGCATGCGTGCGTGTATGCGTGTCGATGTTGCTGCGCCTACATGCGTGCGTGCATGTATGCGTTCGAGGTGAGGCTACGTCGATCGACTGATTTTCATCTCTGGTCATTAGATTTTCCAGCCGTTGTATCTGAAATCAAGGGCCTCCGGTTTATCATCAAACTCCACCCCCACGAGCCGCCGACCACCACCGGCCGAACCGCCCGGCCCTGCCGCCCAGCGGCGGCGCGCCCTCCTAAAACCACTCCCCACTGCCGGTCCGCCGTCGCACAGCCATCCCTCTAGCCCCCGCCGAGCTTTTCTCGGGGATCCCCACCCGCCCAATGAATGCCCCCAACCGCGGTGGCCGCCAACCAGAGGTCTCACGACTTCGAATACCCACCGACCACTAATTTATTACCATTTACATCCCCTTCATATCTCTGTGGCTGACAGGTGGGCCCTATGGTAATGTCTTGTTGCTGAATGTGGTATTTGTTTGGTCGATTGATCGTGTTATCAACAAATTACGGAGCTGTATGGTGAGCGGTGACCGCATGATCACCCTAAAATGTACTCCTATTTTATTAACACAGTCTGACTCAAACTACCATTTCTTTCTTTCATATCTGGGCTGTGGGTGGGCCCCCACGATTCTGGCGCCCGATGGTGCAACACTAGTTGCGCCCGCGTGGAAACGTTGGTGGTCGATTGATTATGTCATCAACAAAATATGGAGTTATGCGGGTGAGCCGGTGACCGTATAATCATGATATGTATTTGTTTAACACGGTACAAGCGCAAGGGCTCATATATCTGGCAAGCACTCACCGCTATAAGCGCACCACGAACCCTACCCCTATGAGCACCTTCGAGAGAGTGGGCTAGCATATATGATCTTGAGATTTTACGAAGTCACCATAGGTGCCTCGTAGTCGAGTGGAACGTCTCCTCCCACTGAACGTACATCGGTGGATAATACTGAAATTAACACAAGATAAATGCGAGCACCGGGACTTTAACCTTGGTGGGCTCAAGAAACCACTGTCCTCTAACCATCCAACCACATGTTGGTTAGCACGACAAAATGTATGTGGTGACCGTGATGAGCTTATTAAAGTCCGGTGACCATATCGTGCTTTCGCTTCAAATACAATGACCGTAAGTGTCATCAACAAAATACTGAACGCATCAAATGCAAAGTCTGTCAGTGTCATCAACAAAATATCGAGACGTATCGTGAGCTAGATACCGTTGTACTATTATATATGCTTATTTTCTTAGTGGCCGATTGCGTGTGTGGTGTGGTGGGCACATCATTTCTGGTTGTGGTGGTCAACATGAAGACTCATGGGTCGGTTCCATCCTGCGCCACATATAGGTTTGACCGAGACGTGTTATACGAAGACCCATGTGGAGGACTCGGCGTACAACATGATGCTAACAGAGTCGCGGAGGACTCTATCCCCACTGGTGATAAGCCGACTATATATGATTTGTAACCCTAGGCCCTTAGTATGTTATACAAGCTTGGGGGCTAGTTCGTCGATAGTATACACACACGAACAATGCCTGGTATTCACGTGTACTTTGTACAAACCCCTATCACTAATATACGATGCAGAGTAGGCTCTTTCTTCAAGCGCAAGGGTCCGATCCGAACTAGGGTAAAACTTTGCCTCGTATTACCATCCAGCCTAACAGCCGAGGATATCCTACCGAATGATATGATGAAATCATATCTGCCAACTACTAAGAGAGAGGTGTGTGTCGGGGAGGGGCAATGTGTCTTGAGAGAGGCCTAAAGATAATGTGCGTCTTGGGAGACATGTAGGCACATATATGTGCGTATAGAGGCTAGTAGAGACCGTGCATGTGTATATATGCATGTGAGAGAAATAGTGTTTTCCAACTGAGATTAGTGAAAAGAGTGGTACATAGTAGTGAGAAAGAGAGAGAGAGAGAGAGAGAGAGAGAGAGAGAGAGAGAGAAACAGAGAGAGCATGTGCGAGAGACACCCCGACACCCAGAGAGAGATTGTGAGCATGTGTGAAATAGAAATGCTGATGCATATAAAGTATGTGCACTTATGCGTTAGATAGAGAGATATATAGCAGCGTTTGTGAGAGCAGGCGAGGCATAGTGCATCTCGTGTAAAAGCAGTTCTCGCATTAAATTAAAATATAAATGGCATTATTATTTTTGGATGAGATCATGAATTTTGCAAATTGCGTATGGACGAAAATCGGTCTATCGGACACCAATACTCTATTGAATTCTAGCATGTGCATGTGTTTATTTCATATTATCGATTCATAGAGTGAGGCGGTTTGAAATACGAGCAATGGATGCTTTTGCAATTCATATATAAACATTAATTAGTGCACTCCATGTTGTTAGTGTGAAGCACTTTATACATTTGTCACTTGCATGGATACATTCCAAATTGCTAGCTACGAAATAGAATACATGTCGAATTCAACATAAAGGGGTTTGAATATTGAATTCATAGGAAGTGCATTCATCTATTTGAACCGAGATAATGGCATTTGTAAATCAGATGTAAAGGGGCATCAATCTTTGTTGTGAGTTTGAACATGCTATATATATATATATTCATACGCATATCTAATTTTTTTTTGCAACCAAGGAGATTATATCTGGAACCATGCATGAACTGAGGTAAGTTGCATATTTTTAATATATACTCGTGTACAATGTATATTCAAATGTACCCCCTCCATTCCAAAATAATCATAGCTTTAGAATTTTCAAGAGTAAAGATTTGTGAAGTTTGACAAATCCTGAAAGTTCAATTCAAGAGAACCAGCGTTAATGTACGCTCCCAAATATTGAGCGAAGCGGCAAATAGGCCTCTGGTCACCCGAAACCCTTGTGAGACTAATGTTTTGGTGGTAGGAAATTCTTGTCACGACTCTGGCCCGTTTAGCCTATCAGCCCGATGTCCAAAGGTCTAAAGCAGGTAGGTTTGTAACTTCACCAAGGCATGAGTCTCAACCGCCTCAGAAGCATTCATACGCCGTGGTAGCGTACCCATCTTTCGGCGAAATCTATCCATACATTTGGGACACACGACATGACTCTCCTACCCCCAACCCGCAATATGTCCAAAATTTTAGATGGGGGCAAAGTTTGTAACTTTTCCCAAATTTCAAACAAGCGCGTCTCAAACTGAAACATTGTTCCCCCTTAGTTCCCCGCCTCCCTCCGTTTCCCCATTCATGCTCATTGGGCGCAAAAACGCCCTCTCCACCAGCCGTGAAACCCCAGCCTCCTCCGTCCTCCACCCGTGGCGGCCAATCCACCGTTGCCCTCCTCCATCACGCGGAGCCGATACCCGGCGTCGTCGTCCAGCGCATAACCGCATAGCCTGCGCCCTCAAGGACTTAGCGGTGAAGCCGCCGAGCTGCCTCCACGATCTTGACACACCGGCGTGCGCCCGTGCAGAACCACTCCGACCACGCTGTCACTGCACCTCACTGCTGCGGCTCCACTTTGCCATAACCGTCCACCGCATCGAAGCTGTTCCCTTCTGCCGTCGTTCGCCGCCTCGGATCTGCTTCCCCGCCGCCCGACAGACGGCCACCTTTCCCCACTCAACAACTTGACCATGGGTTCGTCCAAGGCTGCACCGTCCTCCACAACTTCTGGTTTCCGGCGAACAACAAGAAGATCGTCGGAAAAAGCAGAAGGAGGACACAACACTTGCCAGCAGAAGAGGTACTCCTCTTCCCTTATTAGATGCAAATCTTACATCTCCGCTCACATCGTATTCATCCCATGAAAGAAACTAGTTGGCGCTTCTTACGCATCTTCTTCGTGATACTAAATGCACAAGGTTTCCTCCCTTTTACCATTTCACCTTTGCTAGAGGTCGGTAGCCGCCTGGATTTCAATTCAGGGTCGATCAAACCGCAATTAAAATAAGCAGCACCGGCTTAGGCGCGGAGCACCTAGTCCGCATGTTCCCGGGAAGCGGCACATCGGTGTCTATCATAGGGGTGTGGGCGCGAGGCTGCTGCGCCCGATCTAGATGTCGGCGGGGCTTGAATGGATGGCAGGCGGTGCCAAGCCTGCAGCGGTGCGGTGAGGTCGAGGGGAGGGCGCAGGCAGGGGAGGAATACTGGGCCGATGGTCGCTGGCGTTTCGAGGAAGATCGTCAACACTGACTGGCTGGAGGTAGATGAAGGCGATCTGCCCATTCTTTGTACATCGGACGGTCTGAAAAAATGGGTGACCTATTTGCTTTCGGTCATTTGTTATTTTCATAGAATCCTTTAGTAATTTAGTGTGCCATGCATGTTGTAGAGCTATCATATGTCTCCCATCATTTTATTTCTCACCGACACTGCTATCTGCTACCTTTACCTTTGTACTAATTGTGCACACACTTCACCCATACTCACACTATTGTTTTTTTTATGCATGAGTATTTCAGACTCTGACGCAGTGTTGATGAATGCAGAAAAGAAAAGACAGAAGTCGCTCCAGTGTAATTTGAAGATAAGCACTAAGCATTTCAGCGGTCTAAAGGATGCAGTGTCGGCGATTGGAGCGATAAATGTAGCTCTGCAGTTGATGATCTCAATTGCCACACACAACCATCCCAGGTGCTTGCTTTAACTTCGTGCTATCAAATGTGCTTGCATGTTGCATATGGTGTCTAGCTCTTATTGCTTCCAATTTGGTTAAATTGCATCTGCTTACTTTACACATTATACCTTTAATAATGACATGCCTTCCTGTTTTTGATCCATACTACATATGTCTATTAACCATGTTCGTACATCAAACTAATGCTCTTTTGTATCCCTCGTCAATCACTTATGACGAGACAGTCCTCGGGTGGAGTTCTTGTGAGGCCATACTCGTTTAAAGAGTGCAATGTCATCCTCCCCACATGATTCTCAAGAAACAGCAAGGCTAAATGAATATAGTCAACATAGCTCTCTAGTTGATCACCGCAATTCCCCCACACCACCATCGCAGGTGCTTGCTCTTACTTGGTAGTGCGATATGTGGTTGCATGTTGCATATGGTGTCTCCCCACATGATTCTAGCTTACATCGATTCTAACAAGTTCAAGCACCTTGTGCTTAGTTTACACTTTATACATCATACATGTCAATATGCCACGCCGTCCTGTTTTTCATACATATTCCATCCTCCTATCTGTTGGGGAACGTAGTAATTTCAAAAAATTTCCTACGATCACGCAAGACCATGGTGATGGCATAGCGAGAGGGGAAATTAATAAAGTCCGCGTACCCTCGTAGAACCCGAAAGCGGAAGCGTTATAACAACGGTTGATGTGATGCGTAAATGCGTCTTCACGATCCGACCGATCCAAGCACCCGAGCGTCACGGCACCTCCGGAGTTACGCACCGTTCAGCTCGATGGCGATCCCGGACTCGATCCAGCAAAGTGTCGGGGATGAGTTCCGTCGGCCTGACGGCGTGATGGCGATGTTGATGCTCCACCGGCGCGGGGCTTCGCCTAAGCAACTGCTGACGATATGACTTCTCCGGGCGCAGGCTTCGCCTAAGCTCTCTGACGATATGACCGAAGTGGAATATGGTGGAAGGGGCACCGCTACGGCTAAGGAAAGATCCGTAGATCAACTTGTGTGTCATGGGGTGCCCCCTGCCCCGTATATAAAGGAGCAAGGAGGAGGTGGCCGGCCAAGGGAGGCGTCGTCTTCACGATCCAACCGATCAAGCACCGAGCGTCTGGCACCTCCGAGTTACGCACGTTCAGCTCGATGGCGATCCCCGACACTTTCTTTGGATCGGTCCGGGGATCATCATCGAGCTGAGCGTGTGCAGAACTCGGAGGTGCCATGCGTTCGTGCTTGAATCGGTCGAATCGTGAGCGTCATTTCCCATCAACAGCGTTGTTATAACGCTTCGCTTTCGGTCTCACAGTGCGTGGACGGACACTCTCCCCTCTCGTTGCTATGCCATCACCATGGTCTTGCGTGATCGTAGGAAAATTTTTGAAATTACTACGTTCCCCAACAGCCAAGATGTGGAGTCCTACTAGGATTCCAAGTCCTAGTAGGAGTCCACCAAGAGGGGAGGAAGGGAGAAGGAAGTGGAGGAGAAGGAAGGTGGCGGCCCCTTTTCCCTAGTCAATTCGGACTAGAGGGAGGGGGCGCAGCAGCCTGTAGCCCTTTCTCCTCTTCCCACTAAAAGCCCATCAAGGCCCATTGCTTCTCCCGTAACTACACGGTACTCCGAAAATACCCGAATCATTGGAACCTTTCCGAACTCCGAATATAGTCGTCCAATATATCGATCTTTACGTCTCGACCATTTCGAGACTCCTCGTCATGTCCCCGATCTCATCCGGGACTCCGAACTCCTTGGTACATCAAAACTCATAAACTCATAATATAAGCATCATGAAACCTTAAGCGTGCGGACCCTACGGGTTCGAGAACTATGTAGACATGACCTAGAACTATTCTTGGTCAATAACCAATAAGCGAACCTGGATGCCCATATTGGCTCCTACATATTCTCTGAAGATCTTTATCGGTCAAACCGCATAACAACATACTTTGTTCCCTTTGTCATCGGTATGTTACTTTGCGAGATTCGATCGTCGGTATCCAATACCTAGTTCAATCTCGTTACGGTAAGTCTCTTTACTCGTTCCGTAATACATCATCTCACAACTAACTCATTAGTTGTAATGCTTACAAAGGCTTAAGTGATGTGTATTACCGAGAAGGCCTAGAGATACCTCTCAGAGCAATCGGAGTGACAAAACCTAATCTCAAAATCGCCAACCCAACAAGTACCTTTGGAGACACCTGTAGTACTCCTTTATAATCACCCGATTCGTTGTGACGTTTGGTAGTACCAAAGTGTTCCTCCAGATAAGCAGGGAGTTGCATAATCTCATAGTTATAGGAACATGTATGGGTCATGAAGAAAGCATTAACATACTAAGCGATCAAGTGTTAAGCTAACGGAATGGGTCATGTCAATCAGATCATTCAACTAATGATGTGACCTTGTTAATCAAATAACAACTCCTTGTTCATGGTCGGAAACATAACCATCTTTGATTAACAAGCTAGTCAAGTAGAGGCATACTAGTGACATCTTTGTTTGTCTATATATTCACACATGTATTATGTTTTCCGGTTAATACAATTCTAGCATGAATAATAAACATTTATCATGATATAAGGAAATAAATAATAACTTTATTATTGCCTCTAGGGCATATTTCCTTCACTATCATGCGGCTGCCTTACATGAAAGTAGTGTTCATCAGTATCATGCATCAATGAGTTCTGAAGAGCAAATTTTATTCCTTTTTCTTGTGGGTTTGACTTGACAAGGCAAAATCAAGAAAGAGGAAGGAAAAAGTAAGGAATGCGATGATGGTGGTCCTCTGACAACGTAAGCAGACATCTGCACGATTCTCCTTGTCTTGATAGTGCATTACAAGGTCCAAGTCTCTGCTCCCTACTCCACCATCCAAGGTGCTTGCTCTAACTTGGCGGTGTGATATCTGGTTGCATGTTGCATATGGTGTCTAGCCGTATTGCTCCTAATTAGTGTAAAGCGCATCTGCTTAGCTTACACATGATACATGTGAATATGACACGCTTTCTGTTTTTGGTACATACTATATCATCTATCACACCATGTTCTTACATGAAACTACTCTTCTTGTGTATCTGCATCAGTCACTTATGATGGGACACCTTTAAGTTAGCGATGTGATATTGGTTTGCGTCTTGAATATGATTTCTAGCATGTATTGCTTCCTAGTTTGATGAGCATACCTATGATGAGACAGTTTTAACTTGGCAGAGTGATATTGATTGCACCTTCCATATGGTGTCTTGCAGTGTTTCTAATTTGTTGAAATGCCTTCTGCTTAGTTACCACATCATAGGGTGAATATGTCAAGCCGTCCATTTTTTCGTACATATTCCATCCTCATATCATGACTTTGCCTTTCATCAGAGTAGTGTTCGTCAGTATCATGCATGAATGAGTTCTCAAGAGCGAATGATATTCCTTTTTCTTGTCGGTATGACCTCACAATGCAAAATCAATAAAGCTGAAGGAAATTGGCAAGGCATTGGATGATGGTGGTCCTTCCAAGCAACTGAAACGGAGGTTCTCTACGGATTCTACTCCGCCATCCTCCCAACAAGATTCGCAAGACAACACAAGGCTAGACAGTCAACGTAGCTGAGTAGATGATGAGCACATCTCCCCTACTCCAACATCACAGGTGCTTGCTCTAACTTGGCACTATTATATGTGGTTGCATGTTGCGTATGATGTATAGCTTGTATTGCTTCTAACTTTGTTGAATTGCATCTGCTTACTTTACACATAATACTGCGAATATGACATGTGTTCCTGTTTCTACATCGAGACTACTATTCTTGCATATCCGCATCAATCACTTATGATAAGGCACCTTTAAGTCATGCTTTGTGATATTGGTTGTGTCTTGCATATGATTTCTAGCATGTCTTGCTTCTAATTTGTTGAAAGCATCATACAATTTGAACTTGGCGAGTGATATTGGTTGCATCTTTCATATGGTGTCTAGCTTGCGGTGCTTCTAATTTGTTGAAATGCCTATAGCTTAGTTACCACATCATAGGTGTGAATATGTCACACCATCCTGTTTTTCATACATACTCCATCCTCGCATCATGTGTTTTGCCTTTCATCAAAGTAGTGTTAAATCGGTATCATGCATGAATGAGTTACGAAGAAGCGAATTTTATTCCTTTTTCTAATCGGTTTGACTTCACAATGCAAAATCATTACAGCTGAAGGAAATTAGTCCGGCGATGGATGATGGTGGTCCTTGAACAACTCAAGCAGGGGTCTCTCTGATTCTACTCGCCATCCTCCCAACAAGATTTGCAAGACAACACAAGGCTGGGACAGTCAAGCGTAGGCTGTGTAGATGATGAGCCCATCTCCCTACTCCACCATCACAGTGCTTGCTCTAACTTGACACTATTATATGTGGTTGCATGTTGCGTATGATGTCTAGCTTGTATTGCTTCTAACTTGAGTTGCATCTGCTTACTTTACACATAATGCACATGAATATGACACGTGTTCTTGTTTCTAGAACATACGTGTACATTATGAGCACATCTCCCCTACTCCACCATCACAGTGCTTTCTCTTACTTGGAACTGTTATATGTGTTTTGCGTTTTCCGTATGATGTCTAGTTTGTATTGCTTCTAATTATGTTGAATTGCATCATGTAGCTTACAACTTATACCGCGATCACTTACCCATAAGACACATTTAACTTGGGGCTGTGATGTAGGTTGCATCTTGCATTGTCTTCTAGCTTGTCTTGCTTCTAATTTTTTGAAATGGCACTTAGCGAGACACTTTTTACACGATAGAGTGATATTGGTTGCATGTTCATATGGTGCCTAGCTTTCATTTCTTCTAATTTTGTTGAAATGCCTTCCTTCTTGTTTTTTTCATACATATTCCATCCTCCTATAAATGCGTGTGAATATGAAAGCATTGTCTTTTTGTATATATTCCATCCTCCTATCCTGCGCTTGTCTTACATCAAAGTAGTGTTAAATGCATATCATGCATCAACCAATTATGCGAGCTAATTTTATTCATCTTCTTGTGGTTTTGACTTCATAAGGCAATATCGAAAATAGGAAGGAAAAGGGTAAGTTAGGGGATGTTGGTGGTCCTCCGCATCGGCCTTAAGCAGAGACTCTCTAGATTTGCCACTACGACTGCTAATGAAGTTGAAGTCCCAAGTCTACATGATGATTTCATCTCCCGTACTCCACCATCGTAGGTGCTTGCTCTAAGTTGACAGTGTGATAATTGGTTTCATGTTGCATATGTTGTCTAGCATGTATTTCTTCTATTTTGATTAAATTGCACATCTTTGAGTGTATCACGTTATACATGTGCATATGACATGACTTTCGTGTCTAGAATACACTGCATCTATCTATCATACCATGTTCTTACATCAAAGTAATCTTTGTTGTTGTGTATCACATGGTCACTCATGATTGGGCGCTTTTAACATGGTAGTTTGATAGTGGTTGCATCTTGCCTTGATTTCTCGTTGTCTTGCTTCTAATTTTTGAATTGCCACTTATGACAAGACACTTTTAACTTGGCGAGTAATATTGGTTGCATCTTTCATATGGTGTCTAGCTTGCATTACTTCTATTTTCTTGAAAATCATACGCTTAGTTTGCACATCGTGGCTGTGAATATGTCATGCCGTCTGTTTTTCTTACATATTCCATCCTCATACGGTTGTCTTATATCAAAGTATTGCTTATGCGTATCATGCATCAATGAGTTACGAAGAGTGATTTTATTCTTTTGTGTTGTGGGTGCAGCTTGACATGGCGAGTCAAAAAGAGCAAGGAAAATAATATAGTAGGGAGTGTTGTTACTCGTCGGGTGAAAGCGGAAAAGGATTACGCCGTCGAGATTCTGCTGTACTTATAGTGCGATAGAAGGTCCAAGTCCATCGGCTAAATCTACAAACCACAGTATCACTGCTCCACCATTGCGGCATCCGCTTCAAGCTGTACCCGGCATCAACAGGTCGAGATAAGACTTGAGCGGCGGGTGCCACAGGGCCTCCTGCCCGGCCCGCCCAGCTGACCCGGAGAACATCAACTGCTGCGGTTGAAGAGTGGACCGCCGCGTATGTCGCGGCCATGAATATCCGAACCGGTTGGGCGGTCGGAGGGGTCCGGAATCTGTTGCCATCGGAACAGACCCCCAATCCGGCCGTCTTGTAGGCGATACAATGATTCAGTTTCTCACGGTCGAGGACTGCGTCGCCCGGAATAAGCAGCGGTCTCGGCTGACGATTCGATCCACCATCATATTCTCCTCCATGGATGACTCCCTCTGAAGCCGCCGCTTCATGGCGGTTTACCACAGGCGAGATCTACGCCTGTTGAGCCGTTTCGGCGAGGTTGGTGCGGATGTCCGGCTCGGGGCCAGTTCACCTATCTTGCCAATGAAGGCGTGTATGCCACCAAAGGGACCGGTACCCGTACTCAATCGAACCGGCCTCGGGGCTTCCGGCCTGAGTCGTCGATGTAGAGCTTATTCTTTGACGACTCATGGTCATCCGGCCTGGCGTAACCCTTGAGTCCTTGAAGTTGCTCTCCAAGAACTTGAAACCATCGATGCGATAGCCCCGGTGGGCACCAACTTTCGTGGTTTTGTCACGGCGAGATGTCCTCTGAAAGGACTTAGTGGATGGAGCCATGCTTCTGGGTTAGCTTGAAGGGGTTAAAAGCGGACACAAGGGCGCCAAGAGAGTTTATACTAGTTGGCCCCTTCGATGAAGGTAAAAGCCTACGTCTAGTTGTGATGGAATTGATGGGGGTTTCGATGACTAGGAGCAAACAAGCTTCCCCTAAGTCTCGAGTTGTTGTCTGTCGTCCCTAAACGCCTTGGCGAATTCGTTTCCTTATATACATGGGTGGCGCCCGTCGGTTTGCAATCGAGGCAGGATCATAGGCGATGTCGGTTAGGTCTCTAATATTTCTAACTTACAACACAAGTTACATACTAATGCGGTTCACGGCCACAAGCCTTAAACCGGTTGCAGGCCTTGGGCCCTTATAGAATATCCTCACGGGCTTCAATCATACTTGACTCTTGATGAAGTTAACTTTGGCACATCTGGCGGTTTCGCCCGATAGTAATATCCAACATGGCCCATGGTTTACGTCCGGCGTTAACGGCGAAAATGACAACAGACCAAAAGGGGCCCAAAGCTATAGTGGGCCTCTAACGAGCGGAATGTCGAGACATGGCGAATATGATCCAAATCCTTCATGGTGCGTTTATGGGCGAAAGTTTTGATAGCACGTAAATGGGCCCAAATGAAGCGGACCTTTAACAGGCCAGAAATACACCGGGCCGTAATTGACCCAATTACTTAGCAGGTATTAGCGGGCGAAGTGACCATGGGCGCGTTGATGACAAGTTTAGGACAGGCCGTTGTGGGCTGATTTGTGAAGAATGTTGGGCCTTTAGCTGGGCCGACCCATTATGGTCTGCGAGAATCTTGTGGGCCTTTAGCTAGGCCGACCCATTGTGGTCCATAAAATCTTGTGGGCCTTTAGCTGAGCTGGCCCATTATAGTGCCGCAAAATCGTGTGGAGCCTTTAGCTGGGCGGCCCATTATGGTCCGCTAAATTTTGTGGGCCTTTAGTGGGCCGACAATTATGGTCCTCTAAATCTTATGGGCCTTTGGTTGGGTCGGCCCATTTAAACTTTGTGGGTCACTTTTTGGCGGTCCACGTGTCCAGCAGCGAGGCGGCGATGAATCCGTCGACCAATGAAATTTTACCGTGGAAAATCAGCATTGGTGCATTGGTACATTAACGGGTTATCGGATCCAAAATCCGACCCGATAACAACGGTGTTCCGTTACGGTGGATGCCGCGTGTCGGTCACCCTTAATAAAGCACTTACGTGACGCGATTTATCGTCATGGAAGTGGACACTTGCCGTGATGATAATTTTGGAAATGTCATGGAACACTTCTCTGACGGCACAAGTATGACTATCTTGATTACATCATAAATTTGTCATGGATGTACATGCATGGCGGAAAATCACGACCTACTATGACAAACATGTATCATCACGGAAGTCCATTTTTTGTAGTGGGGGAGTATGTCTACATTACCCTCGTAGATCGTAGGAGGAAGCATTTAAATGCTTAGCGGTTGATGTAGTCGAACTTCTTCACGCTCCAGCAGATCAGAGAGTATCGAATGTACGGCACCTCGAGTTACTGCACACGTTCGACTCGGTGACATCCTTGCCTTCTTGATCCGAGCAAGGCCGGAAGTAGTAGATGAGTTCGGCAGCACGATGGCGTGGTAGCAGTGATGGTGAAGTGATATTTGCGGGGCTTCGCCTAAGCACTGAAAATATGACCAGGGGTGTAAGCGGTGGAGGGACACCACACACGGCTAGAATTGATCTAGTGTGTGCTAGGTGCCCCCACACATATATATAGGTGGGAGGGAGGGAGAGGCCGAGGCGCCCCATGTTGTACCGAATCCTACTTGGGCTCCTCCCAAGCCGCGCACCCCCCTTGCCATTTTTTTCGGAGGGGGAGGAAAGAGGGGGGAGGGGGAAGGTAGAGGAATCCTATTCCCTTTCTTTTCTTTCCTCCTTCCCCTTTTCCTTCTCCACCTTGGGCTGACCCATATGGGTGCGCACCCTTGTGGCTGGTGTGTTTCCCCTCTTGGCCCATAAGGCCCATATCTTTTGCCGGGGGTGCCTGGAACCCCTTCCGGTGATTTGATATGTACCCGGTACCCTTCGGAACACTTCCGGTGTCCAAATACCATCACCACATATGAATCTTTACCTCCTGACCATTTGAGACTCCTCGTCATGTCCGTGATCTCATCGGGACTCCAAACAACATTCGGTCACCAAATCACATAACTCATATAATACTATATCGTCATCGAGCGTTAAGCGTCACGGACCCTACGGGTTCGAGAACTATGTGAACATGACCGAGACACCTCTCCGATCAATAACCAATAAGCGGAACACGGATGCCCATATCGGCTCCTACATATTCTATGAAGATCTTTATCGGTTGAACCGTTATGACAACATACGTAATTCCCTTTGTCCATCGGTATGTTACTTGCCCGAGATCCGATCGTCGGTATCTTCATACCTAGTTCAATCTCATTACCGGCAAGTCTCTTTACTCGTTCCGTAATACATCACCTCGTGATTAACTCCTTAGTCGTTTGCTTGCAAGCTTATGATGTGTATTACCGAGAGGGCCCAGAGATACCTCTCCGATACTCGGAGTGACAAATCCCAATCTCGATCTATGCCTAACTCAACAAACACCTTCGGAGATACCTGTGAAACATCTTTATAATCACCCGATTACGTTGTGACGTTTGATAGCACACAAGGCATTCCTCCGGTATCCGAGTTGCATAATCTCATAGTCGAAGGAATATGTATTTGACATGAAGAAAGCAATAGCAATAAAAGCGAGCGATCATTATTGTAAGGGCATATTTCTCCCTATGTGGTTTTGGTGATTGATGATAGTGCATTTGCCGGACTAATCGTGTGCATTGAGCATTTCAGATATCTCATGTCTAGGCACAAAGGCGATTAGGTGCACCCTAGGAACCTATCGAAGATGGCGGTTCTCTATATTTCTTTTGATTGGATTTGAGTCGTAGGAAAGCCGTACTATTAAGAGGGGGCCCGCTTCGGAAAGGTTAGGGTGGAATCAACACGTACACATCTGTTTCTTTGCACCACCTTTCCTTCGCTTGATTGGAGCACAGTCCGTTTATCCATGTCTCTGCGAGATGAAGGCCTCCAAGTGCTATAGTTTACGTGGTGTCTTGGTAGTCTTGCTCAAGGGAAGCGATAGTACCGTAGTGATGGTCTAATGGTAATCTTTGCTCGGGGAAGCGGTAGTACTGCGCCGTCTTGATAATACCACTCCTCATAGCGGTAGTACCAGCTCTCTCAAGACTACAGCTGGTCTTGCATGCGGAAGTAGGCGTGGAAGTAATTTTACTTCCGCCCCTCTGTGATAATGCCGCTCCTATGACGGTAATGCCGTGCGGATTTCGCATGTCCCAAACTTAGCGGAAGTATTCACGGGCGTAATTTATTTAGTTAGGTGCTTTTCCCTGCCAGTTGAGCCCTGCCCTGTGGTAGTACGCGAGGTGCGTAGTAATACCGCTCCGGCGGTTCTACCGCTCATTGCCTAGTGCAGCAGGACCTCGCATGGCTTCTCTTGCCGCAGCGGTAATTACCGCAACAAGATGCGATAATCCGTAGCTCCTTGCAGTAGTACCGCATAGCGTGTGCGGTAGTACCCACGTCTGGGCTGAGTAAGTGGAGTAGCTGTTGGATCTTTTCCCCACTATATAAAGGGGTCTTCTTCCCCAAGAAGACCACCTCTTCCCTCCCAAGCTCCATTGTTGCTCAAAGCTCCATTTTAGCCGATCTCTCTCCCTAGCCAATCAAACTTATTGATTTTCTAGGGATTGGTTTAGAAGGCGATCTACACTTCCACCAAGAGAAATTTGATTCCCCCACTAATTCCTTGCGGATCTTGTTACTCTTGGGTTTTTTACCACCCTAGACGGTTGAGGTCACCGCGGAGCCATATTCCATTGTGGTGGAGCTTCGTGGTGTCGTTGGGAGCCTCCGATTAAGTTGTGGCATTTCCCCAACCTTGTTTGTAAAGGTTCGGTCGCCGCCTCCAAGGGCACCAATAGTGGATGTTGGGAAACGTAGCATGCAATTTAAAAAAAATCCTACGCTCACGCAAGATCTATCTAGGAGATGCATAGAAACGAGAGGGGGAGAGTGTGTCCATGTACCCTCGTAGACCGAAAGAGGAAGTGTTTGACAACACGGTTGATGTAGTCAAACTTCTTCTCGTTCCAGAGCCGATCAAGCACTGAAGCGATACGACACCTCCAAGTTACGCACGTTTAGCTTCGATGGCGTCCCTCGAACTCTTAATCTAGCAAAGTATGAGGGAGAGTTTACGTCGACAAGGCAGACGTGGTGACGGTGAAGGTGAAGTGATTCATGCGAGGCTTCTCCTAAGCACTACGTGAATATGACCCGGGCGTCAAGAAGTGTGGAGGGAGGCGCCGCTGCGGATAGGAATCAATGTTGTGTGTTCTAGCGGTGCCCCCACCTCATATATATATAGGTTGGAGGGAGGAGGCAGCCAGGCGCCCCAAGTAGGAGAATCCTGCTTAGGGCGCCTCCCAATCCGGCCTCCTCCTTAGTATTCATCCGGGAGGGAAGGAAGGAGGAGGGAGGAGAGAAGGAAGGGGAGGCTGAATCCTCCCGTCCTTCCCGTCTTCTCTTCTTTCCTTCCCCTCTATTTTGGCCTACTTGGGGTGCACCAGCCCCTTAGGGGCTGGTATGTCCCCTTCTTGGCCCATTAGGCCCATGTAGTTGCCAGGGGGATGCCCTGAACCCCTTCCGGTGACCCGATACGTACCTGGTACCCCCGGAACACTTCCGGTGTCCGAATACTATCATCCTATATATGAATCTTTACCTATCAACCATTTCGAGACTCCTCTTCATGTCTGTGATCTCATCCGGGACTCCTAACAACATTGAGTCCACCAAATCACATAACTCATATAATACAAAATCATCGCCGAACATTAAGCGATGCGAGACCCTCTGAGGTTCGACAACTATGTGAACATGGCCAGAGACACCTCTCCGTCCGATAACCAACAATGGAACACGGATGCTCGTATTGGTTTCCACATATTCTATGAAAGATCTTTATCGGTCATACCGTAATGACAACATCGTTATTCCCTTTGTCATCGGTATGTTACTTGCAGAGATTGATCGTCGATATCTCATACCTAGATTCAATCTCCTTACGGCAAGTCTCTTTCTTTGGTTCCGTAATGCATCATCCGCAACTAACTCATTAGTCACATTGCTTGCAAGGCTTATTATGATCGCATTACCTAGAGGGCCCAGAGATACCTCTCCGGTACTCGGAGTGACAAATCCTAATCTCGATCTATGCCAACCCAACAAACACCTTCGGAGATACCTGTAGAGCATCTTTATAATCATCCAGGTGTTCCTCCGGTATCCTCCGGTATCTTTATAATCTCATCCGGGATATCTTTATAATCATTGTGACGTTTGATAGCACACAAGATATTCCTCCGGTATCCGGAGTTGCATAATCTCATAGTCGAAGGAATATGTATTTGACATGAAGAAAGCAATAGAAATAAAACTGAAGCGATCAACATGCTAAGCTAACGGATGGGTCTTGTCCATCACGTCATTCTCTAATGATGTGATCCCGTTCATCAAATGACAACACACGTCTAAGGTTAGGAAACTTAACCATCTTTCATTAAGGAGCTAGTATAGTAGAGGCTTACTAGGGACCACGATGTTTTCATCTATGTATCCACACATGTATCAAGTTTAGGTTAATACAATTCTAGCATGAATAATAAGCGTTTATCATGATATAAGGAAATATAAAATAACAACTTTATTATTGCCTCTAGGGCATATTTCCTTCGATTGGAATCACGACATCTACGCATTATGTGAGGCATGAGGGAGAATCTGGTGGCCCTAGTGGATTCTTGGGGAGAATTGTGCCTCCACACGCACCAGTGAGACATACCTCCTCTCAAAGGGAAGGAACTTAGGTAACACATCCTCGTCTCCACCGGCTCCACTCTTGGTTATCTCTCACCTTTACTTGTGCAAGCTTATATTGTGTTGTATCCGTTGCTTGCTTGTGTCCTTATTGTTGTTGCATCATATGGGTTGCCCACCTAGTTTGCATATCTAGACAACCTATTTTGATGCTAAGTTTTATTTGGTAAAAGAAAAGCTAAAAATTGTTGGTTGCCTATTCACCCCCCCCTCTAAGTCAACCATATCGATCCTTTCCAATTATGCTAAGCTAATGGATGGGTCTTGTCCATCACATCATTCTCCTAATGATGTGATCCCGTTATCAAATGACAACTCATGTCCATGGTTAGAAATCTTAACCATCTTTGATCAGCGAGCTAGTCAAGTAGAGGCTCACTAAAGGGACACATTGTTTGTTTATGTATTCACACATGTATTTAGAGTTTTCGATCAATACAATTGTAGCATGAATAATAAACCTTTATCATGAATAAAATATAAAATAACAACTTTATTATTGCCTCTAGGGCATATTTCCTTCAATCACCATAATCAATGTGCTTCAAATGATGTCCAACCACATCATCAGTAAATTGGAAATTGCGAGATGCTTGCCTAAATTTGAAGCAAATTGGTGGAAATGCATGAAGGAGAAGGTTGCGATTCTCTTGATTTTGGAAACCAGGCGTCATCTTGCGAGATCTTCTCTAATCTTCCAATTTTTCCTCGAGGATGGCTGCGTAGATGAAAGTGCAATGTCCTTGGGCTTCCTATCTTGCATTAAGGGGCTTCCCTAAAAAGGCGTGCGTGCTGCAGTTAATGCGATGGTAATGGTTGTGAAGGGTAGAACAAGTCGTAGTCCTTGTCATCACAAGGGTTTCCCAAACCCACACACATTTTTCTTTGGCTCCTTCCACTCTAACAGCCATCTCAATCTCGGTGCCCTCACAAATTTCTCCATGTTAAACTGCACACGGAGACCCCCATATTTTTGATGGTCTATACACCATGTCAGATCAACTTTGCACTTGGCACGGTTGTCTTGTCCATTCCCACCAAGTGGAAGGCCCTCTGAAGCTTGCTAACGCTCTCTGAGTGGGTGGTGGGGACGATGAGGGGGTCATGGAGAAAATAAGCTTGAGAGGATGGGGCAGGCGTGACAAGGTCCGCCCTCTAGTGATGTTCGGCCATCCCAAGTGACTAATTTAGGCCGCCCTTGTCCTCCGAGATATTGAAAATGAAGGAAATATGCCCTAGAGGCAATAATAAAGTTATTGTTTATTTCCTTATTTTATGATAAATGTTTATTATTCATGCTAGAATTGTATTAACTTGAGAACTTAGTACATGTGTGAATACATAGACAAAACAAAGTGTCCCTAGTATGCCTCTACTTGACTAGCTAATCGTTTATCAAAGATGGTTATGTTTCCTAACCATAGACATGTGTGTGTGTCATTTGATGAATGGGATCACATCATTAGGAGAATGATGTGATGGACAAGAACCAATAGTTAACTTAGCATTATGATACGTTCTGGTTTCATTACTCTTGCTTTCTTCATGACTTATACATGTTCCTCGGACTATGAGATTATGCAACTCCAGAATACCGGAGGAACACCTTATGTGCTATCAAGCGTCACAACATAAGCTGGGTTATTATAAAGATGCTCTCTGGTGTCTCAATGATACTTGTTGAGTTGGCATAGATCCGAGATTAGGATTTGTCACTTCGATTGTCGGAGAGGTTTCTCTGGGCCCTCATTAATGCACATCACTATAAACACTTGCAAAACAATGTGACTAATCTCATTAGTTGTGTTATGATGCATTCACAGAGCGAGTAAATAGACTTGCCCGTGTAACGAGATTGAACTAGGTATTGAGATCACAAACGATCGAATCTCAAGAGCGACTAACATACCGTTGACAAAGAGGAACAAGCGTGTGTTGTTATGCGGTTTGACCGAGTAAAGATCTTCATTGAATATGTACAAAGGAACCAATATGAGCATCCAGGTTCCACTGTTGGTTATTGACGAGAGATGAGTCTCGGTCATGTCTACATAGTTCTCGAACCCTTAGGGTCCATGGCGGCAAAGTTCGGTGATGATCGGTATTATGAGTTTATGTGTTTTTGATGTACGAAGGTAGTTGAGATCCGGATATGATCCGCGGACATGATGAGGAGTCTCGAAATGGTCGAGACATAAATGTCGATATATTGGAATGACTATATTTGGACATTGGAATGGTTCCGGTGAGATCGGGAATATCTTGGGGAGTACCCCGGGGAGGTTACCCGGAACCCCGGAGGTATATGGGCCTTATTGGGCCCCTAGTGGGAGAGAGGAGAAGGGATAAAGGAGGTGGCACCACCCCCCAAGCCCAATCCGAATTTGGGAGGGGAGCCCCATTTCCTTCCTCCTTCACTCCCCTTCCTTCTCTCCTAATCCAACTAGGGAAGGAATCCTACTCCCGGTGGGAGTAGTACTCCCCCACTTAGAGGCGCGCCTGGGAGGCCGACCTCCTCCCCTCCTCCACTCCTTTATATACGGGAGGGCACCCCATAGACACACAAGTTGATCACTGATCTCTTAGCCGTGTGCGGTGCCCCCCTACACCATAATCCACCTTGGTCATATCGTCGTAGTGCTTAGGTGAAGCCCTGCGCCGGTAGATTCATCATCATCGTCATAACGCCATCATGCTTACGAAGCTCTCCCTCAAGATTCTCTTGCGGATGCGTGAGTTCGTGGGACGTCACCGAGCTGAGCGATGTGTACCCGAGATCGCGGAGGTGCTTCATACGTTCGGTACTAGGATGGTCGATCGTGAAGGCGTACGACTACATCAGCACCCAGCGTTGTCATAGTGCTTCAAAGCTTTTGGTCTCACAGTGCGTGGACAACACTCTCCTCCCCTCTTGTTGCTATGCATCACCGTGATCTTGCGTGTTTAGCGTCCTGAAACTTTTAGAAATTACTCACGTTCCCCTAACGGTGGCATCCGGAGCCAGGTTTATGCGTAGATGTTATATGCGAGTAGAACACAAGTGAGGTTGTGGGCGATACTAGTCATCTTTGCTTACCCAGCATGTCATACTTTGATTTGGCGGTATTTTTGGATGAAGCGGCGGACCGACGTACGCATACGCTTATGTGAGACTGGTTCTACCGGCGTGCTTCGCACGAGGTGGCCTAAGCGAGGTGTCGGATTTCTCCAACTTTAGTTGAATCGAGTGTGCTTCACGCGGTCCTTCTTTGAAGAGTTAAAAACAACATATATGACGAAATATCGTTTGTGGTTTGATGCGTAGGTAGAAGCGGTTCTTGCCGCTCAACCCGTAGCAGCCGCATTAAACTTGCAACAACAAAAGTGAGGACACCTAACTTGTTTTTGCGGGGCATATTTGTGATGTGATATGGTCAAAGACATGATGCTAAATTTGTTATTGTATGAGATGATCTTTTATGGCGGAGGTTATCGGCAACTGGCGAGGAGCCATATGGTTGTCGCTTTATTGTATGAAATGCAATCGCCATGTAATTGCTTTTACTATATAAGCTAAGCGGTAGCGATAATCGTAAACAATAGTTGGCGAAGACGACAACTTGATACTACGATGGAAATCAAGGTGTCGGCGCCCGGTGATGATGGTGATCCATGGCGGTGCTTTGGAAGAGAATGGAGATCAAAGGCACCAAGATGATGACTGGCCATATCATATCACTTATATTGATTGCATGTGATGTTTATCTTTTTATGCCATCTTATTTTTCTTAGATTAGAAAGGTAGCATTATAAGATGATCTCACTAAATTTCGAAATTTACAGAGTGTTCTCCACAGTATGCACCGTTGCGAAGTTAAATGCGATGTAGAGACACCGCGTGATGATCAGGTGTGATAAGCGCTACGTTCACATTACAATGGGGAGTTTGGCAAGCCAGTTTTGCACCGCGAGGAATACTTTCGGGTTAAGACTTGACGGAGCCTAGCATATGCAGATATGGCCTTGGAACGGGAGACAGAAGGTCGGCGTGAATCATATAGTAGATATGATCAACATAGTGATGTTCACCATTGAAAACTACTCCATCTCCGCGATGATCGGACATGGTTTAGTTGATTTGGATCACGTGATCATTTAAATGACTAGAGGGATATCTATCTAAGTGGGAGTTCTTCAAAGTAATATGATTAACTGAACTTTAATTTATCATGAACTTGAAAATCTTGATAGTATTTGCATATCTATGTTGTAGATCAAGCTAGATCACGTTTTAGCTCCCCTGTTTTATTTTTGATATGTTACTATAGAAAACTAGAAGTTGAAAGATGTTGAAGCTAACGCAATGATGCGGATGGGATCAAGTGATCTGAGGATTATACTGTTCTTTGCTGCCTTGAAGAATTATGTCACTTGATGCACCGCTAGGTATGTGAACCGGTGATTAGCGAGGAGGCGGATCTGGGACTTAATGAACTTTTAGCAATCTCGATACTGATGACTACTTGATAGTTTGGTGCACCATGCTTTACGTCTTAGAATCGGGGCTTCAAAGGCATTTTTTGAACGCATACGGGCATATGAGATGTTCCTAGGGATTGAGAAATTAGTATTTCAGACTCGCTTCTTGCCCATGTCGAGAAAGGTATGATACCTTTGACAAGCACTTTGCCTACAAGATGGAGGAGAATTGCTCAGCTAGTGAGCATGTGTTCCATAATAATATCTGAGTACTGACAATCACTTGAATCAGAGTGGGAGTTAATCTTCCAGGAGGATAAGATAGTGATTGACCAGGAGTTCTCTAGTCACTATCACCAAGTTACTAGAACACGTGATGAAGACTATAATATGCAAGGGATAATGGAAACCAATTCCCAAGCTCGTGATGATGAAATCGTGAAGGTAGAAATCAAGAAAAATATCAGAAGTGTTGATGGTTGACAAGACCACTAGTTTCAAGAGAAAAGGGCAAAGCGGAAGAAGGGGAACTTCAAGGAAGAACGGCAAGAAAGGGTTGCTTCTCCAAAGTGAAGAAGCCCAAGTCTGGACGTAGCCTAAAGCACGAGACTAAGTGCTTCTACACCAAAGGGACTTAGTCACTTTGGAAGCAAAATTTCCCCCAAGCATTTTGGCCCGGGATAAAGAAGGATAACCAAAGTGAACAAAGAGTATGTTGATATACATGTTATTGTTGTGTACTGCTTTACTAGTGTTTATAGAAACCCCTCGACTGAGATTAGTAACTTCGAAAGGAGTTAGCAGAATGAAGCAGAGACTGAGTTAAGGGTAGAAGTGGCGATGTGTAATATTATTTGGAGAGTGGTTTCCAAGATTGATATGATCATCATAGCATACACTCCCTATCACTTTTAGGATTCGAGTGTTGAACCTAAATACCAAATGTTATTTGGTGTTTTGCAAATTAAGCATGAATATGATTTGATCATATTTATTTTGCAATACGATTATTACATTTAAAGTGGGAGAACAATTGTTGTTCTGTTTACATGAATAAAACCTTCAATTGTCATACACCTTGCCGGAAGGTGAATGGTTTTATTGAATCTCGATCGTGAGTGATACCATATTCATAATATTGAAGCCAAAAGATGCAAAGTTATTAATGATATTGCAACTTATTTGTGGTACTTTGCCGTTTAGGTCATATTGGTGTAAAAGCGCATAGAAGAAAATCCACGTCTTTGATGGGCTTTTGGAACCACTTGATTTATGGATCCAGATTGAGTGCTTGTGAACCATGCCTCATGGGCAAGATGACTAAAGACTCCGTTCTATCGGAACAATGGAGCAAACAACGAGACTTGTTGGAAATATTTTACATACTTGATGTATGCAGTCCGATGAAGTTAATTGAGGCTGCATGGCGGAGTATGCGTTATTTTCTAACCTTCCACGAGAATGATTTGGCTGAGATATGGGTATATCTACTTGATGGAAACATAAATCTGAAACATTTGAAAAGTTCAAAATAATTTCAGAGTGGAGGTGGAAAATCATACGTAACAAGAAAGCCAAGAAGTTTCATACGATGCGACGATTGCGTGGAAGAGAATATTTGAGTTACGAGTTTGAGTCTGCATTTTGAAGCAATGCGGAATAATTTTGCAATCCTCACGCCACTTGGAACACCACGGTAATGGTGTGTCCGAACCATCGTAAATAACCCGTACTTTAATAGATATGGTGCAATCTATGATGTCTCTTACCAATTTACCTGTCGTTTTTGGGGTTATGCATTAGAGACAGACTGCATTCACGTTAAAATAGGGCACCATCTAAATCCATTGAGGGCGACACCATACTGACTGTGGTTTGCCAACGGCAAAACCAAAGTTGTCGTTTCTTAAAGGATTTGGGGTTGCGATGCTTATGTGAGAAAAGTTTCCATCACTGATAAGCTCAAACCCAAATTGAAGAAATGTGTCTTCATAGGATACCCAAAGGAGACAGTTGGGTACACCTTCTATCCACAGAATCGAAAAGCAAGACATTCGTTGCTAAGAATGGATCCTTTCTAGAGATAAGGAGTTTTCTCTTAGAAAGAAGTGTGAGTGGGAGGAAAGTAGAACTTGATACAAGAAGGTAAGCTGTAAGCACTCCACTTATTGGAAAAGTAGTTCATCACTGAGAAATATGTTCTGTGGCTCCTACACCAATTAGTAGTAGGAAGCTAATGATGATGATCATGTAACTTCAGGAATCAGAGTTACTACCGAGACCTCGTGGGTCGACCATAGTGAGAGATCCGCATGCAAAGAGTGGTATGGTAATCCTGTTCTTGAGATCATGTTACTTGACGCATGATGAACCCTCGACAGACTATGAAGGCGATGACGGAAAGCCCAGATTCATGAAAGTGGCTTGAGGCCATGGAAATCTGAGATGGGATCCATGTATGAGAACAAGAGTGTGGACTTTGGTTGACTTGCCCAGATGATCATCAAGCCATAGAAAATAAATGGATCTTCAAGAGAGGAAGGCGAATGACGATAGTAGTATGTTACTATATACAAAGCTAGACTTGTCGAAAAGGTTTTTGAGCCAAAAGTTCAAGGTGTTGACGACTTCTGATGAGTTTTTCTCACTTTCGAAGAGATGCTTAAGTCTGTCCGAATCATGTTAAGCAAATTGCCACATTTTATGAAATCCCCGGCAAAATGGATGTCAAAACTACATTCCTTAATGGATTTCTTAAAGAAAGAGAGTTGTGTATATATTATGCAACCAGAAGGTTTCATGCCCGATCCTAAAGGAGGTGCTAACAAAAATGTGCAAGCTCCTAGCGATCCATCTATGGACTAGTGCAAGCATCTCGGAGTTGGAATACTCACGGCTTTGATGAGTTGATCACGAAAGCATATAGTTTTTTATCTGAGACTTGCGGTGAAGCACTGTATTTACAAGAAAGTGAGTGGGAGCACTACAACATTTTACGATGAGAGTATATGTAAATGACATATTGTTGATCAAAAAAATAATGTAGAATTTTTCTGGAAAGCATGAAGGAGTATTTTAAGGAGTTTTTTCAAAAGAAAGACCTCGGAGAAGCTTCTTACATATTGAAAGCATCAAAGATCTATAGAGATAGATCAAGGCAGCTTGATAAGTTTTTTTCCAATGAGTACATACCTCCGGCAATATGAAGATTTTGATGTAGTTCAAAATGAGCAGTCGAAAAGATTCTTGCCCTATATATTTATAAGATGTGAAATTGAGTAAGACTCAAAAAGCCCGACCACAGCGAGGAAAGATAGAAAGAGAATAGAAAGATCATTCCCTATGCCTCGACCATAGAGTTACTATAAAGTATGCCATGCTTTGTACCAGATCTATTAATATACCCCTACACTGAGTTTGGCAAAGGAGGTACAATAGTGATCTAAGGGTAGATAAATGCGTCTTAGCAGCATATCTATAATTTTGATTGCTCCATGTTATTATAAATTATGTTTTGGATGTTTAATGGAGCTTATTTATACACTTTACCTTGTATTATTTTTGGGACTAACCTATTAACCCAAGGCCCGAGTGCAAATTGATGTTTTTTGCCTATTTCAGTGTTTATGAAAAAGGAATATCAAACGCATGGTCCAAAGCGGAATGAAGCGTTCAGGAGAGTTATTTTTTGGAACAAAAAGCGTGATCCGAGGAGGACTTGGAGTGGGACGTCAAGAAATCACCGAGGAGGCCACCGCAAGGTAAGGCGGCGCGCCTCCACTCTTATTGTGGGCCCTTTCGTCAACTCCCAACAAACCTACTTCTTCCCTCCTATATATACCTCGTGCCTCGAAACCATCCGAGGAGCTTTCCACGAAAACCCTAATTCCCACCTTTGCAACCAACCAGTAACCGTGAGATCCCCATCTTGGGGCCGCTTTACGGCGCATCCAGCGGAGGAGGGCATCGATCCTGAAAGGGCTTCTACATCCTTACCATAGCCTCTCACGATGATGTGTGAGTAGTTTACCGATTAACCTTCCGGGTCCATAGTTATTAGCTACAGATAGGCTTCTTCTCTCTCTTTGGATCTCAATACAAAGAAGTTCTCCTCGATCTTCTTGGAGATCCTATTCGATGTAACTCTTTTTGCGGTGGCATGTTTGCTTAGATATCCAGATGGTGTTGGTTTATGAAAGTCAAGATTATCTAAGAACAATATTTGAATCTTCTCACGAATTCTTTTATGTATGATTAGGGTATCTTTGCAAGTCTCTTCGAATTATCGGTTTGATTTGGCCCTACTAAGATTGATCTTTTCTTGCAATGGGAGATTAACTTAGCTTTGGGTCCCAATCTTCCGTGAAAACTCGATCCCAAAGTGTGATGTGATGGGGAAAGCGACACGTATTGTATTGTTGCCATCGAGGATAAAAAATGGGGTTTATATCCATATTGCTTTGAGTTTATCCCTCTACATCATCCATGTCATCTTACCCTAATGCATTACTCTATTCTTATCTGAGACTTAATACTCTAGATGCATGTTGGATAGCCCGGTAGATGTGTATAGATAATAATGTAGATGCGAGGCCGAGAGTCTGGGTCTACTTGTATCGGCGGATGTGATGCCTGCCTATACATGATCATGCCTAGATATTCTCATAATTATGCACTCTTCTATCAATTGCTTTCGACGATAATTCATTTCTACCGTAATACTTATGCTACCTTGAGAGAAGCCACTAGAGAAACCTATTATTTGGTCTATTTTCCATCATATACATTTCCAATCTCTCTTTTTTACTTTTGCAATCTTTGCTTTCAATCTTTATCATAAAAATAGCAAAAATATTATTTTATCATCTCTATCAGATCTCCACTTTTGCAAGTGGCCGTCGGAAGGATTATTGACAAGCCCCTTTATCGTGTTGGTTGCAAGGTTCTTATTTGTTTGTGTAAGGAAATTACGAGGGACATGTGGCTGGCCTCCTACTAGATTGTTACCTTGGTTCTCAAAATGGAGGAAATACTTACGCATACTTTTGCTTCATCACCCTTTCCTCTTCAAGGGAAACTATAGCACACTGCTCAAGAGGTAGCAAGAAGGATTTCTGGCATGTTGTACAGCGGAGATCTCACCTTGAGCAAGTCAAGACATACCAAGTAACCATCCTGGGCAAACTTCGTATCCCTCGCATTACATTATTTGCCATTTGCCTCTCAAACTTTCCCTCTCCCCACTTCCTTCCCTTTCCGTTTTATTAAGCCTTCTTACGTAGTCTTTTGTTTGCTTTGATGTCTTACATGGCTCGATTTGCTTTCGTTTAGCGGATTTGGAATAGTTGTTTATTGCTAAAGCAGGAGACCTAAGATCTATGGATCCTCATCCGCTTACTAATCTTTTTAAGAGATCCAATTATAATGAACCATTTGCTAGTGAGTTTTAAGTGCACTAGATTATCTTTATGAAGTTTTGCTTGAAATTACGTGAATCTGAAAATTGTGATGAAGAAATTTATGAAGAGATTCATGATAGCTCCTTGAATAAAAAAGCATGGTGCAATGATTTTACTCTAAATTCTCTTGATGTCAGTTGTGCTAATAATATGCAAAACCCTAAGCTTGGGGATGCTAGTTTG